>JAJEKB010020865.1:0-54739 GCA_022393335.1 Macrotrachela quadricornifera | reverse complement strand
CCCCCCGAACAACAACAACAAACTAACTACTACATCCCCAACAGCAAATCAACCAACTGGCCAAAAATATGAACCAAATCCTAGGACGAAGCCGACCCATCGGATTCTGTCAGATCGTTTTGAAATCGGGAGAATTCTATCGGAAGTCACTAGGAATCGAATGGCCTGGATTCCGATAAAAAATCCGAGTGGATAAGACTAAGTTCTGACTGGATTCCGTCGGTTTTTGTCGGGCTCCGACAAAATCCGAATCAGAATTCGGGCCACTGGATTTTTCGACTTGGGATGGTCAAAAATATGAACCAAATGGTCCGAAATATGAACCTAATGTTCGAAAATATGAACCAAATGGCCGAAAACATGAACAAACTCACCCAAAAGGTGGACACACTGGCCCAAAAAGTGGACCAAATTGAAAAACATTTGACCCACACAAATCAATCATCATCAAAGGGGCAGTAATTTCTTTTTGTAAATTTTTTTTCTATAAATAAATTTAAAAAGTATAATATAATGGTTGTTTTATTTTTTTCTTGAATAGAATGAAAGTGTTTTGCTTAGAACAAGTTGAACTTGCTTAATATATAGATTTCATTATATTCAAAAATTATTAACATTATTGTACTTATGACAAAAGACATGCGTCGTAGAATATCTATATATATAAAGAAGAAAGTTTGTCTGTCTGTCTGTTCGCTATGCATTTAGACACGGTACGAGCAAATGCAGTGAAATTTTGCACAGAATACCTTTTCGACCAGAGGAAGGCCATAGGATAGGTTTCGACCCAAAATTCTCACCTTAAGGGGGGTATTTGCCCCTTATAGTTGAAATCACTACAGTAAATGCCTTTTTCAGCGAATTTGTGCGCATTATTGTTTTCTCAATGATTCAAAAATGGGAGTACATAAAAACATATGCTTTTAGTCATTGGCCACGCGACATTTTAAGATAATCGAAAGAAAACGAATAGAATGTATAAAATGAAGTGCAACTGTATGATTGAAAATATCCATTGAATAAAGAAGGAAGTGAGACAAAATTCCATTACTCATGACTCATCTATATATATAAAAAAGAAAGTTTGTCTGTCTGTTTTTTATGTATTTGGACATTGCACGAGTTGGTGCTGCCAAATTTTTCATGGCATAATCTTAGGTCCCGCGGAAGATCGAGAGAGGTTCAGAATGACTAGCGAAAGGGATGGACTGAAATTTCACACAGGTTATGAAACATTACAATTTTCCCAATCTTTCAAAACTTCGAGGCGTCTGCTACCATTGTTAGAATGTTCACCTCCTAGTGTCACCTTTTTGCACTGGATGTTGGTATAAAGTATGGTAATACGCATGAGTAAAGAGAAAGACTGCCACAACCCCCACACTATTTGCTTAATTATACGATTTTAAAATGAATTTAAGTGTATACACGGCGGGACATGTAGTAATAATAGATGAAAAGGTCTGAAGCAAGTTTTCTATATAACTTCTGTCGTTTTCTGACATGATAAGTTTCCAGTATCGAGATTTCCCGGGCAACGCCGGGTACTACCGCTAGTATCATATAAAGATGAAAATAAAAGATGGAAAAATACATAGTCCAATCAAAAATAATTGTGTAACACCTCGATAATATGTCTATTGGGTTATTTCAATTAGCCAATCATACTTCTGTTTTTGTTGAGAACAGCATCGATTATAGATACGCAAGATAATAGAATCAAATAATATAGTAAAAAATGAATTCAATGGTTAATATTACTGAAAATAAATTAAAATCATGATTATATTGGATTACTATGAAACAATTAATAATATCATTCATTTAACTAAAAAAAATTATTGAGTAAATAAAACAGTTTTATTGATTAATTAAAAACATAGCAAATAAATTGGAACAAAATTTCAAATTATTTTAAATATTTTTCGAAAGTATTAAAAAATAGAAGAGTAATTCTGTGTTGCAGAAAAAAAAATTATAGTCTTCACTTACTAGAAGAGTAAAACATAAAAGAAAATTAATATATTCACTTACTTTAAATACCTATTTTTGATTATCGGTTGTGTATATAGGTTACTTACATGGTGTAAAAACATTATACATTTTATTTGCGAATTTTGATTTTAAAGATTTATATATTGAATATTATCATTACTTCATTTGATCTCTAATAATAATAAGTATAAGTTAATAGATGTATGAAATTCTTATGGATTGCTAACATTAGAGAGAATTCATTATATAATTTCATGTACATTTAATTATTCTAAATAGTTATGTTTCAGATGCTGGCCGTTCATCTTTTTAGACGAATGCCAGTAGTATCTACTACAATCAAACCAATTACTTGTCTTCGATTGCTTACTGGTATAACAAGTGGTGGTTGTACATTATCAATAGCATGGAAACATTATCGTGTTTATGCTGCATCACCACCAAAATTTGATGCTCAGAAAATTCAATCAACTATACGTCGAGCAGAACGAAAAAAGGCATCATCGTCAGCATCAGCAGAGAAATTTGATTGGAATCTATTTTGGCATTATTTACGACCACAAATATGGATTATAGCTTGTGCAACAGCCGTAAATCTTTTCTTTTCTTAGTTGATGAATGAAATGAAATTCTATTTTAGACAGCTCTTGTAGTTGCTTATTTAAATGTTGCTATTCCGCTTGAATTAGGAAATCTTATTAATGCAGTATCAAGTTTACTTACTTCTTCATCTTCATCCATAGATTTTAAACAAATTTTATCTAAACCAACATTTAAATTAATTCAATTATACATCTATCAATCATTAGCTACATTTGAATATATAACTCTTTTATCAATTGCTGGTGAACGTATGGCTGCTTCTATTCGTCGTGATCTTTTTCAAAATATTCTTAAATTAGATATGGAATTTTTTGATAGAACAAAAACAGGTGAAATTATGGATAGGTATACGAATATTATATTTTTTTATATTATATAATCTTTGAAAATATTAGATTAACATCAGATGTGCAAGAATTTAAATCAAGTTTTAAATTACTTATTTCACAAGGCATGCGTGCATCAACACAAGTATAAAAATTTAATAATAAATATAATAATTCTATCGTTATTTCCTAATTTAGATTGTTGGTTCAGCTATATCTCTTTATTGGATTTCTCCAACATTAGCTAGTTTAGCTGGTCTTGTTATTCCAGCTATTATTGCAGGTGGAACTTTATTCGGATCTTTATTACGTCAACTTTCACGGCAAGCACAAGTACAATTATCAAAATCAACTGGTATTGCATATGAAGCTATATCGAATATTCGAACAACACGAGCATTTGGTGCTGAAACAAAAGAACATGAGTAGAATAAAAATTTTCATTAATTCTTGGTTTTTTTTTCTATATATATTGTTTTTTTAGATTGTTCCAAAATGAAGTAAATAACGCTCGTGATCTTAATATTCGATTAGGTATTGGTATAGGTATATTTCAAGGTCTTAATAATTTTGTTATGAATGGAATTGTATTAAGTACAATTGCACTTGGTGGACAATATGTATCTGAACATCGTTTATCAGCTGGTGATTTAATGGCATTTCTTGTTGCTACACAAACTATTCAACGATCATTAACACAAATTTCAGTTTTAATTGGACAAGCTATACGAGGAATGTCAGCTGGAGCAAGAATACATGAATATCAAAAATTAACAAGTTCGATTCCACTTCATCAAGGTACTCGAATACCTTATCATTCTATGCTTGGTCAAGTTCAATTTTCTAATATTTCATTTGCTTATCCAACACGAGATCAACAGGTTAAATTGATTGTTCAACATAAATAACACATAGTTTTTATTTTATTATAGATGGTATTAGAAAATTTTAATTTTACCATTCCAGGTGGTAAAACTGTTGCTATTGTTGGTCCATCTGGATCAGGTTAATACGAAAAAGAAAAAACAGTAATATTATATGTAAATTTATTTATTTTAGGTAAATCTACATTGTGTTCATTACTTGTACGTTTTTATGATCCATTACATGGACAAATAACAATTGATGGAAACGAAATTCGTACATTAAATGCAACTTGGCTTCGATCGAATGTTATTGGAATGATTAATCAAGTAAGAAATTTAAAAAAGGAAAATATTAAATTAGTTTTCTTTTTTCTTGTTATTCATTAATTTAGGAACCAACATTATTTTCAACAACAATTATGGAAAATATTCGTTTTGGTAAACCAAATGCAACAGATACTGAAGTTATTGAAGCAGCTAAATTAGCAATGGCACATGATTTTATTCAATTATTTCCTGATGGATATCAAACAATTGTTGGTGAACGAGGTGTTACTGTTTCTGGTTAGTTTATTTAGATTTTTTCTTATTTAATTGTTATCAATTTTCCTTCGTTTTTCTATTGTTTTAGGTGGACAACGACAAAGAATTGCTATGTAAAAAAAACCAGTGTTTTATTTTATCTAAATTATAAATATTTTATTTTATTTCTTTTTTTGAAGTGCTCGAGCTTTACTTAAAAATCCATCTATATTAATTCTTGATGAAGGTGAAATTAAAATAAAATTTGATTTTTTTTAAAATTTTTAATTCATTATTTTTATTACATTTTAGCTACAAGGTAATTAAGAACAAAAAAGATTTATTATCTATTAATTTTTCAAATTTAGTGCACTTGATGCTGAATCTGAAAAACAAGTTCAAACAGCAATTAACAATGTTGCAAAAGGTAATCTATTATTAAGATTAAAACAAAAAAAAAGATTATACACATATAATAAATAATCATTTGTTGTAAGACTATGAATTTTAAAGGATATTTATATATTTTCTAATAGGTCGTACAACATTAATAATTGCACATCGATTAAGTACAATACGCAATGCAGATTTTATTGGTGTTATGTTACATGGAAAACTTGTCGAGGTTAGATTTCAATGATTGTTTTAATTTAATAATAATAAAAAAAATTTTATTTTATTTTATTTTTCAGTTAGGTACACATGCTGAATTGATTGCTAAAAAGAATGGTGTTTATGCTGAATTAATGCGTATTCAACAGTCCGGTATTGATATACTATAAGATTTTTTTTATGTGTTTTTTTTTTAATTTGAATAAAGATAAAGAAAATAATTACATATCTTTGTGTTTCTTTTAGTACTTAATTCTTATCTGTATATTTTCAAAGAAGAAAGTATAAAAGTATTCCTAGGTCATATCTACTCTTTCATTCTTTTTTCTCAAAGATTTTTGTTAAATTTGTCAAATGAAATCTGATACTACAGAAACAATACTTGTTGTACCGATAAATCCAACAACATCAGCATATGTATTATATCCACATCGATTTTATGTTTTATTTGTTTTTTCATTTCTTGCTTTTAATCAATGTCTTATGTGGTTAACATTTTCTCCAATTGCAAGAAGTACAGAAACTTATTATAATATTAGTGAAGCTACTGTTGATCTTCTTTTAAATTGGGGACCAATTATTTTTATTCCATGTTTACCATTAACGTATATATTATTAAATAAACATCATGGACTTCGACGTTGTGTTATATTACTTGCTATTACTGATTTTATTGCAGCACTTGTTCGTATTATTCCAATAGTTATTACATCACCATCAAGTCCAAATTTTAGTTCAATTTCTTTACCATTTTTACATATTGGTCAAATATTAAATGCAGCTTGTGGTCCATTAGTAATGGCACCTGTTTCACAACTTTCTTGTCTTTGGTTTGCTCCTCATGAACGAACACGTGCAACAACAGTTGCTATATTTGCTAATAATTTTGGTTCAACTATTGGTTTTGTAATTAGTCCATTTATTGTTTCTTCACCTGATCATGTTCCTTATCTTCTCTATGTTCATTTGGGTCTTGCATTTATAGCTTGTATTCTTGCACTTCTCTATTTTCCTTCTCAACCACGAAGTGCACCATCAGCAGCAGCTGAATTACTTATTAATCATCCACTTAATGAACAAAATAATAATTCATGGAAAAAATTTTTAAAAGA
This sequence comes from Macrotrachela quadricornifera, assembly GCA_022393335.1. Lineage (NCBI taxonomy): Eukaryota > Metazoa > Rotifera > Eurotatoria > Philodinida > Philodinidae > Macrotrachela > Macrotrachela quadricornifera. Next base: position 48,703 of record JAJEKB010020865.1, on the reverse strand, counting down.
TATTTGGCAGTGTTTAACAATGCCATCATTTGTACTTATATCAACAGCTGGTGGACTTCTTTATGGTACATTTGGTGCATGGCAAAGTTTATATGATGTTATTCTTAAATCTGAAAATTATACTGAACAGCAAGCAGGTAAATAAAAAATTTTTGATAATAATTAGATCTTTATTTTGATTTTGTTTTATTTTTTAGGATGGTTTGGTTTTGGTTCATCATTATCTGGAATTTTAGGTGGATTATGTTTAAGTTTTCTAGCTGATACACGTCGTTTTCAACATTCATTAAAAGCTCTTATTGTAATTTCATTTATTGGTTGTTTATTATCTATTATTTGGTTTGAATTATCTGTTCATACTTTCTTTTATGATAAACCAATTCTTCCATCAACTGCTGTTACAATTGGCCTATCAACAGCATTAGCTGGTCTATTTGCAGGTGCTGCATCACCATTAATATATGAAGCTATTGCTGAAATAATGTTTCCTTTACCTGAATCATTATCAGCATCAATACTTGTTCAATGGAATAATGTTGCTGCACTTATTCTTTTATTTATTGCTCCTAATCGATATAAACTAATGAATTTACTTGTATTAATAGTAGTGGCTGCTTGTATTTTCATGATCTTATTTGCAAAATTTACTTATAAACGACGAGATGAAGATGAAAGAAAACGAATTGAAAAAGAACATGAACAAATCATAGATGAAGATAGTTTGAATTCATGTACAAATGGAATTATTAATGTACCACAATATGGGACATTTTCTTAAAAAAATATATAATTTGTATTGTTGTTATAGATGAATTGAATATTTAAAAATCTTCAGTTCTCTTTTGAAAATATTTTTTTTCAGTATTAAATACTTAATAAATTTGAAAGAAGAATTTCTTTTATCTCTGAAATATTATTATACCTGAAATTTGAATCGTCATAGTGTTGTAAAGATAGTCAAGAAAAAGGAAAACATACAAACAAGTGATGAATAATTTATTAAAAATTAAATGAGAAGTGAATTCCATTAAGACTTTTGTTTTATCTTCATAAAATTCATACATATAATAATCGACAATTAAAACGAATTTTTTGAATACAACGAATGGAAGAGAAAACGTTAACAAATATCTTTTACTAATTGTTTTTAAAATAATTACTAATACTTATTTTTTTCAATTAAAATAAGTCGTAGTCACTTAGGAGACGTTGCACCTATGCCACCACCAACGTTGCTTAATCAATATCACCGATTTGGCTGATATTTTTACAGTAGGTAGTCCTAGTATGGTTAGGAATGAACTAAAAATGTCAGCTCAAACGGATGAGCCATTCTCGAAATAGAGATGATACAAGTATACGGGGATGAGCCATATTTAGTGCATTTTATAGAGCACCAATTTCCAGTAAATTTTCATTTTCTAAAGAACAGTAAGAGGTATTACTGAGATTTTTTAACCATAGATACTATCGATGATGGACTATCTTTTGATGATATTAAAAGTATCTTATTGTTGGATAATATTTGCTTGATGCTATATACTATTTATAGAAAACATATCCAACGTGTATAGGATAAATTGGTCGAATCAGCGCTCTAGAATAAATCGAGACTAGTTTCATTTAAAAGAGCACATCAAACTCTATCGAATGACGTTTTCAAAAGTTTGTAGGATCGAATTTTTCTATAGAAAAATTTTTCAACAATGTTTCGCTATTTTTATCGAGGGCTTGCCGATCTCCCCAAAAAATAGATATCGTACCATTTCCCGTAGGACATCGATACCCTATAAATTTTTGCGGTATCGCTGCATCAACATAAACCTTAATCCATATTAGAATCTGCACAGAATAGCGTCAAATTCTGAAGGATATTGTTTGAATAACTGCATATCAAAGATTTGCAATGGGATAACGTGTTTTTCCAGCGGAGATCGTAGACAAATCGGTTGCATTTCTACAAGATATTGTTCAATTTTAAAGGTTATTATTCCAGTTATCGTACATTGACGGTTTGTAGAGGAACAGCCTCCTTCTTGATGCAAGCGATGTTTCATAGAAGATCGTTAATGGTGTATGGTGAATATATGTGCATGTCCATTGTCTTCCGAATAGCAGTTTGTTATGGTACATATTATAGATACACCATAAGTAACAGTTGGGTTGTGTGATAGATATATATGTTCTTTCTTTCGCTCTGTTAGGTATGTTTCTCTATTATTTTCCCGTGTTTTCTTTTCTCTTTTCTTTAATGTGATAACTTAGGTATATTCCCAGTGTATCGTAGCTACCTTTGAAATATACCACCGTTGGCTTTATCTCAGTGTAAATATCCGCATGTTTGTGTGAAAAGCATGTGTGTTATGATTCGTGTTGATTAAGTTAATAAACATATAAGGTTATGAAGATATGGAATTAATACAACCCATCTCTTGTGCGATACCGACGATAACCCATTGAATGACATGTGGTGTTCCATTGAATGGTGAGCGATTTCCTATTTAATGAAAAACGATATCCCATTGAATGGTATAATTGCTGGTAGAGTGTAAGATGAAAAGTTCACACTCGATTTTGAAAACTTCTGTCAATTTGCCAGTATATCAATATTATATGTCAAACAGCGATATCCCAAAAATTTAAAGGGGTACCAATATCCTATTGGAAATGGTACGATATCGAAAAATCAAAGACATTGTCAACTACTGGTTTTTTTGGAATAATGTTGTTTTTGTAAACCCTGCTAAAAACTAACAGTGCATTATATTTTGAAACAAAAAAAAAGTAGCCTCCCGAAATACTTTTTCCTTCTGATAAAAGAAAGTTTCACCTCAAATGAATGTACTTTAGTGACGAAACGGGAAAGACTCCACTTTTCCCTCAAAAACTCGATTTTCTGGAAAACCGAAAAAATATAATAAAAGTTTTGATGTTTTTCATATAAAATGATAAATCTTTTTAGATTTTTCGGCATTTTATACTTATATATTAGTGCTTGAAATGCTTTCAGTAGATAGAGAATAACTTGGAGGGTATGTTGAACAAAAAAAAAAGAAAAATAAAAAATTTTCAAATTTTGATCGGGAAAAGGAGGGATACTCTTAAAGTCACATACTTTTGATTATGTTGATTCTATATGTACGAACCTTTAATTGAATCAGTATCTTTTGGATGTGTTTCTGTATTTCAATGTAATCGATCAAGTACTATTTTAGGTCGTTCTGATTCATTTTGTACAACAGCATAATCAAGTAGTTGTTCATTTAATCTAATTGGTTGTGCTGATATTATATCAGTTGTGGATGATACTAATAATTCTGATAATTCATTCATAGATAAATCTGTTTCATCTATATAATGACAAAGTTCATGAGTTAATTTATTTCTTATTGTTGGAGATATCTTAAATGAAAAAAAAGAGATATTTTTTTATTATTTAATATTAATCTTTATTTTTACTTGTTGTTGCTAGCGTTCTTCTTTTTTTTCTTTTTGCTGTTGTTGTTGGTAAGTATATTGATTGTTGAATATTATGAATATTTTCAAGACAAGCTTTAGTTTTAATTGTTAAATTATCATTATCATCATTATAATGTATTGCTGAACTGTGTAATAAAAGTTCACATTTTTGATGTAATCGAATATAATCAATTGTATCAAGAATATATTCAATATATTCCGACCATGATTTATCTAATATAATAAGAAAAAGGAAGACTTTTTTTTGAAAATATCACTCCTTTTTTATCAATAGAAGCAATTTCATTTTGTATAGGATCAGTATCTATATATCGTTGTGCAGTATGAATTAAGATTAAACCATCTGTTTTATATTTATCAATAGTTGAAGACATTATTTTGAATTGATCAGCAATATCCTAGTTTTAATAGATAAGAATCTTTTTATGAAAAAAAAAATACTTTATTATAATCTACTAATAAATAAAATGTCAGTCTCATTAGCAAAAACAAAATAATAAAATAGTGAAATCTATGATTTAAAAAAAATAATATATATACATATATGCATCTGGTGATGATATTCCTTATTATTAAATGTAGCGAATTGATATAATCATATTTGAAATTTCATATTTTTTAGAATAAAAAACAACAACAAGAAAACTTCTAATTAGAAAATCATAAAATTTTATTAAATCATTATTTAATCTTTCAACTATAAATCTTATATCAATCATAATCGTATTTTCTGTTCTATTTGAGACTTTTAACAAAAGTAAAAGTTGTAAAAGTTATCAAAATTTTAGCGAAAATTTGTTTGCTTGAAAAACTAGCAAATCATATTTCATCTAATGCGATTGCATACTCTGATACTATACATATTGCTGTAGAAATATATCTAACCTTCAAAAATAGTATTTCATCTGTTTAAAATCATGAATCTTAGAAAGCTTTCTAAAATATTTATACTAGTTATGATGATAGAGAGTATTCAAAAGAAACATTTTAGCGAAATTTGAATGGCGATATTCATTTTATTAGAGAAATGCGATAATAAATATGACGTACGTGGTAGGAGCGATTTTGTATTAAATTTTTCTTGACACATTCTTGAGAACTTAGTTTCTTAAAATTTGATTTCATTAAGTGTTTTTTTTTGTGTAGCTTAAACAATTCTATAATAGAGTACTTTCTTATTAATAAACTATATTTCTTTCTTTTTCATTAAAAATGATGAATGTAGAAATATTTTCACAGTTCTCTTGCAGGTAACTTTATACGTCTTATTATTATATTGAAATTTTCACTATAAAATTTTCTTTATTTGTGAAAAAAAAATTAAAAGTCTCATTTGCTAGTTTATATCTATATTTTCTATATGAATTAAGAACCTATTCTACAAGATTATAAATGACATTTGTTCAATCTTTTGTCATTTTAAGAAGTAAAGTTAATAGTTTTCTTATTGAAATTTAAGATTCATTTCTAATATTTATTTTCAATGATAACCAATTTATTGAATCAACACATAAATTTTCAACTTAATGAACAAAAAACTTTAAGCTTTATAATAGTAATATAAAATGTATTTATTGATGTAGAAATACTGTAAAAGATATCTTTTTAATAAAGCAGAGAATAGATTTTTGATATGCATAAAATACTCTTGCTATGTAGATAAATTGGGTACAATTATCAGCTTCTAAAAAACATAATAACTCGAGTCTTTTCTACTCTTCAACACTAGATTTCTCCATAAATAGATAAGTAATTGAGTAAAATTGATAGGACATATTTATCTATGATCATTTCTATTAATTACTATGAATATCATTCATTTTTCTTTCTATTCATTCCTGTCTTATACAACATGTTAATATTTCTTATCTATAAATAGTATATTTTTGCGACATTTTTTATGGCATATTCTTTTTCGTTTGTACTTTTTTCATAATGACATTTTTCTATTTTTACATGTTCAATGAGACTTAACTTGTTACCTTAAAAAGAAATATTTTTTTTTCTTGAGATGAAAATATATCATAAAGAACATTAACTAAACAATTAAGTAAAGTGGCATTAAGCAGAAAAAAGAAAATGACTTTTCTTATCGCCCTTGTTTTTTTTTTAATAGATTTTACACTAATTGACTAAAAGAAGTTTTTATATAAGAGAAGAAAAATTAGTTTGAAATGCTGTCAAATAACATCAAACTAACTTGCTATGAATATACACAACAATGTGACAGTATTAAGCGGCACTATCTCGAACATTTCTTGGAATAATAATTCTTGGTTTCCAATGGCGACATCAAACGATTCTATTACAAACAATTTACAAAATAATATTGCTGATATTATTCAGATTCCTCTGTTTGTACTTATTTCCATCCTTGCCAGTGTATATATAATACTGGTCTTAAGTCAAAAAACTCTTCGATCAAATAAATATACTTGGCTAACTATCAATATTTGTCTTGTAAATATATTATTTGCTTTGATGCAATTATTATCGATTGGTTTTCGTATAAATAATACCTCGGAAGTGACTGTATCATGTCGTCTGAGGGGATTTATTCTTAATATGGCCGCTTGTCAAATTATGTATTCTCATTCAATTGCTTCATTCTGTCGTCTACTTTTAGTTCAATATCCTCATAAACGATTATTTCGATCATCTCATTGGTTATTAGGTAGTATTGGTATGAGTTGGATTGTTGGATCACTTGTTGCATTACCTTTTTTATTTTTTGATGGTTTTACATGTTTATCTAATGATGGTAGACGATTTCTTCAAATATATTCCTCTGTATCGACTATTTTTATGCCTATTACTATAGTAACCATATGCAATATTATTATTTTCCTGCATGTACGTCAATCAAGCAAACGTATTCGTGATTTTAATAATAATGATAATAGTAATAATAATAATAATAATCAGTTTAGCAGACGAGACATGCATTTATGTAAGATAATGTTATTAACATTTTGTATATTTGTTATCGGGTGGACGCCAATCTTTTTTGAACAACTATTTAATAATGGAAATGGTATACCACTCGGTGTAACAACATTTTTTAGAATCCTTCCATCGGCTAGTTTGTTAGCCGATGTGATCCTTCTTATTTATTCAGATCAACCAGTTTTTCGTGTACTTTTAAAAATATTTAAGCGTCATTGAGTAATACCATATTTTATCAGATCATGACAGAAGATAATGAGTTTCATAAATCTTATATCAAATGAAAAATAAATAAATCAAACTATTTTTTCCTTTTAGAACATTTTATAATTATATATTTTATTCATTAAAATAATGAATTGATTTATCTAACCAAGTTAATAAAATTATGATGGAGATTTTATTCCTTAGAAATATTTCAATCAATGTACAAGGAATCAAAATTTATGAATTTGATAATAATAATCTATGCTGATCAAGCATACGAGATCGACTTTAAATGTCTTCTCAAAAGATGATCGTGCATTTCATCCTCTAAGTGGGAGATTATTTCTATATGGTAGAAAAAGTCGAGGAAGGATTGATAGGCACATCAGCTTTAAAATAATTTTTGGCCTCAAAACGCTGACTATTTTATACTAGACACACAGTTCGGTGACTCAAGTAGTCTTTATTACAAAACTTAAGTTTTGAAATGAAATCATGAAGAGTTCTGACTGTGACAGCAACTAAAATGACTGAAATTCTTTAAATTAACTTACCGCGAATTCTTCATAATTTAGTTTAAAAAATCAAGTTTTGTGGCAAAAACTGCTTAAATCATTGAACTTTATTCTTTAGTATCAAATAGTCAGCATTTCGAATTCAAAAATTATCATAGAGCTGATTTGCTTATCAATCTGTCCTCAATCTTTTTACTATATAATTATGATTCAGGACTTAAATAGTTAAGAAACAATCATCACTAAATATAGATAATCTTAACGACACAAATATCATAATTGCAAATATTCATTTAATTCATGTCAGTAAATAATGAGTAGATTGGATTTTTTTAAAGTAATTTCCTAGTTAAGAAATTATTTTAATGTAGAAATGATCTTATTATCAATTCTTTTTTTTCAATATTTATAATCTATATCCTACTCTGATGTATTTTTGCTATTCAGAGCTTAACAGTATATTAAAAGAGATAAATTTACATTACCAAGATTGAAAATAAGAGCTTGTAAATGAGAGAACTATGAAAAATTTTATATTAATTGCTGGATGCATAATAGTAAGCATTTCTGCAATAGCAATACGTCTAAGTACTTTTAGATTTTAAGAATCTATATATTTTTTTAGATTTGTTAAGGTTTTCTAAGAAATCGAATAAAATTCCCATTAGTCTTTTATAATTCTCTGAGTTCGTTGACTTCTATAAAATCCCATGATTTCACTATTTGTATCGTGAGAAGAGCTCGAATTTTTCAGCAAGAGTAGATTTTTTTTGAAATGAATTATACCCATTGAGATTTGTTCGCAGGTAAATTGTGCGAATCTAAAGAGTTTACAAGTTTAAAACGAACAAATCCCACTAAAAGTGACAGAGTCGATGCGAATCTGTTCAGCGATAGACGAATATCAGTTAATGTTACACTAATATACATGGAATATTCCAAACCATTTCATCGATTGCATACAATTGAATACCCATGGAAAGCTTTCGAAGTCGATGTCTGGCAACGACTATAATTTTTCTTGTCAGGTGGCTGACACTAACACAAATAGAGCTGTAATTTCAGAATGCCAAATCGGATCTAGATAATTGTCATTATCATTCCCAACGAATGTCAAATTGACCAATCGAGTAGATTGATGCATATCAAGCAGTAAAAGAAACGTTAAACCTAATCCGATATTTTGTCATCATTAAAAAGCGTAACTAAAATGATATTTTTACATGAAATCAAACAACAGATATGATGAAAGTTGAAAAACAAAATCAAGTTAAAGTCAGTAATCTTTTGCCATTAGATATTAATAATTACATTAAAAAAAATGTGCATGTATATATTGCGAAAAAATAGAAAACTATTTATTGTATCAAAATAGTCAATAATGGAAAGGACAAATTCGACTGATACTGTAAGAAAAGATAGAATATATTTATTCGATATTGAATTAACCTTTTAGATGTCACAAATTCATGAATTCAAGCTGAAAATTTAGGAGATCATTATTCGGTTCTTAAGTGATTTTCAAGAGATTAGTTTTGAGACTACGTAAGTTACATGTATTAAACTTGTTCGGTTACTGATAACTTGATGATGCAACAGAAAGATCTATGCAATGTCAGACAAATTATGTGCTTTTTTTGAAATGGAAAATGACATTAGAAGTTCAGTATCAAGATCGTGTCAGCGATTCATTTATATAATTATTTACGTACAATGGTGCAGACAGGAATATAATCGTTCGTTGATGAAATATTTCGATGAATACGTATGTTCACAGATTTTTATGATACAGTTCTGATATGTAATCTCTTATTATGATCCAATCGAATAGTTTAATAAGGACTTTTGACAGCTTTTTTCATTAATCAGTAACATATCAATGATATTTTGGTTAAAACACTCATTCTTACGCTTATGTATGCATTTTTAAAAGAGCATAGATGAATGTTTAGTCGTCTTTTCAAGTACATGAACATACCTTGAAAGATAACGAACGTAATATCTTTTGGGTAAATGTTTTGATGATGCAAATGATGCCATAACTATCGCAACGTAGAAGGCTCTATCATATTTTCCAAATCGGAACATTGTTCCATTTCCAACAGACGTGCTTCGTTAAAATAAGATGTCTTTCTTTGAGTCTATTCACTAGAGAGAAATTCATTATCCATATCTATATTTACAAGCAGAAGTCTAAAACATTCAGAGAAATATCGACTACCTTTCCTTTTTTCACTCATAGGAGCAGTTCTATGCGACATGGATTTTTTTTCAGCAAAAATAAGAAATATTTCAGATAAACTTCATCTATTTTTACGTTCACAAGCAAAAGTACAAGATAGTGAAAGGACATACTGTTTAATTTTGTTTCTATTTAACAGCTGTTTATAATGGAATGGAGTACTGATGTATAATATATTTACAATTTGTTTTTCTCTCCTTTACATAAGATGACATGTACTTTTAATGGAATTTTATGTTTTTATTCATTTCTACTTAATATATATACTTTGTTGTGAATGAATCACTTCTCAATAAAATGGAATTATATTGCCATTAATGGTTCTACTGATTCACTACTACCAACAAGAGGCAGCCTTACAGCAGTTGAACTATGTACTACTTAAGAGAAATTTTTCAGAATACTGTTTATTCAGATATGACTTTCATGGGAGTTTGTAAAGTTTTGCTGCATAAATTAGATTTCTTTAAACCTATATTCCCTGAATAATTGAATTTTTATGTCTGAATGCAAATTATATTTCGAAGGAACAAACTATTCAATCAAGGATATTAAAAAAGGTTCCTCAAGCATCATGTAGAGGGTGTGATACGTTATCTATTCATGAAAAAGTAAATACTTAATTTTTTTTATGTCTTGGTGAAGATATTCGAATCTAAATATGGTTTCTATGCAAGGTCAAAAATGATCCACCAAGAAGTAAAGAGTCGCAACATCCTCTTTATTTTAGCTTCCAATATTATATCTATTTTCAAATTTTTGTAAAGTACTTTCAAGCAAGAAAAGCATTGCATTTCATTTAAATCAATGTTCAATTTATCAGTAGAAAAGTGCAAGCATAGCCGCTTCTAGTAACTAAATTTGGAATTAAGAAGGAGACATTTTGTCGTTAATACTCAAAAACTGAAACTTTCATTTAATGAATTTTAGAGTTCTCTAATGGAACTATTTTATATTATTCTAAACAGTAGCTCGCTTAGATGACATTTTTCTTACAATAGATGCTCACTTCATCAGTCTATTCCAATCAATTTATGCTCAAAAAAATGTAGAGGTAGTGGAGAATGAGTGATATATCTGCGATGAAAACTATTTTTATACATTCTAGGCGTTGACACCAGATGCATTGTTGCCGCACTTCATTAAAAAAAGTATAGTTATATAGCAATTATCAGACAAAAGATAGTAAGATTCTCTAATCCTTTGAGAACAAGCGTATCTTATAACGTACATACTTTTCAAGTTTCCAACTATTTCAATTACTTACGAACACGAAATGATACCGAAATATAGACGATAATGAATAAGGCCCCTTTCTGTTGCCTAAAAAGATTTCGATTTTCTGTGTTAAAAACAAGTTAAGAGCGATTTCTAATGATATTCTAAAGGTTGTTTTTGCGACAATTCCCAATCGAGCGTTGATCCACACTTGTACTCTCCCGGGAGGATAGCCAACACACTTCTTGATCAGTCCTGTGGGGGAGTAAAACATGGGTGGGAAAATGACTTTAGAGATTTCTTTAAAAGTTTTTATGAAAACATTAATACTACATTATGAATATCTTAAAGGTGGCAAATTACAGAAGTTCTTCTCACAGACAGAGTCCTAGTACACAAAAACCTACAGAAAAAAAAATATTCGTCGAGTAGTATGTATGAAGGAAGCGAGCTCGTTTGTCTGTCCTGTGAGGCTAATCGAAGATTCTTTGTATTAGATATCGACTTTCGAAAAGACGGACAGTCTTGAATATCTATAACTCAATTAAGTTTTCAATTATCCACAGCGGGCTATGTCTTAAAGTAATTTGTTTAGAAAATCTTCCACTACTCGAAAATTTTTGACTACATCACAGTGTGCAGATGATTACAATACGCTGTTTTTTCTTGTGCCTTCATGCTTAATGATGAATTAAGCACCTATAGCGAAGTCATGAATATTTGCGTCGAAATCATTATTTCGACGTTGCATTTTAAGTGGTTGCCCACAGTTGGCAATTGGAAGTACCAAATTTACGTGTTGCATTAAGAATTGCAGTAGAAAAATGGAAGAAGAAAGAACGAGAAAAAAGTAATGTTATTGTATGTTTCAGACCCTGCCTTAAGCACGAGGATATTGATTGCGATGTGTCTATTGGTTACGAGAAGAAAAATAAGCTTGAAGAAAAGAGAATGAGATCCTTCCTTTCTTTTTTTCTTTTCTCCCACGTACGAATCTCAGTATGAATGTAAGCAAAACGACCGATTGACTAACTTCATAAACATGACAACAAACAAAATCAACAGAAGTCATGTCCTTCAATATTTGTTGTTAAAAAAGAAACAAAACTATCACTATCGACGATGATCTAAAAATGGACAAAAACAGAGTAAAAAGCTGTTCGTTTTCATATCATTAATATTATATACTAAAAACTTTACAAACAATACTCTTGGAAAGTTTGTAATTTAGTTTTCTTATTATTCATCCTGTGTTTACATTTGTCAAGGTGGAATAAGATAAACAAAAATAATGATTTTTTTTTTTCTACACATGATATTGGCTTCATCTAATCAATCAAATTTTATTTTATATTTATTCAAAAATAAAACTTTTCAGTCATCATTACTATTTCAATCACGACTTAGCAACGTACATATGCGTGTTGTATACTTTCAGGTCAATAATTCAGATATATGCCAAAAATCATACTTTTCTGTTCTTTGTAAACTTTTCGTATGACATTGACAAAAAGTTTTCTTTTTTTTCTTGCAGAATGTTGTTAAAAGAAAGAAAGAAAAACGGAAAAATAAAAATAAAATTATTGGAGAAAACTTATTATTATTCTTTTTTCTTATTCATTTGATTTAATGCACGGCGACTAGAGAGGCAAAACAAAGTTGTCCGTGCAAACTATGATTTTATTTTTGATTATATTACTCGGCTTTGTTCAACCGAGTCATGAAACAGTTTATTCATGTAATTCAAGCGCAACTTGTGGTTGTTCGACGAATTCGGCAACTCTTTCTCGTATCGTTGGTGGAGAAACTGCTGGTTCACAAACGTGGGGTTGGGCAGTATCGTTATTGATTAGTGGCTCTTCATTATGTGGTGGATCCATCATATCGGCATCGTGGGTTGTTACGGCTGCCCACTGTGTTTACGGAGTATCTGCCAGCCAAATAGTTGTTTATGCTGGTTCCAATACAAAGCTCTCAGGTAGTCAGGTTCGATATGTATCCAGCGTAACTCGACATCCAAGTTATAGCTCCAGTACTTATATAAATGATATCGCTCTTCTCCAACTTTCAACAGCATTAAATATGAATGATCCTGGTGTCAGGGCCGTATGTTTGCCGTCTAGCAGTTCGACAACATCGCCATCGGTTCAAACAACTGTATGTATCAATATTTTGATTTATTTTTATACTTAAATTTAGTATAGGTTGTAGCAGTCGGATGGGGTAGATTATCTGAAGATGGATCCACATCGTCAAGTCTTCAGCAAGTAACAATGCGAACAATTGATTCACAAGACTCGACTTGCACTCCTGTCCTCTCAAGCTCATCAGCGCAATTTTGTGCTTCTGCCACTTGCAAAGGTAATTTCGTTTTCTTTTTCAAAATGTCATCACAATTTTTTTTTTCATTTTTTAAGACACATGTCAAGGAGATTCGGGTGGTCCTCTAATGGCATTCACTAATAGCAACCAATGGGTATTGGTCGGTGTGACTAGTAATGGTATTGGTTGTGCACGTCCAGCATACGCTGGAGTTTATACTCGTGTAGCTGCCTATCAAAGTTGGATCAGTTCGACGACAAGTAGTGCATATTCCACACCCGCATCATCAACTTTCACTTCGGCAGTGACCGAAATTGATAGTTACACAACATGTTCAGCATACACTCTCTACACAAATCAATTCATTTACACACTTGCATTTCTTACACTTGTTCTGCGTGAAATGGTTTAATTTATGTAAAATTGTTCTGTACTTATTGTTAAGGCCACCTTCCCTCCTCCTCAAAAGAATTCAATTTTCGTCAAAAAACTCGAAATGGACATAAATACATGTGAAGATAGTCCGTCTTCAGATCTTTCAGAACTGATACGATATTTTTATCTGACACCTCTATTCTACGGAAAGTTTTCGATAGATCCCATCATCTTCCACTTGAAAAATAGAATTTTTTGTTTCTTCTCAGTTTATATTTTTTCCAATGGCGCAACCCAAAATTCTCTGTCAGTATTCATTCTATATATCTAATATTTTCTTTTTTTCTGTTTGAAAGAGCATCAAAAGTTTCAGATTCTAATAGACTCACTTTTTTCAATTAAGCTTTATTTTATCATATATATTAGAACTTCTATTAATACATAATCATGCTTGGAGAATATTTTGAGATGTTGAAGTTGTCACCCTTTTTATAGACATGAAAAGTAAGAATTTAAATAAAAAGATTGTGTGAGATTCTGTATTTTGATATACTCTTTCAAACTATTTGAGCGGAAGAGAAGATGGCCTTAAATTTAATCAATTATTACTCATGAGACTTATTCTACTAACAATTTGTGACTGAAATAATCTTAATTTATTAACGATTACCAATACAATCATTAACAGTACATATAACTTTCATCCAGAATATCTGCCACCATTTCTTTGTTTAGTAATTATCCAACAATCAAAATAGGATATGTCAATTGATAATATTGCCGTGTTTACTGATTGTAGAAACAAGCTACTGTCGAGAGAAGACAAATAAATAGAAAACATTAAATAGCTACTAAGTTGCTTTTCTTTTCTGCAACACACATAAAATGGCAGAAAAAGAATAGAGTTATGAAACTTCTTGAGCATTTTTTGGAATAATTAAAAAAATAAAGTGTGTTCAGTGCTGATTGATAAAAAGACACGAACTGTTACTGTTAGCAGTGAAACGTCTCAAAAAGCCAGTCGGCAAAACTTCAACTACTTCTATTATCAAAATTATTCATGATCAGATGAGATTAAAAGAAATGGCATCATTTTATGTCAATATAAGATGAAACATGTAGCAAATATCATTTGTCTAGATCGAGATTTTGAATTTCTGTTTCGAATGAAAACAAAGACGAATTCGTAAAATATGCAGGAATTAAATTGTGCTCTATATGTTTTCAGAATGACCCGTGACTTTTTATATGTACAAGTTGTATTCAGCGAGATGTACAAATTCATTAAAAAGTCGGTTAATAAACAGTATGGCTTGTGTCTTTTTCTAAAAAATATGATGGAATGTACTGAAAAAGAAAAGCGTATATATTTGTGAGCTGTCCTTTAATTAAGGTTTTGAAAATGTAGAATTTCATATAAGATTAATTTTCCATAATACATAAAATTTTCTATAGACAATAGGGAAAATACAGGATTATTTTCGTATTAATGTTAATTATATTTTTAATTTAAGTGACTCTCTCGTTTAATATTTTTATCCTGAAATGACAGTTAGAATAATGCAGAGCTGATAGCAGTGCTCATTCAGTCCAATCTGAAGTCGATTGGACTGGAATCCGGGTGTAGAATTTTTATTAATTGGGTCTAGATGGGAAACAACATCTTATACATACAATACAATTTTATGAATTTCTTATAATTTTTGTTCATTTATTAAAGTAATATATTACATCTTTGGAGCGATACTCAGATTTGGATTGGAAAACTTTGTTAGGAGTTTTAATTCTGCCGTATCTATCTTCAAAATACAGTCCATTTTCGCAAACAATAGTCGAAACGAAGATAAATATGTCGAAAGATAACCCATCGTCAGACATTTCAGAAACAGTATGAGATTTCTTTGAATGCCTTGTTTTCCGAAGAATATTTAATGATTTCTATCATCCAATCCTTGAAAAACAATCTTATTTCAAGAAAAAAAATCTTTTTCGTTTTTTCAGTATTCATGCTTTTTTAAACGTACAATGCAAAAAACGGGGCACAGTGGGAAGTCAGGTGAACATATGTGAAAATAGTCTTTTCTAAAACCTTACTATTTGCGTAGATACATATATATATATGATCTATCATTTCCTAAAACAATATCGCAAAAAACATGCTCACCTATAGGCTTTATGGTAAAAAAATTAGAATAGAAAACAAAGAGTTTCTATGCCGAAAACCTAGCCGATAACTTACCGTTCTTTATATTAAACACCCTACAAACAGATCATATCTGATCAAGAGCGTATTTTTACATCATACACATGCATATATATCCTAATTACTGCAGTAGGCCTGAGGGATACCTCGACTATATTTTTTCGAAAAATTTTGTTCTGAAAAAATCTTCTATTTTCTTAAAGACGGTTCTCTGAGTGGTATACAGTTATTTCTAAGCAAAGGAAAGCCATTTCTGAGCAAAATAAACCGTATGCTCGCCTGTGTATAAGTTGACCAACTTACACAAATCATACGTATGCTGTTGTTTTCCTCCACATATTTTCTTTTGTATTGGCGGTTAATCGAGACTATAGAACTAAAAATACTAATCGAAAGACGGCAATAGATGAAGATAATATTACAGGACTAATATTTTTTCAATCTCAAAGATCAATTGAAGCTATTAAAGATTAACTTTTTTTATTTAAAATTAATAAAGAAACAAAATAAACTCGGCCGTTTTTTACTAAAAGTTGTTTTTAATATTCATTCTTCATTTGGTTCATTATCATACACTCGAACAACTTAAAATGTTAGCGTTGTTATTAATGGATTTGTTGGAATTAAATTCGTACAATATAACAAAAAATTCACTACTTCATCTGATTCATCATCATAAAGTAATAAAAACAGATCGTTGACTATTTTGTCGTATTAATAAATTAGCGTCTTACTGAAATGTTTATGGTAGTCTATAAAACATATTTATTTAAATAATTATATTTAAATAAATATTTATGGCATTATTGTTGATCGAGATATTGATTAAGTTTGTGACGATGATAATGCCGATCTTGAGTTAAAGATTTTGCTTTATTTCAACTAAAAGGACATAAAATATCAAATTATTATGAATAAAAAAAAAACGAAAATAAATATTTGGTTATTAATAAAAAACGTTGGTAACATAAACAGTTGATGTTTGAAATAATCGATCATTTCTTAAAGCTAGTACAATACAAAATCTTTGCTTTGGTTCAAGTTGTTCTAGTGCTGATAGTAATGGATAATTTTCTATTTCATGATCACGTAATGAATACTATTTAGATTCTTAACCTGCTTTTGCCGTTCGTTCAAATCCATCAGTAAACTAATCAAAAAATAATAGCGATATATAAAAACAAACAGAGATTTAAATTCCAACAAAATTGTTTAAATATATTTTTCTATTAAATTTTACCTGAAGATTTTCATTTGCTTTATCACTCATCTAGACAAAGCTTAACGCTTATGTAACAATGCAATAACCAATGATGTTTCACTATTTAGAATGTTAAAATCTAATTGAGAAATTTGACGATGATCCAAGGATTCAATATAACTGTGTTTCTTTTTACATATGAATGTAAAACAAGTAGGAATATCTTCTTATACTTTTATAGCAATGTTAATTCAGTTATTACAATATCCATTGATTGTCTAACAAAATAAAAATGAAAAAAATTTTTGCTTTAAAATCAAATAAATGTATTCACTATTCTGACTGAAAAATGAATGAATCAAATAGATCAATAAAATATTCAAATGACGTAACATATTTGGATGAAAGTCGCCGTAAATAATGCATTATATTATAACAAGTAGTCATTTATTGTGTTAATTTTCTATAACTATTACGAGTTCTAAATAAATTTTCTTCTTGCAATACAACTCAATGAGATCTATCAAATCATAAGAAAAGTTATTTTTGGTGATTTTACAATGTTTAATTACCCTTCGATCGCTTCATCATAAGCTTTTTTAAATCGATAAAGGTTTTTTTGGCTCAATCCTTTGTAATAAATTTAATGAATCAGATGCAAGATAATTGGTTATATTTTTTCGTAATTGATCAATAGTTTTTTATGTATCAACTTTTTCTTATTCAATAAATCAAAATCTTCATATTTATATATATTCATTAATTTCAGATGAAAATCTGCATTTAAAGTATACTGTTCAACATTAATATGTGGCTTGTCTTTAAATCATAAACCGACTTAAAAATATTTCTTCAAGATCATTTGATGCAACATGAAAACATAATGCTAATGTATAAGTTGCTAATTCTTTTCGGATATGAACTGATTGAGTAACTGTATACAAATAAAGTCTACAGAGAAATAAATTATATTCAAATCTTCTAAATTGTTATCTATGTATTATTATACTGATTTAACAGAAATGTTGAAAACTATTTCTAGGACAGTCTTTGTCGGATATTTATATGTTAAACTCGACATATATATTTTTAATAAGGATAAGTGACTCAAACTTTGCTTTTAACAAAAATATGTTTATTCCAACGTTTCTAAGCACAGGTAGTTATTTGCAAATGTATTTACGTGAAATCTCAGAGGAAACTTTGAGCCATCTTATATATGAACATATATGTGTAGTATTGACTGTTTGGTGGCAAATATTGGCGGGATTAGCCGGAACAGAAGACAGTGACTAGACGACTTCTAATAGATCTCGCCAAGACTGTTTCTCATTGTCTTGTCAGCCTCTAACATATAATAGATTACTGAAAGGTGAAGTTATTCAATCAATCCATTAAAATGCGAAACTGTTATTTATTATCCTGGTATTAAACTATTAAAACCCTAATATCACATATACTTTGATACCAAATTTCGTTTCTGTTCTTTTGTTAAATAACAGATAACAAAAATGATTTGTTTTATTCCTAATACGTTCTATTCATCAACACTATGCCACTTTTATTCATTGAACTATAAATGTTTTACGTCATCCTAATATGGTTTCGAATGTATACGCTATTAGTTCTATTGAATAGAAGACTTTGAAAACGTATTCCTAGATAATCATTAAACTTTGTCTGATTTAAACAAAGTTAATGAAAATTTCGAATTTATTATAAACTGTTTTTAAGTTTTGCAAAATTAAAATTTATTTTATTATTCAGTTAGATTTTAATCACATATTTCTGATTTATTAATTTATTATATCAAAGTCGTTTTTTTTCGTTATCGACAATGATATCAGAAAAAAAATACAATTAAATAATGTTGCTTTTTTCATATCAATATTTCGATATAAATATATTCTATTCAATTATTCAACCAAAAAGTGGTCCTTTTCTTTTTGGATTGACCCATTTTCGTCGACCTAATAATGACCAACCATAACGTCGTTTATCGACATCAATTGAATCATTTATATCATCATTATTATTAATATCATCTAAATCATTATTTAGCGTTGCTGATATTGAACGACCCATAAGTGGTGCTCGTAAACGTCTAGCAATAAATGATCGTCCTATTTCATTAATAGAATTTCTTGTAAATGAAACTAATGATGTAACATTTATTGTCTGCTAAAGTTTATAATCATTATTATTAAGTAAAATATTAAATTATCTTTACCTGTAAGATAATAAGACAGAAGAGGCAGACAAGTACAATAAACTGCATGTTGATAATTATCAAGGTTTTCTTTCTAAAAAAAAACAAAAAGAAATTATAAAAAAATAGTCATTCTTTAAGCTAACTAAATGTTTCCTATTATTAAACAAAAGAAAAAGATAAAAAAAAACACACTACTTTTATATGATTTAACACCAGTCAACAAATGTCTTTATTTAAATTGCTTGACATTTAATTCAAAAAATAAACAGTAAGCAGACTTCCCAATTCAATTATATACGGTTGAATAAAAAAATAACATATAACTATTGAAGAACTCAAGAGATGTAGTTCATATTTGAATCAACTGTTTTTACACAAAAAAGACATATATATAGATACATTTATTAATATTGTAAAAAAAAATAGAATAATTAAGAATTACTATTTTTCCTTTTTATCACTGTAGATATATAAGTATCAAACATGCAATGTTTATCGTAATGGAACAATTAATTTGTCTTCTTTAGTGCTTCATAATCTTAAAACAATGCCTTATATAAAACGTTTTTGTATTTATATATTCTATATTAAGCTTATCATGTATACATCTTATTAAATCACGTTTTACTGAATATTATAGTATTTACTTTTAAACTAAATATTATATCTTTAAATAACATAAATGAAAATTTTTTTTGTTGTTAATTTCTTTTTATATTAAATAAATGAAAAGTATAAATATGGCGTGTTTTATAATGAATAAATTCAATGGTAATTTTTGCCATTAGTGTGTGATATAAATTCAAGCGACTTTGTTTCTTGTTTTCAAAACTATTGACCTCAAAACATGTCAATAATTTTTTTTTTATTAAAATGAATTGATTACTCGTTATTGTTGACGAAGACATAATGACAAGTACTCATTATATTTAAATGGGCTCGGTACATGTATTTCAAGATTTAAGGAATGTAACATAAAACTTCAGAGATCTTGGCCCTCTTGACTAACGTAAGTGAAAATGAATTACTTTCAATCAATAGGAACGAGAAGAGACAATCCTACTACTGTGAACTATTGTCAATACATCTGATTATCTAATGAAATCTTTCTACTTAACAAACTAAAAATAAATTTTGTTTCCTGAATTTAGAGATTTACACAAAAAAAACGTTTATTAGTTTTGTAAAATATTATGCGTAATATCAGTTTGTATTAAGTAATCCAATGGCACACAACACAATAATACTTAAATCAATACAATTCAAAATGAACAGAATATGTTTCAGAAATTAAATATTCCTGAGATTTTTATCATTAATTTTAAACAAAATAATAGTTGTATGTATGTGAACATTTTATTCTGTTGATTTCCTGTTAAAGTGGACATTTTTTTTGTCTTGTTTCTGTGTATACAACACCTCGTTAAAGGTCACGTTAATTGGTTAAACATGATCGTTTAAGATCGAAAATTTCCATTTTAACAGAAAATCAACAGAATTAAATTTTCACATAAAACTGCACACAACTATTATTTTGTTTTAAATTAATTATAAAAATCTCAAGAATATTCAATTTTTCATACATTATCATAGAGAAGTAGTACTTTACATACTTGAGTAATTACATACAGGTATAAAGATATTGGATTTGAATTGTTATTGCTACTCTTCCATCACAATTCAAATACGGAGTAAGACAAGGTAATGATGTCTAATGTTAATGATATGAATTATTTATCATGTTGATGTTATTCAGTTTATTATTATTATTTTTCTTGTATTTCTTTTTTTTTGTCTTGTTTCTGTCTACATAACATCTCGTTAAGGGTCGTGTTAACTAGTTGAAAATGATCGTTTAAGCTCGAAAATTTCGATTTTAACAGAAAATCAACAGAATATGATGCTTTATTTAGTAATCAATTATTATAGTAAATTATCGATACATATATATTTTTATTTATAAGAGATTAGGATAATAAATCTAAAGAATAATTCGTAGATCGTTATACTTATTATCTCTACAAAATAGAAATAATCTATAAATTGTTTCCTAAAATTTTATTTCGATCATATTATATTCATTTAATCTTGATTATATTTAAGAAAATTAATCCTACGAATAGAAAATATATACTCTTAAAATATTAGTGTATAAATATAGAATATAAGAAGTGAAATGACGTACCAATCTTGTGGATTATACTAACTCAGTGATTGATGTACGTTATTGTAGGTAAGAGGATGAAGAATATATGATGTTATTTTAACGTGAAAAGTCATATTTTATTGATGTATGTGCAAGATATTAATTAAGATAAAAGATTAAATTATTCTGTTGAATTTATTTTTTCCACGAGATAAAAAAAATAGATCTTGAAAAATTTTTATTTTCGTTTTTTTTTCTGCATGTAAAAACAAATCTTGTTTTCTTCGTCTTCTATATATGACAAAATCTTATTGATATAAAAAGTTACTTGAAACCATACAATATAAATTCAAGTAATTTTATCTTTATAAAAAAAAATATTTATTTATGTTAATCTACAATCAAGATTTTAACCTATCTCAATAACAATGTTGTGAATCAAAATATTTTCTCGATGATTTTGTATATCAGTTAATATCAATAACATACTGAAAATATGAGATTTATAATTCTAATTTTAATATGGATAAAAAACTCCTTTGCAGGTTTATAAAAAAAAATGTTGATATTTAATCATGTTTATTTAGCTTTTAATTGTAGTTCAATGTAATACAAACCCTTGTGAATTAGGTGGTGATTTCCTACCACCCAGTTATAATTGTATTCAACTTCCAAATAACTTTAATGATGTTATATGTACATGTCCTGATGGACAAGGACGACAAAATATTCGCTGTCGTAAAAAATATTTTTTATGACTTTATGAAATGATTATTTCATTGAAAATCTTTAGGGATTTGTGAGGGTATTAATTGTGGTCCAAATGGAATTTGTATTGAACGACCATTGTTACCCGGTTCATTTTATGCTTGTGGATGTATCAACGGTACAGATGCATATCTTTATCAAGGACCATGTCCAAGTACTAGTTCAACAACAACTACAACTACAACTACAACTGTTGTTCCTACTCCTACGTCTGTCAGTTGTTTTAATGGTGGTAAGAAAAAAATTGTTATTATAATCCTATTTTATTTTGAGATAATTTAGGTGTTTATAATCCTTCAATAGCTAAATGTGTTTGTCGAATTGGTTTTACAGGCCTTCAATGTGAAACATCGATTGGTATAACTTCTTTTTTTTCGCTTTCATTTTTAATTTTTCTTTTATAGGACAAGAACTTTGTCGAAGTATAACTTGTATTAATGGTGGTGTTTGTAATCCCGTACCTACAGCTAATAATGGAATTGAAGCACAATGTTGGTGTTTAAATGGTATAGAAAATTGAAAGTAATTTTAAAAAAATGACGAATAAATTTTATTAATAGGAATTTCTGGTTCCAACTGTGAGTTGATTGGTAGGTATTAATTAAATTATTAATAATAATTTAATCGAAATAGAAACATGTAGGTACACCAGGTAGATGTACATCTAATCTTTGTCAAAATGGTGGTACGTGTGAAGAAAAAAGGCTTGGTATTTCACTCTTTGCTTATTGTCAATGTCCACCTGGTTATACTGGACGATATTGTGAAAGACGTAAGAAAAAAAAACATGCATATTATTATTAATATCTCGTTATTTTTAAGTTTATTTTATATGTCCTTATTCTGGTTTCTTTATCGATTCAGTTAATTGTAAATTTGGTCGATACTTTCAATGTATCGATAAAGTTGCAATAATGCATTCATGTGAACAAGGTCTTCGTTTTAATTCTATGAAGATGGCATGTGATATCAATAATGATTGCCCATGATTAATAACATGCGGAAAAAAACAATATTATTGCTTGATTTTTTTTTTGACATAAATTAGACTATATCACGTAATTTTTGTGATTCATTTGATATCATAACATGACCTTCTGTTATTACACGTAAATAACGAACTATTTTCCACTCATTCTTGTGCAAAAAATAGTTTTTTCGGTGTCTTAATTCATGAATAATTTCGCAAGCAAGAAAAAGATATCCATATGCGGTTTTTAATACAGCATAGAAGAGACTTTGGTGCATATATTTACATAAGAGTTATAATCTTGATGAGATCACTCAAATAGTACATTCGACTAGTTTTTGAAGTATCTCCTGTAAGAAGGAAGGAAGACAATAATGTCCTCTTTCAATCCCCAAAATATTTTGATTTCCCGTGTTGAAACCAAGTTAAGAAAAATTCTTAGTGCCATTCCAATCGAATATTTGGCCTATGTCCGTAGTTCTTCACAAGAATGATCAAAACGTTTTTTGCCATTCCCATGAGATAGTACGAGAATGAGTTGAAAATGACTTTTAAAAAAGTTATAATGAAAATATTCATAATAGCCACAGTCCATATTAACTATAAAATCTAAAAAAAGTGCACTCATTTTTTGAGTAATAGCACTTAGAGGGTTAATCTATACATGATATAGATAACCTAATTGGAAAATTAACAAAACTTGAATATATTTTTTTTTACTAGAACTTTATATATAGAGTAAACAATTCTTGAAATAGCAGTTCTTTAATGCAGAAAATATATGTCATTAATA
Source organism: Macrotrachela quadricornifera (assembly GCA_022393335.1). NCBI lineage: Eukaryota > Metazoa > Rotifera > Eurotatoria > Philodinida > Philodinidae > Macrotrachela > Macrotrachela quadricornifera. Next base: position 25,105 of record JAJEKB010020865.1, on the reverse strand, counting down.
TCATGATGTACATTAAATTAATGAATAAGAACGATTCGAATTTTTTTTCTCATTTGTTCTCTTATCAAAATATTTATAATAAACAATAGAAAGCAACTCAGCACATTTATTTTTAACTTTTGCTCAATTATTTAAATGTTTAATCAAGACTAATAATGATTATAAAATGAATATTTAAAATAATTTTACTTAATACTTTTCAATTGATTGACTTATAAAAATAGACAGTTCTAATCATATAATATCGATATTTGCGATAACAAATGTGAACAATTGAAATGTCGGTATTTGTTCGTTTCATGCCATAGCTATCAATGACAAATCATTATCGGTAAAAGAAAAGAAAGAAACAACAATAATGATCATTGATGTGAGACGACGTTTGAAGCGACATATATAAAGTATATATATGTGTGCAGTGCGGCGACTGCTGCACTAACGAAGCGATACAAGAAAAAAATCTATTAGAGTTAAAGACATACAATCTTAACCGATCGAACATCTGTCGCAATATAAAATAATCATAACTTTTAGCAGATTTATAAGATTGTTTCAAAAATTTTGAGTTTCAATAATAATCAAATGTTTCAAAATGTAGAAAAAAAAAACATCATTCAGTTAAATTTCATATATTATTTACATAGAAAATTGAATTTATCAGGATTCAAATCGTACAAAATATTACCGAAAATATTTATATTAGAAAAATGAATATTTAGAATAATCCAATCAGGTTAGATAGTTTCGAAATGTGATCTTTTCTCTTCAATATTGATTATTTCAAAACATCTCTGCTAATGTACCAATAATAAAATAATTCTTTCGAAAAAAAATCACATTTTGCAATCTTTGAATACTTTAATTTTTACATTCTAATGGTACTCTGTTATATGTATAAAATATAAGTGTTAACTATCTGTCTCTCCTTCATGATTTTTGTCCAATAAAAAATAAATTCGATTTAGACCAATACGAACATTTTCTTCTCTCCAATAAACGATCATATTATTGAATGGCATTATTCAAAAAGATGAAAAGCAAGTTATACGTACCTGGTATAGGTAAGTATATATTATTATTAGATAATTTTAAATTAATTAATGAGGATACACTAGGACAAGCAGGAGTTAATCAACTTGGTGGAATATTTGTTAATGGTCGTCCATTACCTGATCATGTACGTCGACAAATTGTTGGATTAGCATTAAATGGTATTCGTCCATGTGATATATCACGAAAATTACTTGTTTCACATGGGTGTGTTTCGAAAATTTTAACAAGATTTTATGAAACAGGTTCTATTCGACCAGGATCAATTCATAGAGAAAATCGAAGACAATCGAAAGTACAAATTTAAATAAAATTAATCATAAGAATATTTAATTATTTTTCTTTTCGTTAGAAAACTAATACAAATCAATTAATTGAAACAGAAGAATTATCAATAGTTCGGTAAATTGTATTATATATATTAAAAATCTTTTATTAAAAGAAATTTTTTAAAAGAAATGATCAATCAAATATATGTTCTACATTTCATCATTATAATCAATTATCTTTTCAACAACCAATAAATTCTTCATCAGATGATGAAATTTCAACTGAAACAAATTCATCATCATCATCATCATCATTGATTAAACATTCTATTGAAAATATTTTATCAAATCAAATAATAAGAAAAACTAAAAATTGTATGTAATATTTAATAATTTAAATAAATATATTTTTCTCTTTTATTTTTTAAGCATTAATTGATCAACAAATGAATAATAAACGAATAAAACTTCTTGCATGTTAATTTAAACATATTCATTTTCTTTGTATTTTTAAAACAGTATATTAATTAAATAAAAAGAAAAATATCTCTTTGTCGCTTCTATATTAAAGTCAATAGTATATTTTACACTTAAGCAGTAGTTATTCATGATAAATTGAATTTTATTTTCAGTAAAAGTTTCACTTTCTACAATAGTTAAACGATGGTCTAAATGATTTTGTGAAGATGAAAAAGAGATCAAAGATAGAATATGATCTGACAGATCTGTAATCAAAATAATATTTAAAAGTACTTCATAAACATATTATCTTATTAACAAACCATATCTGTCTAGAACGGAACTAAACTGCGTTCATCAAAACCTTACTATTGTAATGTCAATTGAAAATTGATGATATATAGAGCACTAAAGTGCCAAGTGTACTACTTTAAACATAACCTTAGTATGCAATATAATCTGCGGATGAGTTCATCTTCGACAATTCAATTCATTTTACAGAATAATTTACACAAAACGTTTTCATCTCTAAAGAAATCTTTTAAAAATTTATGAACAATATCCAATTTATTACTATGAATACGAATGAAATTTTTCATCATTAAGACTGACTTAAAACTTATTCAGTAACAGAGTTCATTGGAAAAAACGACATACCAAAAGAAAAATGTTTTTAATACAAAATTTTTGTATGGATTTTCAACTCATTCTTTTAGTCTTCTGTTTTCTTTTCACAGTAGAAAAAAACAAGTTCTTTTTTTAATACGAATGAGTCAAAATTGATTAGTAAAACAAAGAAATGTGATTTGTAATGATATTGCTAACATTTTAAAGAGACTTTTGAATTAGTTAACGAGAACTGATTAGGATGAAATATTTTAGGATAAAAGAAATATAAAGAAGCAAATAATTTTAATAGATGACTAGCGATTTAGCTGAACGGATCGATGAATTACATAAACAAATAATTAATAAATAGTCCGTCATAATATATTAACAGCCATTATTATATTCAATCATAATCATAAAAGTTCATTTTTGACATTATAAAGCCAAAGTTATTATTTTCACTTTATCTTTTCATTCTTGTGTTTCTTTGTTGAAAGAATGAAACTCTCTGTTGAAAATTTGAAAAGGTATGACAGAGAGATGATGTGTCGATTTTAGTTAGTCTGTATAGCTTGTGGCAGATGCCAAAAGTATTCCATGTGCGTGTATCATATAGGCGAGCAGTCCAATGACCTGTTCAACGCGATTCATTTTTGTTTTTCGACAAATACATTTGTTGTTCTTTTCATGATGTTAAGAAACGTACCTTTGCATTGCTTGTTAGATAACTTTTTCAATGAATTATATGTCGATTGAAGAAATCGATGATACTAGTGATGTTATTCTATACTTATTTTATAAAAAAAAAGACGTAAACAAAATTTTTTGCATGAATCTTTTCATAGGTTTTCTTCGTTTTTTAAATAATATCTCGTATTGAAGTATTGTTATTGATACAAAAGAACCTTGATCAATATATCCTGTTGTTATATCAAGTATTTACTTATTTGCTTATCATAGAAAAAAATCATTCTTTATTTTAACTTTATCTTTATTTTTGTTCTTTACTATAAATAAAAATAAAACTAAGTAGCATCCATAGATAGGATTCATCAGGTCGAACCTGTTAATATAACTATATTTACATAGAATGATCAAAAAGATCATACCATATATTAGAGGTAGTAATCATGATATTCTATGGAAAGTCTCATTTGCTTAAAAGTATCTCGAAGAAAACTGATGCAATCATAGATCATGGACATCATTCGTTGTTGGCTAAATTAATTGATTACAAAATTTAGATGTTTATTAACAATATTGACAGTATTACTAATCACTATAGAAACGAGTAGCGGATAAAGAATAGCTCATGTGCATTCAAGAGCTCGAATATCCTCTCGTTTCTGATAGCGTCGAGGATTAATACCACTTGAAAGACGAATCTTATCTCTGAGCGCAAGTTCCGTCAATGATTTTGAAGTCGAAATATCGAGTAGAATTCAGTAATAACCAAAAGGTCAAATTGTTTACTTCAAAACAATATCTCAAGATTAAGTTAAAAGGATGAAACTTCTCGTGAAATATTACAATTGTTACCTCTAATATATAGTATGGCGAAATATGTAATATATATCAATTCAATTCAATATTTTTCAAAGAATTTTTGTTCTTAACCTTCAAAGAGAACTATAACACGAAAAATATTAAGATGTTTGTTTTTTTTTCGTACTTAACTAATATTTTACATTGTTAGAAAAAATTTTTTCTCTTCAAATTTCAAAAAATATAATTGACCTTGATTAAAATCAAATAATCTTTTTTTTTCGTTCGACTAAACAATAACAAAATATTATTTTCTTTTCTTTCTTATTGAAAAAAAAAACTCATCCAGAAAGACTCAAATAAGTGCATGTGTACAAGAAAACGAATTCATATATGTGATTCTAGAGAAGAATAATACAGAATAGAAAAACGAGAGAAAAAAAAAAGAAAAAAAAATCTTATATATAGTTCTTTATTTATTCTATGAAATAAAACGATTGATATCACCGATTAATTTCAATATTTTGAAAGACTTCATAACTAAAAAATTAAATATATATATATCTATATTTATATAAATAATTTACTTTTATTCACGCAGTGATCAATCCACGAGGATGAGAAAATGTAACAGAAGTAACTGCACTTTTTTCTGGTGCATCTATTGTAAATGTACGTCTAATACCCAAAACTTTATCAGAATCAATAAATAATGAATTATTTTTAATAGCTAAATCTTGTTCTAATGTTGATTTTGTACGTAATAAATGTTGTACAGCATTTTCTTCTTGTCGTAATTTACCATGAAGATCAGCAATAGCTGCATGTAAATCATGTACTTCTTGAATTAATCTTAATTATAAATATTTATTAAAATAATTTTAAAAAAGAGATTTTTTTAAGTAAACTAACCTATGCATAGCAGGATCTCTACATGCTTCAACATTCGGTCGTCTAGTACGTGTTTCAAGACGTGTTTGAGCAACTTGTAAAAATGCTTCTTTATCAGAAATAGTTTTCTTTAAAAATTCAATATTTTGCTCAACATCAAAGATTTCTTGAAGAACCTATATAAAATAAATAAATAAATATTCAAAAGAATAAAAGAAGATTAGAATAGATATGTTTTGTTTTAATTAAAACCTTTTCAAGATGAGATTGTATTTTATTTTTAGCAACTTGTCCTTCTTGTACACGATTTTCAAGTGATACATTAACATGATTCCATTGAGACCACATATCATTATTACTTTGAGCCATAAGTTGATTACCATTATTAAGTAATTCATCCGATTGAGAAATTTCACTAAGAGCTCGACGAATATTTTCTTCTGTATATCTTGTCCATGTTTCAGGTACTGATACTCTAAAGATTCAAGATAAATTCAATTGTGACTAAATATAGAATTAATCCGTCTTAGTATTTTCTTTTTTATCTTTATGAGATTTTCTTGTGTTAGTATTTATTTATTTTAATAAGGCTTAATGAAAATTATGCTTATAGTGAATAGAAGAGGATTATATAAATAGTTTTCTATAGAATGCAGATACTTTATTTTACAGTATGCTAAGTATGGCTTTTTTTTCTCGTAGGAAAAAAAAGAAGAATAGGACGATTATCTTCAAAAACTAGAATATTGATTTCTACATCTCTATTTTTGCAAGATTGTTAATAAAAATATATATATAATAAACATACGTATTATCAACATTTTCAATGCCTTCATAAAAGTTAATACCACGTGATGTTGTTTTAATATTATGAGCAGCTGAATCAAGTACTCGAGCACGAAATTTATCCTGTGCATCACGTTCTAATTCATGTAATGAAGCACGATTAAGTCTAAAAATTAAAATAATATTAATTTAACTTTAAAGAAATTTCATACGCATTTTGTGTATTAAGACGTTCAAGCATTTGTCGAAGTTTTTGTTGACATAATTTAATTGTATCAACTTCCTATATAAAAAAAAACATATTGCTTTTTTTTCTCTATTTATGAATATTTAAAATTATTTACTCGAATAAGTTCTCGTTCAACATTATCATGTACAAGATCAATGCCTAAAAAAAGAAAAACTATTTAAATAAAATTTATTTATTTTCTTTTTAACCTTGTCGTTTTTCTCGTTCATATAAATTTTCTTGTGCAATACGTAATGGTTTTTCTGATTCATGTAATAATTTTTCAACTTCACGTCTTTTTGATTCCACATCATCAATTTTACGTTTCATTTTATCTTTTGTTTTTTCTAATTCACCTTTCCAATATTCAATATCATTTATACGTTCACCTAAACGTTTGGATGTTTCAGCATTATTTTTAAATGATTGTTCATCTTTTTCACGTGCTAAACGTACAGCATCTGAACGTAAACGTTCAGCTGCTGAACGAATTTTATCCGAAGCTAAATAATTTGTCATTTGAGCATTAAACCAATCTTTTGGTGTATAACGTGTATAAAGTGCTTGACGTGCTGATGGAAATATTGGTGGTACTTTAACATTATCAATATTATTAAGATAATTTGATGAACTAAATGGTTCGGCAGTAGATAATTGTAATGATTGTGTTGGTTCAACACGAGCTGATCGATAAAATGTTGATGGACGCCATGGAAGTGAAAGTGATCGAGTTAATATACCGGAATAAGGTGGAGCAGATGATGTACGATAATCAAATGTACCTATTGAGGGTAAAAGATTACCTTGTTGAGGACGACGACCCATATGTGTATATTGAGCCGTTGCTGTTGATCCCATATAATCCATTTTTATTATTCTGATCAATCAATTAACTAAGAAGGTAAAAAATTGTTTTTCTTATAATATAAGAAGGTCTATAGGTTTTATTCTTGCATTTAATAATTGAATACCTGCGTGTGTATTAGACAAGATGTATTCGTTCGATGCACACACACACACAATTCAGTGAATTGAATGAGAGTGACAAAAAGAAATCTTAGACAAAGTGTGAAGAAATTTTTTTTCTCTCCCTCTCAAATTTTTTTTCTTCATTGTTGTCGTGTGTTACCTGTGAGCATGTATGCATTTGCGTTGTCAACTGATTTTACCTATGTCCGATGACGATGGCTGCTGCTATTATAACTGATGTTGTTGTTGTTGATCCTCGTTGTCAGAAGAAACGCTTTTTTTTATATGCTATTTTTTTTTCTTTTTTCTTTTTTTGTTCTATTAGTAAAATGTAAAAAAATTACAATTCCATTGCTCTTTTAACGACAATGAACATGAACAACTGTTAAGATATTTCTTTTTATTGATTTTATGAAAATTGAAAAAGAAAAATTTGAAACATTAACATTCATTTCCGATCTATTATTTCCTAGTCTACATTAAAAACATAGGCTTAGAGAAAATCATTTTTATTTAATTATGAATCGTTTTTCTTTCTTTTTTCCTCAATTTAAACGACAGAAAGTTTTTTTTTTTTTGTTAAACATTTAAAAAAAAAGCAGCATTTATACGAACAAGTAACCTATTCGAAACGATGACAACGAGAAAATACAATGATTTGATGTTGTCAGTAAACTATAGAAATAATTTTATGTAGTATTCAATAGAAAAATATTTGACTATTTTCATTTAAAAGAAAAAAAAAGTCCAAATGATATGTAAACTTTATCCTTTTAACAGCTTTTTAAAAATATCTTTGTAGAAAAATATAACTTTTCTGTCTTGGGTTTTTTTTTTTTGTATATGTTCAACTTATTATTATATGTAGGGATAGGACATTTGAAAGGTTTGAAATAATTGATTGATATTGCATAAGAGTATTGTTAAGCCAAAGTTATGAATGTAAATGTATATTTTTTTTCTTTTGATGATTGATTTAAAAAAAAAAGACTTGTATATCTTAAAATAAATTTCTAGATAGTAGCAAATTAATATATTCTAGAGAATTCTATAGCGTGATTCAATGATTAATAATTACAGTAAACATTTTATATCATTGTTATACATATTTTATTTTTGTATAAAATCAGTTTCATTTAAATGATGCTTCTAATGCTTCCTAAGCATCGAAAGAATCACTTGAGCCTGATTGCATTCATTTCCGAGTCATGCGAATCACTTTAAAATCCGCCCACAATTGTTCATCGATTGATACTCTATTTATACCATATAAAAATCAATTATTCCGCTTGAACAATATTTATATATACATATAGAATATTTTTCTTTTTTTTTTTTTGTTTCATAAAAACACCTTTCGAGTCACAATCATGTACATATTACACAAAAAAAGAAGAACACGAATGATATAGATCATTCGCTAAAAATAAGAATAATTTTTAACTAGACAAACTAAATATGCCTGATGTTACCAAAAAACAAAAATTATATTTCTTGAAAAAAAAAACGAAGAAAGATAAATATGTAAATGACAGAATGAAGGAAAAGAATAGATACACGCACGCACACACTCAATCACCGGCGTTGTTTCTCTCTTGCAGCTGTTGTTACATCTCGATACCAACTTGCAACATCAATCGGTTGTTCACGTGATTCAATAAAGAATGGTTGAAGCATTAATTCAACATATTTTGGTCTTTGTTTATAATTTTTAATTAAACTTAATAGAGAATAGAAATAAAAATTAATCAAAAGAATATTAATTGTTTTTTTTTCTTTTACCACATATTAACAAAAGATCGAAAATGATCAGAAAATGAAAGATGATCAGGTAATTGAGGAGGATCTTCAGTTACAACACGCGACATAACATCAAAATCAGATCGACAATTCGAATATGGATAAGCATTTGTCGCAAGTTCAATCTAAATATTTATATTTATTTAATACTTATGTAGAAAAATATCTTTAGGGGTCTAATGATCTATAAAGTATGCATATGAAATGACATAAGACAAATATAGGACATGCAATAAAAACTATTTTATACATTCTAATCATCGATGAATATTAGTTTATGTATACACAATAAATAATGCCCATTCAACTATATCTATATGAATTTCAAGTATTTAGGTCAATATTTAGATAATCTATTATTGTCTGGTATTAATTCTCTTAATACACTACTCAAATAAAAGTAAGAGTCATGATAAGATCAAAGTTTCCAAATTGATCAATATTATTCTTTTTAAGAATATTGGTCATACATTTTAAAGAGAGTAATAGAATAGTAGAGAACGGTATATAGTCATCTTGATTGCTTATATTAAATCTATATTAACTTACAAGTGTAATTCCTAAACTCCAAATATCAGCTCTTATATCATAATCAGGTCGTGTTGGATCTGATGGTTCGATACGTTCTGGTGACATATAAGCAGCACAACCAGCATTTCTTGATTTAGCCATTGATTCAATAAGTATACCACTAATACCAAAATCACAAAGTTTAATTGCTCCATATTCATCAATTAAAATATTTGATGGTTTAACATCTAAAAATTTTAAATTATTTTTTTGAATTTTATAAATAAGAAAAAGTTGTTTTTTTTTTTACAAACCTCGATGAATAATTCCATGTGCTTCTTTTAAATAATTAAGTGCAGTTACTGTCTGTAAAAAGAAAAAAAAGAAAACAAAATTTAAATATAAAGTAAGAAAACACCCAATTTATAATATACAGCAAATGTTAATTTTCCTAAAACATTTTCAGGCATAGGTTGTTGAATAAGTTTAAGAAGTTTATCAAAACATGATGCCATTAATTCCATACATATCCAAACATCCGTCTAAATAATAACTAAAGAATATATATGAATATAAAAAAAAAAAATTTTTTATTTACAGAATTAATAAAATATCCAACACATCGAACAATATATGGAAAATTATAACTTTTTATAATAACATCTAAATCCATAATAATTCTTTTATTTTCTTCATCAGATGCTGTTCGATGCATAATTTTAACAGCAAGTTCTGTTTTACTTGGTATATGTTCCATTTTATATACTTGACCACATGAACCATAGCCAAGTATTGATATATTTAAAAGTTCTTTAAGTTCAATACGTTTTTGCTAGAAAACATAAAAATAATTTATTTATTTGTTTTTTTTTTTAAATTTAATATTTCTACTTCTCCATTAATATGTAATAAACCAGAATTTTTTAATACTTCTTGATATTTAGCTTGTGTATATTCACTATAAAAAAGAAGTGAATTATTTAAATAATCATCAAAAATATTTTCTTTTTTTTTTTTTTACCTAGTACCATTTGTTGTTGGTTGAAGTGGTGAAAGTGGTAAATGAAAGACACCTTTACGTGTAGGTGGTGCTGAACTTGCACGCGATGGTGATGAACAATTTAAACTAGCTATATATAAAGAAAAAAATTTAAAATAATAATTATTTATTTATCTAACTTGGTAATTGTCGTGTTTGAATATTAATATTTCGACTTGTACTTCGATTTACTGTTGGTGTTAATGTTGAATCTAATGGACCAATTTGACGTAAAATTTTTTCTTCAAGTGCTTTTAAACGAGATGACATAGCTGGAATGCCTAAATAACCACCATCAGTTGATGATGAAGGTGGTGGTGGTGGCATTTGCATTTTCTCACTCAATCACTCTTTCAATCTCATGCTAACATATATAATACAAGTAAAAAGAACATACAAAAAAAAGAACTAGCCAATCAAGCGCTATGAATTATAAAATAAAATAATATAGATTGTAGCGCAAAAAATTTCCTTATAGAGGAATAATAATGTATTTTGATTTGTAAAATTTGTGCGTATATTAATCGAACTTCGCAATATTAATTTTATATATATTAAAAACGAAAATTGTTGGGATATTTCCTTATTAATATGTATTGAAAAAAATTTTTTTTCTTTTATTTTCTTAAAGTTTTTTATTTTTTGATGCTATTACAATATGCTATTTGATTTTATTTTGAAAAAATTAAAATACTTTTTCTCTTAGTAATATTTTGTACATAGATTGATAGTCAAATCGAGGTTAAATCTATTGAATTTTCAAATAAAAGTATATTTCGAAAAGACTAGATAAGCTTTGATAAATATTTAGTAGTGATTTGTTCGATTAAATTTATTATATATTAATAATTTTATTATCAGATATTAAGTTAAATTCAATAACTAACATTTTAGAATTTTTTCGTTTACATTTAACGTCAAAAAAAAGATGTATTATTGTAGTATGTCGGTACTTTCTAAAACATATGATGAATATTTTTTCAATTAAATTATAGGAAGAAATATGAATTATATTGTTCTATTTTTGGTATTATATGATAATTATTTTTCTATATGAAACAAAAATAAAGTCAATTTATATAAAAAAATAATTGATAAAAGTATATGAATAATCGTAAGCGATAATCTTGTTAATTTTTTCTTTTGCGCAATTTCAATTTCGTTTTTAATAATAAAACTGAAAGGAAGAAAAAAATAATGTCAATATTCTATGATGAAATATTTTGATAAGTCTTGTCATTATTCATTTTATAATAAAAATTTAATACGTAAAAAGGGATTTTAAAAAATTGTAGTATAATTATATTGATATCTATTTAGTTATTTTTGTTTTTGTATTTTAGGTGTAATATTAAATTGTATTTTTAATATGTCTCTTAATTGTGTTGTTATTGAACCAGCTGCTTTAAACGTAAGTTTTTATATTTAATTATTCTCTTTCATTATATGATTATTACCAAAGGAATTTCGTTCAAAACGTGCTCGACATGATAGTTATCATCGAATAAGTAAGTTTAAAAAGAAATTTGTTTTTATATTACTTACTTTAAAAATAAAATTATTTAGATTCTGATGAAGTTTATCAATCATTTTTTATAACTCACACATGTTATGATTGTATGCCTAAAAGTGGCAAAGTTTTATTACTTGATGCACGTCTTTCAATTCGAAAAGCTTTTTTTGCACTTGTATTTAATAGTGTTCGAGCAGCATTAGTATGGCATCCTCCAACATCTTCAACTATTGGTCTTATTACAATTAGTGATTTCATTAATATGCTTATTGCTGCTTATGATACTAAATGGGTAAAGAATTTATTGATTAAAAAAAAAAAATACATACCACTAGATATTATTAAGTGAATTCAATGGCTTTAAGAGAGACTTCATGAAAGTAAAATGGTCGAGATATATGAGATCTCGGATTTTTTCTTTTTGGAAAAGATTATTTCTTAAAAGTCTCATATTGCAATGACAAAATATTTATTTATGACAAAAATTTTGGATTATTAGATTTCTCGATATGGTCTATCGGACGAATATGATGAATTTTGTCTTAAGAATTAAAACTCAGATAAAAATGAGATATAAATAAAAGTGTATCGTTTTATGTAAATTATTCGTTATTTAAAAATAAAATTTTTTTATTAAACAGAAAGATTATAAGAATATTTATAAGTTTTTAAGCTCATTGAAAGTTATTTACTGTCAATTTAACACATTTAAGGCGATAAGGCTCAGCGGCGGGCTCTACTACGGGGCGACCCAGAGGTTTCTTTGGCATAGAAAAATTTGAATATCTCTGCCATATTTTGGTTACCACTAATACAGACATTTTCATAGATTATGTCTATAAGAGAAACATTGACAAACGCTGTTTTTGAAGTATTACAACTGCGATGAATAAAGAAACATAACTTTTCATGAATGATGATAAAAAACAATATTCATATCGTCGCAAATGTGTTAAATACAAAAATTATCTATCATATAGATTTAAAATTTGTTTATTGTTTACATGAATGATTATTAGAAAGAAAATCAGTATTATAAAAACTTAAGAATTTTTTAATTAAATTTAAGGACATATATAATCTTTCGAAAATTTGAATCCTTATTAAAAAAAAACAAACTTACTTTAAAAAGTAGATATTATTATATTTTTAGAATAGTCTTGATACCCTTGAAACTTCATCAATATTTGAATGGAAAAAAGATTTACTTAAAAAAGATGTATTTACGAAACAATCTGTTAATCCTAATTTAATTCAACTTGGTCCGGAAGATAGGTAAATAAAGATTTTGTTTTTCAATAGATTATTTTGTTTTGTTTTTTTTATTTAGTTTATATACAGCTATTTTAACATTAATTGAACGTAAAATACATCGTATACCTGTAATTGATCCAGCAACTTATAATTTTTTGTTTTTAATTACTCATAAACGTATATTAAAATTTTTATATTTATATGTATGTTAAGAAAACTTTAAATCTTTATTTTTTGTTTTTAATTCTATTTATATTAGATCTATGATTTACCACAACCTCATTTTATTCATCAAACATTAGATGAACTAAAACTTGGTACTTATGAAAATTTAATTATGGTATGTTAAAAAATTTTATTTTATGATTAAACACTCTGTTCAAACAGAAAAGTGTTAATCATTTATGATTAGATAATGAAATATTAGTATTATTATTGTCCATTTGTTTATAAATAGCAATATGAAAAAGATTACGTATAAGTAAAATAGATGAATTATTTTTTATAAAACCAATATATTCAGGTTCAATATCAAGTATCATTTTATCAATAATATTTATTGGATTAGTATCATAAAGTGATAGAATATTATTTTTTTCGAATATAACAAGAAATTGTTCTTGCTTATTTGATGTTGATGAATAATCATGTGGAATTATACAAAGATGTAATGGACAAAATGTTGATTTTAATACAAGACGATATTGTAAAGACATATCAGATGAACGTATATGAAATTCATAAGATTGACTAGATGAGTTATCATCTAAAAAAAATATTTAAGATATATTTTCAATTAAATTAATTAAAATTTAAATATTTACTTGATTCATAAGTAACTGCAAAAATCAATATATCTTTTCCAAGTACAAAATCATTAATAGTTGTTAATTGTAAATTATTTTTATAATTATCATCTTTTGGATAATCCCATTGTTTGAGTATATGAAAATTTTTACTAAGATCAATTTGAACCAAAATATATTGAGAAAATGTATTAATAAGAAGATAAAGAAGATTTGATAATATTGGATGACAAGCAAATTTTTGAAGAATACCAGGAAAATTTCCACGCATAATATCGAAATATTCTGTAACACGATGACTTGTACATGCCTTAGGGATTTTTAATGTAAATAATTTTGAGCCAGTTGCAAGTAAAAATCCTTGTATATATAAACAATATTCAATATGCATAATTTTTCCTTGAAATTGATTACATGGTACACATAATTTAAGATATGAACGAATATTAGTTGGTTGTTCAAGATAATTTTGTAAATCAAATACATGAAGTGATGTTGATGATGTATTATGATCATGATAAATAAGTAAATGATCATCAGTTGCAAATAATGGTGTTTTATTAGATTGTATTGATAATGTTGAAAAAGGTTTATAAGATGATAAAGATAAATAATTTGCATTATTCATTAATATTAATGATTGATGATTATCAGTTTTTAATTGAAGATATTGATTAAAATTAATTTCTTTTGGACAAAAAATTTGTATTAATGAATGAGGTTTATTAAAATTTTCAATAAGTTTTGAATAATATTGTTCATTAGTATCATTATCAATTTTATTTGATAAACAATTTTCATATAATATATCTAAATCATGTATTTGTTGACGATTAATTTCTATATATTTCTGTTTAATTTCATGAAATTTATCTTCAATAAATTTATTCAAATTATTTATTATTTGTTGTTGCCATTTTAATAATTGTTGATGTAAATCTAATAAATTATCATTATCTTCATCTATATTTGTTAAGCATTGTTTTCGTAATTTAGAAATTTCATCTAATAAATCGCTATTCGACATTTTTTTTCCCTCAAATAAATCAAATTATAAATATAAATGTCTCAATGTGTATCTCAATAAAGGCAGAAAAAAATAAATGTAATTAACGATTGATTGACGACGAAACTATGTCAAATAGAAAGAGGTATCGTATGATATTCGTTATTATTAGGTACATACACGTGATATTATTACGTGTATGTTTACAAATAAGTAGGAAATAAATTAGTAGTTGAAATAAAAATGTATTTGTAACGCCTATATTTATGTTGAATTTTTTATTTTTATTAAAAAGAAAACAAATTAATTATATATTATTTAATTTGAAAATTTTGCACGGAAAGAGTACTTGTTTTATATAAATATAGTAATATTTCATATTTAGAAAAATAATAACCGGTTTTTTTCAGTTAAATATTCATTCTTTTTTTAGAAGAAGAAGAAGAAGAAATTGTATAATTATCATTTATATAATGTTATATTATTTTGAAGTGTTTGATGATGAAATAAAAAATAATTAATGGATATAAAATTTGTGCAGTTGAAAAAAATTGTTGATTTTTCTTTTAATATTAAGAATATATTAAATGTCAAGAAAACAAATGTACTAACTATTCGGAATTTCAATAGAATATAATTTGACATAGTATAAAAATATTTGATTAAATACTGAATAATTACGACTTTTAAAAATGTTTCATTAGTAATTTCTTGTATTTTATTTATTCGATTATTCTTCGATTAATTTTCTATAATAGTCAACGGAAATAGTACTTCTATTGAAAATAATTGCATAAAATCTGATGACTAAATTATTAAATATTTATCTAGATTGATTTACAAACAAAATTAATAGATGTTCTTCGTATATTTCAATCTTCACGTATATCAGCCTTACCAGTTATTGATCATGAAAAAAGATTACGTGATATTTATTCAAAATTTGATATAATGGTATAATAGTTTTCTTTTTTCTTTATTATTATGAAAAAAAAATGTATCTGGTCTGTTTTTTATTTTCTTTCAATTTCTAAGCATTTAGCAGCAACACGTACATATGCTAATCTTGATGTACCATTATGTGATATACTTGATTCAATACATGATCATAATACTCATGAATTAATAACTTGTAAAATGACTGATCAATTATTTGAATTAATGGATAAATTTGTTACTCGAGAGGTAAATAGTTAGTTATTATTACTATTATTTTTATTTCTCGTTTGTGAACAAAAAAGAAAAAAAACGAGAGTGTTCCGCCTACAGTTTTTTTTTCTTTTATGCTTTTTTATTTTTGCACTAATGGAATGAAGCACTCAATTAAATAGGTCTTTTCTTATGATTTGCATATTTATTTAGGTGCATCGTTTGATTATAGTTGATGATAATCAACATATTGTTGGTATTTTGTCTATGTCCGATCTCATGAGATTTCTTGTATCAACATTTGAAAGTAAGTTAATTTTTGTTTTCTTTTTCCTTCGATTAATATATATATATATATCTTTATAATAATTTTATTTTTATAGATCTGAGTCGCACTAATTCTGATACATCAACTAGTAGTTCTAATGGGCCATCATATGAAACTGAACCAATGGATACTTGACATATATATATTTTCATAACAATATTTGTTTCATTTTTATATTCATTATAACAAAAAAAAAATTTTGGTTTTTACTCATTTCACTTTACTGACTGTTAATTGTTGTTAAGTTTTTGTTTGTTCAAAATTATTTCGGGTTTCTTTTGTATCTGGCTTTTTTTTTTCTTTAAACTTGGAACAAACAGATAACACTGATGAATGCGTTTCTTTTTTTTTCTTTTTTTTTTGGTGATTGCCTTTTATCGCCTACAAACATCCTTCCTCTCTTGTTTTCTCATCAAATGACAAGACTACAGTTAGCTAACGACAAACGATGACATGGTGTTCACGAAGACAAGTCCTGTTTGTTCGTTTCTCTCATGGGAATCACTCACTCTTACATTTAGTCAGTGTCACCATCTTTTTTTTTTCTTTTTCTTTTTTTTCTTGCTTTTTTTCCTCTTTGTCTATTAGCCTCTATTTCTTTTTTTTTTTTCTTTTGCGTGTATACATGATGCTAAACTGAGGGAAAAAAGAGGACGGAAGGAAAAAAAAAGAAGAAGAAGTGGAAGAAGAAGAAGAAGTGGAAGAAGAAGAAGAAAGAGAAGCTTAGTAAGGGTATATCTTTCTCTTGCCGATCGTATTCGTTTATATAGATGGCAGACGGTCGGTGGTTAAAAACGACTGTGTGACAGTCAGAGTCGATTTTTCTCTTTTTTTTTTCTGCTTCTATTTTTTCTTCTTTATAATGTCAATCTCAAACGAATAATCATCATGATAATCAGTAAAACCGAGTGGAACGAGATAGATTAGAGCAAAACAAGTTCTTTTTTTTTCTTCTTGTTCTTCGATCGTTCTATTGTAGAAAGAGTGAGAGTGAGAGCACGACGTCGTTCCATCAGTCGTCGCGTGCTGGTGGTGTTACAGAGAAAACAATAACAACAACTATGGGTGACTCAATGATAACTCCATCAATTGAATATGATTATTTGATCAAATTTCTTGCATTAGGAGATTCTGGTGTTGGTATGAATGAATATTTTAATTTCTTTTTTGTTAGAAATATTTTTTAAAAATATTTTTGTTTTTTTATTATTTAGGTAAAACAACATTTCTTTATCAATATACAGATGGACAATTTAATCCAAAATTTATTTCAACTGTTGGAATTGATTTTCGTGAAAAACGTGTTGTTTATCGACCAAAAACACCACCAAATGCTAAACCATATCGAATCCATTTACAATTATGGGATACGGTATATCAATATTTTTTTTTTATTTATGATTTAATTTGTTCTTGTATTTTTATTTTTATAGGCGGGACAAGAACGGTAATAAAAACTAAATTCTTTGTTTTTTTGTTGAATCATATAAAATATATATATTTTTTCTTTCAGTTTTCGAAGTTTAACAACTGCATTTTTTCGTGATGCAATGGGTTTTATATTAATGTTTGATTTAACATCTGAACAATCATTTCTTAATGTACGTAATTGGCTTGCACAATTACAATGTCATGCATATTGTGAAGATCCTGATGTGATACTTGTTGGTAATAAAGCTGATCGTGAAGATGCACGTGTTATATCACAAACACGTGCAAAAGAATTAGCCGATAAATATTCATTACAATATATTGAAACAAGTGCATTTACAGCACTAAATGTTAAAGAAAGTATTGAAATGTTATTAGAAAAAGTTATGTTAAGAATGGAAAAAACGATTGGTATGTTAAATGATTGACATGAAAGATAAAAAGATTTTTAACTAATGGTTCTTCTAATAGTTATGATAATAAGCATTGACAGTTTCATTTTGTCTATTTTTGACAAGTCAGGACATATATTGTCATTTATTTTCTTTTCTGCAAAAACTTACTATTACTCCTATATAGTATATGTAGAGTTGATCAGAATTTTAAACAATTAGTATTGGTTTCATTAATACCCGAGATATTAAGATGGATTAATATAAATTACTATTCGCTCAATTGAATTTTTATTACCATTCAAAAAACAAATTGATATATAGATCATGAAATGTTTATAATAGTTTTTTACTATCAGACTATGCGATTTATTTAAGCTTTCATGTATACTTTATTGAATGATCATTGATGTGACTATTTTTGTTTATATAGATAAGTCAATATTCCCTGTACGACAACCACCGCCGGCACCCACAACCCAAGAAGAAGCAGCATGTGCCTGTTAAATTCGTTATTGTAGTTAAATGTTGTTATTTCAATTATCTTTGTTTCGTCTTAGTTTGCCTTCGACAGTGAAAATATTGAATATTGTGAAGCAATACGAGTCTCATTACGTTTTTTTTTCTGATAATATTGTTCGTATTTCCATTTCTCTCTCTCTCTCTTTCTTTTACTGTATAGCTTTACAAATGCATATTAATCTTAATTATTAATTTGAATTTTGTGTGTATATGTCTATTTGTTATTGTCGAAGCATTTCTCTTAAAATTTTATTGTATTTGTTTTAAATGTAATATGAATACGATTTGACACATAATGCACTTGCTAAGAATGACAAATAGCTTTTGTTTTTTGTTTTTTTTTGTTTCTATTTTCTTCAAAATATTCACTCTTACATTATGGAAAAACAACAAATAATATATTAATCAAATAAATATGGATAATAATAATAATAATAATATCTATTAATTGAATGAATAATTCAAACCTATTAATCTAATAATTTTTTTTATAACATATCATTAAATTTTAATACATATAATATTCATCTAACATCTTGTAAAATTATCGAAATTAATTATTCTACTTGAGAACAATCAGTTATTCTAAATGAAAAGTGTTTTATGTTTGACTAATTTGAGAATATTCCTGAATATGTTATAGAAAGATTATTAGTCATTGTCAGATACTAGAAGTTTTCTGGTAGTGTAAAAATCAGAAATTTAATGAAAACGTCATCATCATGATATAGTCAATAGATATCGCAAATTAGGCAAATCACTAATATTTGATACATAAAGGAATGAACAATAGATGAGAAATAATTGGGAATGATACATACGGCTTACTGATGGTTCGCTCATATTAGCAATGTAGATTCTATAGTTTTAGTATGATATCTTAAAAAAATAATTAAAAATAACTTTTGTCATTTGTGAAAGTTATACTTTGAACTATCACTTCCAGATATTCATAAACAACAGATGCTTTCAAAAACAGAATTATCTATATCTCGAAAATGTAATAAGATTACAAAAATGTTGATATTATTCTCTTCAGTCGCACTCTTTTATCAATTACTTCTTATTTGAATGCTTCACACTTTCTAATTTCATGTTTACAATATGAGAAATATACACAAATTCTATTAATGCAAACATAAGCAGAGATTTATTTTCAATCAAAAAATGTTCATATTACCATAACTTGTTAAATATTTTAAATTCATGATGAAACACTATTGATAATTTGGAATAGAAACTATTCGATAGATTCAATAAAATATAAAAAAATTTATAATCTTAATAAAAAAAGTGACAATTTATGTACTGTCTAATAATCTTTTTTCTTATGAGATATATCTTACTGAATTTATTTATCTCAAGAGATTTATAAGAAATAACATAAAAAAACAATCAAAAATTTCTTAATAAAATGTGTAGAATATATTATAGCTGTCTCTTATTATTTATAGCTATCAAAAATATAAAAATATTCAAAAGAAAGAAATCTTTATTAGATGATCAGAATATTGTAACATCATATCTTATAAATTGAATGATAAACTTTCATTTGAATATTTGTGTCGTATAACGGCGCCATCTCTGCAAATGACATAGAGTACATTGATATTCTACTCCAATATTAATAGAAATAAATTGGATATACAACATAAAGAAAATATGTTTCGTTATAAAGAAAAAGAATAGATTTATAAAACATTTCATTCAATAGTTAATTTGTCATTGATCGGTCCTATGACAGAATTTTCACATACATGACTCAAGTATATTCAATCGCGTTTGTGTCACAATATTTCTACATATAGTTATAGTACCATAAAAAATAATCCGATGAAAATAATCTAACATTCACACTTGTATTCTAGATCAATCGAAACATGAATATCGTTAGAAAAATATTACAATTTCGTATGGGCACACTCAATGTTCATTTCTTTACAGACTCGGAAGGTCAATCTAATATTGATCGACTTGGTCAACTTTTAAAACCCATGTCATTCGATGTTCTTGCTCTTCAAGAAACGCTTCATACTACTCAACCACCTGGTAATGCTCCAGAACGACGTTATCATTTAAAACTACTTTCAGATTTACTTCAATTACCTCATATTGCATTTTGTAATACTTCACATGAATTTGGTAATGCACTTCTTTCACGATATGCATTAAAAAATAGCGTCAACTATCATTCAGAAATAATTAAAAACCATAATATACGTGGAATGTTAGCAGCACAAATTGATAATGAATTTTTCAAGGACAATGATGCTACATTATATGTTACTCATTTAGATCAAATTGATGAGCAAGTACGTTTACAACAAATGGAACAATTTGAGAAACATGTACATAGGTCAGATGGTCTACAATTGATTGTAGGTGATTTTAATGCTTTAACATTTGATGATTATTCAGATGATTATTTTCATACTCATATTCATGATGTACGTAAACGAAATTCATGGGAACTTCCTCTTAACTTAATGACAAACAAAATGAAACAGAATGAATATCATGATTGTTGGCGAGAGATGAACAAAGATGCTATAAATGATGAAGCAATCACATGTGTATATAAGACACGTATTGATTATATTTGGAGAAGAGGAAAACTAAAGGCTGGATGGAAAATAGATGAATGTAAGATTTTCTCAACTGAAAATGCAACAGATCATAATGGTGTCATGATTACATTTAGTAAAAATAGTTAATTATCGATGATAAATATTTAAATAACCATAGTTTGGAATTGGACAGGGGAAATGCAACCTGTTTTCAAAATAAATCGTGTTATTTTATTGATATTACGTATAAATTCCACGTATTTCTTGTGGCATCACATAAAAATAGATTTTGTTAAGCTTTATATTTATGATAGAATTTTATCTGCTATTATTAGCTCTTCCAGCAAAAAGAAAAGAAGTCAAATATTGTTGTACAAAATTTTGTCAGATCTACTCATCGTAATGATCATACTTTGTTGTTAACTAAGTATTTCGATTCATCACTTATCATTTTATCATGATATCAATCCTATAACTTTAATTCATTGAATTTTATCGATTATTTTTCTGTTTTATAAGAAAAACTATACTATTAATTTTAATAATTTCTTTGAATGCAAAGAATAGAAATAAATTTTTACGTAGATTTTATTTAAGTTACTTTCTAGACAAAAGATACGAAGTCATTATTCAATATACACTATGTTTCATAAACATATTTAAAACTGTCAGAGATTCTACTGGGATATTTACTTAAAGAGTGTATGTACATGTTGCATTACTGTTGTACTTCATTGTGAAAGAATATGAATGTTACCTAATAGTTCGATAGCCGCTTCTCTCTCGATTGCATCAAGTATGTAATTAGTATTACTCATAAGTAATAGAGATCATTATCAATGTTAACGAATAATATTATGTTTCCGTTTTTTCGGGAGGGAATGAAAGGACAAAAAAAACGAATGCTGATGTCAAAGTAAGAGAAATAGGGAGGTAAAAACGAATCGACTCAAGAATTGAGTTGAAGATTTTGGTATTGATTGTTACATCATCAAGGATCTTTTCTTTACTTATTATTTATTTATCATCAGCAAAAAAAAAACACTATGTGAAAATTAGTATTGATCCATCTTGACTTGTTAATATAACAAAATGGAATTAGAGCATTTACCCGATTATAAACTATGAAAGAGTTTATCACGGGACTTACCGTAAGTTCTAAAGAGAAGAACAAGAAAACTTGTCATCAAAACTACGAACAAGGTAAACAAATGGCCAAAGACGTAAAATATTCAAATCTCTATTATATTATACAAGTGTTTTTCTTCTTTTTCAGGAACTTCCATAGGATTGATTACAGGACGAAAAAAGAAAGAAATATACATATACACATATGAGTATATTATCCTATCTATTGTCCTATTGTCGTATATTATTATCTGCTATTTATTATGCATGGACGTCGTGTCCACTCATTCATTATTCTATGTACATACATTTCAGTCATTTGAGCCATATTTTATTCTATCTCTTACGCTCACCGCAACGCACATAATCAATGATAAACTATTTTATATTATTCAATCTTCTCTAAAATAAAATCTGTTTTTATTTATATCATACACTCTCATATTGCCTAGCATCTATTAATATATTTATTTATTTGTGTAATCATATATATTTTGTTGGTATTGATTTTTATATTTATACATTTACAAAATTAACAAAAAAAGCCAAAAGAATAAAAAACAGTAAAAACAAAATAAAAAATAAAAAGTGAAATAAAATAGTACATAGAATACAGTACTCACGGGAGTAACAGACAAGAAAAGAAAAAGAATAAATTAGAGTAATCTAGGTAACAGTGAGTATATTACGTTTAGAACAGTTTCTGTGATAAGATTGATTAACTCTAAAACATCAGTTTAAATTATTTTTAGAATTTTAAAAAATGAATAAGTGACAACAAAGACGAAAAAAATATGTGAAAAGATACCGCGAAGAAAATTGTCAAAAAATCGAAACTTCAAACAGATTATATTATGTAGAAAGTCGCGAAAATTATATTGAAAAGCAGGATATAGTTTTGGAGAGTAGACGTAAAAGTTATGGTGAAAATCGACAGGTTATTAAAAAACGAATAAGTAATCGACGTTAAAGAACGTGGGAAAAACATTTTAAATCTGTTGTTTTCGAGTCTTCGAATTTTGTTTAACCAGTTCCACATTATTTTGGTGTTTTAAATGTAGAATATGAGCGTTATACAGCGGTTCATTTTAAAGATAAATTAAAAAATCATGTGCTGCCATAATGGTAAATTATCTCATCTTCCTGTTGAGAATGTATCTGATAATTTTCCGAAGGCATTAAAAAACCTTTTCATAGGCACTGATGAAAAGTACACAAACATTCGTGAATTTATCCGATAATACAACAATGCGAACGCTTTCACGTCGGTGGGTATGAAGATAGAAGAGATTCCAGCAAATGGACCATATTGTTTTAAAATATCCGGTGAAGTATATCTGCAAATATTCAAATCGATTCTATTTTCAATCAAAATACTGTTTATAGACTTACTCATTAGCCATGTTATGCTGGATTATATGTCTACGGTTCAAATACTTCGATTAACATTCGAATAGTAAATCCCGCGAATGCTCAATGTATTCGGAATAAGATGATCACCATAAATACAGTTTTAAATAATGCGTGTTCTTATGCCACCTGCTATCATAGTTTAAATATTTTCAAAGAAAACTGTGTGTTCATGTGCAAATTTTGAGGAGATCAAATCTATGATGCAAGCACATGCATGATTTCTAAATTTTCACGGATGGGCGTGCATTTTTCCAACATTGATGTTTGTCTGGTATATAAAAGGATTTTTGGGACAGACAAAGATTGAGAGAAATATTTATAGCTTTAGTTTTTTCTCACTTTTATACGATGCATATGTTATCAAAGAAATACGTTCATCTGGTTAAGTGCAATAGATCATGAATAGTCAGGATTAGTAATGATAAAAAAAAAGACGTTCAAGAATAATCTTGAGGATAAGAATAATATATTTATTCTTATCATCGAGATAGTGAAATAAAAATATACTAGGTCTGACCAAAAGTTCTGGCAATTTCATAAAGCAATTAATATTGAGGAGGTTTTTGCATGGATAAATAGTACAATATCTGAACTATAGTGATATATATACTAACTCTATTTTAGAGTTAGTTACAATATTTTTTCCCATAAACTTTAATTTGAACTGAAAAAAATTTTTTTTAAATGGTTAATGAATTCGGGCTATTTCGAAAATTGACGCAAAGACAATTCACGAAGAACTTAGACAACATTAGGACGCAACGCTCCATCATATCGTACAGTCGCCAGATGGGCAAACCGTTTTCGTGAAGGGAGAGAGGATGTCAATGATGATCGTCGATCTGGTCATGCGGTTTCCGAACTTACAGATGAAAATATTGAGCTGGTTCGGCAAGTTATCAACAATGATCCACATTCAACTTATGATGAAATTATGGTCAAGACCTCTCTCTTATGGTGCCATAGAGCGAATTATTTACGGCTGTCTCAAGGTGAAAAAAATTACATCTCGTTGGCTACCCCATCAACTGACTGATGAACAAAAACAAAAACGAGTTAAACTTTCTCGTGAAAATTTGACAAGATTTCAAGATGGCTCCTGATGATTATGTGATATTATATAACAGGTGATGAGACATGGATTTACCATAGGCAGATTCATCACAAGTCAACAAACGCCAGCTGGATTGGTGAAGATGAATCACTAACTACTATCGTTCGTCGAAGGAAATTTGCACCAAAAAATTTATTTTGTATATTCTTTAAATCAAATGGTCCCCTTCTTATACATGCTGTTGATAAGGACAAGACTATAGATCACAACTATTATATTGAAAATTTCCTCGAACCTGTTGTCAAGGGAATATGGAAAGAAACAAAGTCAAATGGTACAAAAGGTATAACATTGCTTCATGATAATGCTGGACCCTATCGTCATTCAGATGTTATTAATTAACGGGTGCGCCAGGTGAAATGAGCCTCTCAGTATTTTGACTATAA
>JAJEKB010020863.1:0-30508 GCA_022393335.1 Macrotrachela quadricornifera | reverse complement strand
AAAAAAGAGAACAGTTTCTATTCGTTGTATTTTTTTACGTGTTGGTGAAATTGATACATTAAATGAACGATATTACGCTGAAATTTTACTTGAAGCATCATGGGAAGAACCATTATTTAAAGGTTCAAAAAAATATTCATTTGATCCAAATATAAATTGGGCACCAAAAGTTTCATTAATGAATAGTATTGGTGATTTAAATGATGAAATACTGTATACTATTCGTTATGATAAACAAGAAATAGCTACAGTTACTGAACATCATAAATTAAAAGGTACATATTGGGAACGTATGGAGTTACAACATTTTCCTATGGATGTACAAGATTTATCTATATTAGTAACAACAGGATGTACAAACACAGAAATGATATTTGCTAAAAATTTAAAAAAACCATCTGGTGTTAATCGACAAGTATTTACTGATGAACAAGAATGGTATTTATTTGAACATGTTGATATTGAAATAACAGAACAAATTGATGAATATCTTGATAATGAACATAATCATTCTGTTGCTATTTGTTCGTGTCATGCAGCACGGTTAGTTAAAGAAGAAAAAAACAAAGAAAAGAATAAAATACTAATATCTTACTTTTTTTAATAGTAAATATGGATATTTTATGTGGAATGCATATTTTCTTATTTTTCTTATTACATCAGCTAGTCTCACGACATTTCCAATTCCATTAGGAAAGTAAATTGAATATTTAATTCCATTAACTTTAATATTTATTAGTTAATATAGTATCCAGGGACGTATACAAATAGCATGTACATTATTATTAACATCGATTACATTTCGTTGGTCATGTAATAGAGGATTACCGTAATTTATTTTTGTTATTTTTAAATTAAAAAAATTTTATTTCATTTTCTTTTTTTTTAGAACAATATCTTATTTAACAGCAGTTGATGTTTATGCAATAGGAAGTATATTTTCACTTTGTCTACTTAATATTTGTAAGTAAAATATTTTTTAAATCAAATAAATTCTTGATTTTTTTTTTAAAAAATAATTTAGTTCATGGTGTACTTGGATATGTTAATTATTATATATCAACAAATACAGTAAATGCAACAGGTATGCCAGCAAATGTACCAAGTATAATTGTTATAGATCGTTGGGCACTTGTCGTTTTCACGATATTATTTTTTGCCTATCAAATTGGTACATTTATTTGGATGTGTCTAGTACCATGGAAAAAACGACGAATGATGTTTAGAAAAGATCATGAATCTCATTTATATATTAGATCAAAATATAATAATGCAAAGGCTACATTTATTGATGTAATAAGAGGGGCACAAGAATCCTTAAATACACCAAATAATTTACCAATAACATCCAATACAAGTCTTTAAACAGTATAATAATATTATTATCAAACAAAAACTAAAGGACATATTTTAGTTTGTTGTTAATATGACAGATTATATGAGAAAATTTTGCTTTTTAAGAATTTTCATTTAATAAATAATACATATTCAAATAGTGAACAACAAAATTGTTTAACAATGATTGATTATCCGATAAGAAAAAAAAATGTGAAAGCCGTTAACACAAATCCTGTTGGACTAAACTATGAAATAAAATGAAATTGCCTCCATTGTACATTAGAAAATTTACTGATATGTTTCATTTTATGAATTGCTATCTATTAGCAATAGATATCAATGCCAAGGCATGTTAATTGTAATATCTTATAAAAAGTTTGTAAGAAGAACAAAGGACAAGTACATTAGATTTAATAGTATATCATACTAATCCTGGAGTAAGCTTCGATTTTGTGGTTATGTCTGTCACGATCACTAAAGAAAACGTAGTAGTACGAAGGTGTCTCTCATGAAGTGAAGAGGTTACTTTGAATATTTTCTCAATTATTTTAAATATTCACTCGCTATGAATACTAAACCAATGAATTTTTTAATCATTCTCCATGATATCTGTACGTCTGTTTTTATCGAACTAAAATTTTCTGTGTATATATATGTCTTAAAAATTAAAATAAGTTGCCAAAGAAGTCATATAATGCAGTCAGCATTGAACCAAGTTCAACCAACAAGAGGTACGTTCAGATTTGCAAAAAAAAAGGAAATTTCCGAAAATAACAAAATTTGTATCATACTAATAGAAGACATAACAGTGTACGAAAAGAAATTTCCAAAATTTGAATTTTTATCAGGGAAATTTCCTTTTTTAAAAATCTGCCCGCTGCTGATTTGTTATTGATGTGTTATCTCTTTAGACAACTGCTGAAGTGTTCAACTTACATGCAATAAATGATATTTTTACGTAATATGCGCTCAAAATCTAAACATCAGGATGGTAGAATGAAAACAACTTTGAATTAGAGACTAGTTTTCTGTCATTTAAGAGCAAGATATACAGAAAGGAATAAACATTTTAGTTAGAAATAGGATGGATGTGTTAAAATTTAAAGCTAATGAGAATGCATTGAACTAGTTCTTAGAGAACTAATTATAATTATGTTACATATCCACAGATTCACATTGATATGTTTAAAAAAAAGAAGAGTACGTCCATTTGACATGTTGTACTTAGTACAGCAGACGAAATAGAAAGTGTCATCTGAACAGGATAGGAATCGATCTCACATCTTTCAATAATCGATTGGTTTATCTATCATTCAATCAACTTGATTATTCTCCTTATTGATACGACACATTCTTGATGCTTGTACAATCTTCAAATCATCATCGACTCACGAGGAAAAACAACTTACACTTTATTTTCAACTTAAATAGAATTTTACAAAACTTTTCAGAAAAAAAATTTCATTGCTTATAAATAAAATTTGAATTACAAAAATCAATAATGATTTAGCTAAGGATGTACACGACGATTTCGTCGAGTCCATAATTGTTGCAGATGTGGTGAAACAATTATAAGAATAATAGAAACGCCAGCAAATGATAGAGCAACTGAGAGCCATCCAACTGGACGTGACCACCATGGAAGATAACCAAAAATATAATATATTATACAAAATAGTATAGTTGGTAAATCTACTATCATCATAAATGTCAAAGTCACAATAATACGTGTCAATACAATCATATCACGACGATCTATCACTTGTTGACGAATATTAGACCGTATTCCATTATGTTTTCGATAATAATATAATGTATAAGTGTAACAGTTTGTTGTCAATGATACGGGAATAAAATATCCTAATGGAATAAAAATAAGCATACCACGTACATTTATCAATTCAATTTGACAATTAAAATCATTCGGTACATATACAATATCTTCAAGAAATAATAATATTAAAACAAACAGAAGACAAAAAATCCATTGAATAATAATAGCAAATTGATAAAGTCGAAAAGATTGAAATGCAGTTCGCATTGGAAGAATTACTCGACAAAATCGATAGATAGCATGAAGAAAGAATGAATACATAAATGAAGCTGCACTTGAATAATATAAATACGATTTTATTTTACACCACCATCCATCAAAATAAACATTTGGATATAAATGTCCATAAATGGTATAAGTATACATATCTAATATAAATGAACCAATTATAACAAGTGTCAAAAATGTATTTGCAGTAAGTAAATTATTAATTTGATCTCTTTCTTTTATTGTCCGACAAAATAATATTAGTAATAGTGTCAAAAATGATACGATTAAGGTAGTTGTGGCACAAATAATAATAATTCCATCAAAAATAATATTTTCATATTGTCTCGAGATGTTCATAATGAAATTATCTTAAAAATTCATATTAATAAAACTTTGAAGTATCTCATAAATTACCTAAGTCATTCATTCCTCATACATATATCTATCAAATTTTTGTAAACATTTTAAAGATGAAATAATATTTTTTCTATCAATAGAAATCATCCAGTGCTATATTATCATCTCTACTCTTAGTCTATATTTATGAATTCAATCACAGTAAAGACGCTCGATATTTGTCTATGATAAACAAATAAGATTATGTAAAGAATGGGTGATTAACATAATATTATTTCGTACATAAAGCACGTACGAATTAATTATTTTCTTACTTACTTTAGATCACTATAAGACATAATGTTGTTTTCTCAGATGTCAAGAAATTTTTATAGCAGAGACAGATATTTATGCATGAATCAGTTATAGAATGGAATTAATCATTACAGCTAACGACTTCTTCGAGAAAAATATAGAATGAAGAAAAATTAAAAATATCATATTATAAAAAACAAAAGTTAATTGCGCTTTTGTTTAGTGGAATGAAATAATTACATTACTTGGAGAAAAGCGACTTATAGCTTGATAATCTCAACGAATCATATTTTTAAATAATAACTGCACTTCTACACATAACTTTTCTGTGACTTAAAAAACAATTTTCAAAATCCGATTATGATAAATTTATCACTCAATTACTAAATGATTATAGCATGTTCCTAAAAAAAGTGATAAAACTATTGTCTTAAGATTTTTTGTTGTAATTTCATGATGGATATTCTTTTAATTTTACCACTTTACAACAGTATTTAAGTAAGTAGTTTAAATTAATCAGATACTAATTTCCTAAACTTCAATATATACAAATCAGTACTACTAATAATCTATTAATCTATGACGATATTTATTTAATATTAATATAAAGCTACAGAAAAAATGAATTTAACACTTGATTTTTATGTCGTATATGATCACACACGTACCCTAGTTTTTATAGATATTTGAATATGAAATCAGTTTACAATATGAACTTTTTCTACATGATGCATGAATTTAATTATTCGAGAATTATTGATAATTGTGAGAAAGAATAAAAACCGGAAAAAATGTCAATGCTTTCTTATTTGAAGTTGACATCAAAGATTATTATTTTTAATATTATTTAATCTGGCAGAATAATTATAAAATTAATCTAATCTCACACAAAAAATATGATTTCTCGAAAATAAACTATATGTTCTTACAAAGAGATTATAGTCTATTAATAATAACAAAAGTCAATTTCATTGATCAAAAAATAGTGATAGGATAAGAATGAAATTGGCTCGAAATTCGATAAATAGTTGAGAATTGTTATAGATTATTGTCAAACAGGAAATTCTCAGTATTCATACAAAGTTCATAAAAGACAATTATCTAAGAAAGGATGATTTCTCACAGAAACCATTGAAAGTTTCTCATATATAAATACAGACAATCAAGTCATTGTTTATTTACATTAGATACGACTTCAATGAGAGATTTTTAATTGGAAGATGAGAGAAGTCTCTTGTATAAAAATGAATTCCTGAGTAAGTTATAAATAACATAACTATTACGTTCAATGTAATGTGTAGTCATTGGTTTCTTTTTACTAGAGTTTTCTGGTTAGTTTTAATAATTTAACTTTTTTTCTATTGATAAAGATAAGGTGTATACTCTATTTCAATAGTTTTTCATGCTAATACATACAAAATTCGAATAGAAATGCACGTTTTTTAATATTAAAATAAAAATTCTAAAATGAGGTGTATCAAACAAATTAAATGTTCTCCACAGTAAGTTTGAAAAGTTGCTCTTAAGAATTTATAGAAATAAATTTTTAATTATTCAAAAAACGATAATGAACGAGTTTCAATAGAACCTAATCTTAGTATTAACATTAGAATGAATTCAATACATCTTGGAAGAAGAAGTTTAACAGCATACATAAATTATTGAAAGATTAACTAAAACCAAGGATGATTCATCTAATCATTGAAAATCATATCGAATTCGAGTACATGATTTATCTTTTTATGTCTTTCTAAAAATAATACACACGAGAGAAAGGATATATACTTTAAATAAAAAATTTCACATCGAATACATTCAATTAGAAGAAGATATTCTCCAAAACGTGACCAGTATAATGGAAAATAAGGATGACTCAATCCGCCTTGTGAGTTTTTACAAGATGTCTATAAATGAGTGTGAAATGAAAAGTAAATTGTTTGATGCCAAATTCAAGCTCTTCGGGAAGTGATTTGATGGTTCCATCTGTCGATTTCTACACTATGTTTATTACTATATTCATACATCTGTATGTTGACAATAAACTTATCAAAGAATTTATCCGTCTGGTTATGAATATTTCAATTTGAAAGAGGATATTAATATTTTGAGGTAGGTCACGAAGTTTCAATCTTCGCAATTGCTTCCAATATTACTTAACGATGAAGTTTTCTCTTAAGAGTTCATTTCAAGTTTTTATGAACTACATGCTGATATTGTTTTCCGCTTGATATTTTATTGGCCAAAACTTTTCGACAGCAATTAGTAGTTACGTGTAGTTTAGCAGTCTCATTTGCTTCAAAAGGTCTTCTACACTATTTTAAGTGCCGTTTTGCCCTAGAAGAATATCGATCAATAAAATAATGAGAGAAAAACTATACTAGCGTATGTCCTGTAGAAAAAAACTCAATCGAATCATTGAAAAGAAAGCTTATCGTCAAACAATCTTAGATGTGATACCATAAGTTTAACTTATGTTATATCTGATTACATTATAATCAAAATTATTATCTTTTTAATATTAGTATAAATTAAAAAAAGTTTTATTTAAAAAAAAAGAAAAACATCACCCCACACCATAAAATACAAGATTATAAAAAAAAACAAACGCAACGATCAACAATTATAGTTGATTGGAAAAAATTTGTTAAATAAAAAAAAAAGAAATAATCACAAACTAGATAAATATAAATGAGTCCAAAAAGATAAAAAAAAAACACAGACTATTACTTTTGCGTATCAGTTTCTACAAAGAAGAGATACATTAATAGATGTAATATACAATACATTATTGACTTATTACTCAAGTGTTTATTTTTGAAAATAAATTGGTAGTAGAATATTATTATTATTATTTATTTACTGTTTAAAATAGAACTGATTTATCTTTAAAAATAATATTAAGAATTGGTATATGTAATATTAAATCCGGTTTTGAATAAAGAAATATTGACAACATAACTAAACTTGCACCAATTGTAAACATTAATGTTAATTGAAAATCAAATAATATCATACTAACAATACATGATATAACAATAGCTGCTGATGTTGCAAAACCTTTCAATATATTATCAGCATATTTAACAACTAATGCCACAAGTAGACCACCTGCTGATTGAACTGTAATAGCTGCCCATACAAGATTTGTATAACCAAATAAAAAACCTTTTGTTTGAACTTCTTTTCCATTGGATATATACATAGTTAAAAATCCAAAAAACATACCAAATATACCTAATTGAATATTTCGTATCCATATTGATACATCACTACCTTTGAGAATTTTTTCAAAATAAACACCTGCTAAACCGCTTAATATGCCTAAAATTTGATTTGTTTTGTTTTCAATTGAAAAATTTCATTAGATAATACTTACAAGCACTAACAACAGAAATTAAACCTAATATAGGATTAACATCTGATTTTGGTATTGTTGATGTCATATTTTCCATTTGTACAAGAGATATACCAAAAAAAAGAAGAAATAATGCAAGCCATTGAACAAGATTTAATTGACGACGAAGTATAAGTACCGTAAAAATAGCTGTAGTGAATATTTTTAATTGAAAACTAACCTTAAAATAGAAAATTCATAATAAAAAAATTTTATTTGTTTCTTATTAAATATATATACTTGAAATGTAGCTGCATCTAAATTTGAAATTGCAATAAAAAGAAGATTATTTTGTAATGTATAAAGTAATGCTGGTACACCCGTTTTAAATGTATCTTTTGATTGACGTATAATTTTTTCATATATTAATTTAAAACTTCTTATAATATTTCGTTCTTCACTAATTAATAATAATATACTTAAAATTGTCTTTTGAATTTCTGAATTAAGTACAGCTGTTGAATTTATAAAACGTGGTCCAGTTGTTGTACGTACATAACGTAATAATAATATACTAGTAACATTTTGTACAGTTAATAAAACTAAACTAACAGATTTCAATAGAGATTG
Source organism: Macrotrachela quadricornifera (assembly GCA_022393335.1). Classification (NCBI taxonomy): domain Eukaryota; kingdom Metazoa; phylum Rotifera; class Eurotatoria; order Philodinida; family Philodinidae; genus Macrotrachela; species Macrotrachela quadricornifera. Next base: position 22,511 of record JAJEKB010020863.1, on the reverse strand, counting down.
ATATGAAGACATAGAAGGAACTATTAAAAATGAAAAAAATATATTTAGATAAAATTTAGATATAGTGTTCATGCACAATTTATCTAATAATTTCAAAACGTGCTGTTATTCATATGTTGATTTACTTTCTGTGTTTTTTTGGTATTGTAAATTTTAGTTCAGTTAATAATTATTAGTATTTTGTTATTTGATGGCTTGAAAAATTAGTTAGCAGAAGAGCATTATTAATTATTTTTCATTACTCTTTCGTTTAGAATTATCAGACAAATTTCCTAATATGAGAAAAAGAAATATTTATATAATAATCTTACCTAAGTAAGAATTGTGGTCAAATAAAATGTTTGTAATACAATACCTGGTATTTCTATTGTTATTTTATCAGTCTTAGATAAAAGAGAAAATCAATTACAATTCTATGAAATTCCTTTATTATACCTTATCCTTCATGATCGATTACAATTAATAAAAATAAATATAAGACGTTTTAAATAATATCTCAAGAGAAATTTGTCTTATAAAAACAATAATATTATCTACAACAAGAAAATAGATAATCTGGACTATTTATCATTAAAATTATATTTTTTTTTGAAAACATTCTATATTGCTATATTTGAAAAATTTACAATCAAATATAACAAATGCATAAATATCATAAGTTCGAATGATGATAAAAAAGATAAAAAAAAAACAAAGATATTTATTTTAGTCGAGATTTTTTCGTCGAAGTTTTTGTTTTTCGTGTTTTAGATAATTTAATCATAGCATCATCGTCGATATTATTATCATCTCCTTTTCCTACTTCTTCTTCTTCGTCTTCTTCTTGTTCATCATAATCTTCTTCATCCATAGATCTTTTAGATTTTTTTAATTTTTTTATATCAATCATTGTATATGGTATACGATGATTTGTTTTATTATAATTTCTTGTTAATGATGATTTAATATTTGTATCAAGTTGTTCATATAAATTTTTATTTGTTTTACCCCATGTATTTAATTCCATAATTGTTTGAAAATCATCTCGATTAAGATAATAATTATCCATTAATGATATACATTGTTCAATACCTTTATCTTGTGATAATTGTTTTAATGGTGATATAAGTTCACGACTTAAATAAGGTAAATAATCAAGATTAAATTGTTGTTTATTAGCTGATGTAATTTTAAGACAAATATGTTTTTCAATTTCATTTAATAAACGTTCATTTTTATTCATTCGTGAACGTTGACCAAAAAATGATGTAAAATTAACCATACTGCGAAGATGACCACGAACATATGAACATGGTGCAACAGTTGAAAAAATAGCCTTTGAAAAGAAAAATATAAAAATTTCTTTAAAAAAAAATTTCTTTTTCATTAATACTTGATAAGGTAAAAGAGACCAAGATTCATTTTTACTAAATATCATTTGTGAACATATATCACCTAAACAAATACTATCAGCAGCTTTCGATATTAAATTTAAAAGTTCAATTTGTGTTATTTTTTGTTTTTGATTATCTAATGGTTGACATTGTAAATAATTTTCTTGTATTAATAATGGAATTAATTGATAATCATAAAAAAATATATCACTTTTATCTGATAAAGATTTTTTACTATATTGATCAGAAAATGATAATCGACATAATTCAAATGGATTTGTATTTATTGTTTTTTCAATCATTTTTGATCCATTTATATTAATAGAATTTTTTTTATTTGTCCAAAGATTTAATGTATGAATTGTTTGACGTATATCTTGATTACATGATTGAATAATTTCATCTAAAATTTCATTTTTTATATTTAAAATATTTTCTCGATAAAGTATTGTTAACATAGCAGCACGAATTTGTTGAATTGTTGGACGAGAAAAACGTAAATCATAACAATAATTAGCTAATGAACGTATTTTTTTATGTTGTCGATCATTACATATACATATAATTGGTATACGTGATTGTTTTATAAATGATATTAATTCTTGTATACCACCACGATCTTCATTACCAGATACACCATCAACTTCATCCATAATTAAAACATATTTTGATATTGATAATGATTTATTTGATAAATGTTCAATACTATATGTATCATTTGAAAGATTTAACATAGATTTTTTTGATCGTTGATCTGATGCATTTTTTTCAATATATTCAAAATTTAAATGTTTACAAACTAATTGAGCAGCCGTAGTTTTACCAATACCAGGTGGACCACTAATTAAAGCAGCTTTAAACATTGATGGATCTTCATTACGATTAAATGCAAATGATGATTTTGCTTTAATTTTTTCATCACTATGTCCATGATATTTATACCAATCACGTAACCATATAATTAATTTTTGAACACAAGATTTTTCACCTTGTTGTCCAATAAGATTTTTTGTTGTTTCAGGTTTATATTTATCAACCCCTATGATATAAAAAAAAGTTGATCAATATTTTATTTGAATTTTTTTTCTTTCGATGATCATAGTAACTATTAATCTGAAGAGTATAGTCTCATCAATTGAAATAGATACTTACATAATAAAGATGATTGATCATCAGATGTTTTTGGAATTGCTATAGGTTCTGGATCTGTAGTCTTTTTTACAGTTGAAGAAGATTTTTCTTTTAATTTTATTGAAGATGATTGTTTTTTAGTTGTTTGTTCCTCACCAGGACGTGTTCGAATCATTTCTAAAAGATCATCTTCAGAAATAATTTTTATTTTATTTTCTCGTGCTTTATTGATTTTTCCTTCACTAACATCTCGACCAACAATTAAATAATTTGTCTTTCCACTAATTGCTGTTGTTACTCGACCACTATATTGTTCTATTAATTTTTTACATTCATCACGTTCTAATGATTCGAGAACACCTTAAAATAGAATAAATTCATGAAAAATTTTTTATTATTTTTATAAAATATTTTCTACCTGAAATAACAAATGTTAAATTTATTAAACAATTTTTTTCACCATCAGGAATTATTTTTGAACCAGGTGCATCAGGTCCACCTCTATTCATATATGCTTTATAATTTTCAGTACGTTTTTTCTTTTCATTTAAATCAATATCATTTGTTTTTATTTTTTTCTGTGGACTTATTGAAACAGTTTTCTCAAATGATTTTTTATTAGATGTTTTTGGTACAGAAATAACTTCTTCATCATTATCTTGTTCTCGAGTACGCTAAGAATAGAAAAAGAACAATATTTTCATATGCATACGTATGCAAATTACTTTTTTGTTTGATGTTTTTGGAATTGCTTTGAAAAAATTTCGAATATCAGTCATGACCAATTCTCAATTAATAACATTCATGTGAATCAAGTCTACATATATAGATAAAATATTTTGTCGTGACAATCAATGGGAATCTACAGAGTCAAATAAGAGAACAAAATGGATAATAAACAACCAATCAGTATTAAATTATTTGAAAAGAAAATTTATTAGAAAATCTGTTTTTTTTTATTTTTGTTAAATGATGGTTGTTCCACAGTCTCAAATGACATCGAATGAATCAAAATTGGAATTAGATAAAAATAAGAAAAATTACATGTAAGAAAAAGAAACCATTAAAATCAAGTTAATTTTTTTCTTAATATTTAATTTTAGTAATACAATAACTTTATCAAAACGTTTATCTGATCGTTATTCTGGTCATCAATCATTACAAAATGTATTTAATCCTGAAACATGTCGTTTACGTGATAAGTAAGATTAAATGTTTTCTTTTTTTTATAAATAAAAGAAAGAAATATTTAGATTTAAACAAATGTGTGAAACACTTTTACTTGATGATCCAATTGATTATGGTTTAAAAATTATTGATCTTCTTTGGCGTAAAGCTGCTTATGATCCAATACAAATATTTAAACGATATCGACAAGATTATGATGAAACAATAATAAAAGAAATTCAAATAATGTATCGTATGCATTTATTATCTATATTTGGTTTTTATTCAAATTTATTAATTAAATTTGTAACAATAATAAAACCATATCGTAATATGAATCATTTTTTTGATTTTATTCAATTATTTAATGAGAATAAATGTATGAAATAAAATATTTTTTTTTATAATTTATTATGTTTTACTTTGTATTAGTTTAGCTGTTAATATAACAATATCAACAAAAACAGAAAATTTAGTTGAATCATTATTAAAACTTATTCATAAATGTTTAGTTTGTTTGGGAGATATTAGTCGATATTTAAGTGAATATGATGGATGTATACAAACAGCAGAAAAATACTATACTATGGCAATACTTCTTGATCCAGAAATTGGTTAGTGTTATATTTTAAGAAATTTTTATTTTGTTTTTTATTTATTTATTTATTTATTTAGGAATGCCATTAAATCAATTAGGAACATTATGTGGTCGATCGAATAGTAGTTGTGATGCAGCTTTTTTTTATTTACTTTGTTTAAGTGCAACACATTCATTTGATGGTGCAAAAGATAATTTACAAATGCTTTTTGAACGAAATGAAAAAAGATTTTTGGAATTCAATAAACAACAAACAAAAAATCGAAATGATAAATCAAGGTTTGTGATGATAAATTCTTCTATAAAATAGAAGTCTAGTCTTGAGATTATGATTCTTCAAATATACTAGAAACCTATTCTATTCGAAAGAATGCAAAATAATAATATAAATTAGTTCAATGCTTTTTTTTGTGTTCAATTATCTAATTCTGTTCATCCTAAATAGTTTCTTTTGACGGACAAACCACTGTCTTGCCTCAATTGAAATATCTGTGAATGTGAACATTAATGAGAAGCAGTTATTCAAGGACTAGCGAATAAGAACTAGACATGTTTTAATACTATCTTATTAGTCTCTTCTTGTTAACGATAGATTTTGTATTTATAAGCAAATCAAATCATAGGTATAACACAAAAAAGTTAATCGTAGTGACCATCTAGCTGGAAACTCTTATCTTGCAATACAAATTTATTAATCTGTGGAGAAAACTTAATCATTTTTTTTTAAATAGTAATCGTGAAATTCGTCGTTTTCTTGTCGAATTTTTACATGTTATTCATCAATTACTCGAATCAAATAATATGTAAGTTTTCAAATACAAATAAAATTAAAGCAAAAACAAAACAAATAATTTATTAATTTTCTATTTAGTGGTCAAATTCAAGAATTAGGTCAACAAACATTAAATGATTTTAATGCTTGTATGTTTTATCAAAATGATTCTATTCTTTCTGATGATCTTGTCTTTAAATTATTATCTATATCAATGATGATTGTTGATCGTATTCAACGTACACGTAGTCGTACAATTAAACGTAATAACATATATGTATTTTTTATTTTTATTAATTTCTTTTATAAATTTAGAAACAATACTTTTTGGTGGTATAGCTTTTACTATGGCTTTATTTTCACATATTGTTAATCATACAATAATTCGTTTGCAAAATGCTTTTTATCAATTACATGATGCTCGAGTAAAAACAAATGAGACTGATTCTGAAGAAGAAGAAGAACGTCGACAAGTATGAACGAAAATATTTTTTTAATAATAAAATAGAAATAGATATCATCAAAATATTTTTTTTTTAATTATTAAAGGCAGAACTTAAAGAAAAACGACGTCGAATGAAAATAATGATGTCTCGACGTCGTCGTCGACGAAGTGTTTCATCATCTGATAAAAGTGATCAAAGTGAACGTTCATTATCAAATGAACGATATCAACGACATGATGATTCATCTGATGAAGATAGATCAGAAGATGAAATACCTGATTATCTTTCGGGAGGTTCATCAGATGATGATGAAGAAACAAAAAAAGTTATTCGAGATGAAAAAGATAAAGAAAATGAAGGTTAATTTATATTATTTTTTTATTTTTATTTCATTGTCTTTTTTCTTATAGAATTAGCAATTAAATTAGCACTTGAAGAATATATGGAAAAAATTAAACAAAGTGGTGCACTTTTTCATAATATTAATGATCCACAAGCATCTCAAAGTTCACTATTTTCATTTACTGATTTATCAACACATTTATTTGCGGCATTTGCTTCACATGATTGTCCATCACCACTTTTTCTTGATCAAAATTCATCCGATGATGATCTATATTCAATATCAACATATAATTATGATCAACCATTTAAATCTATTCTTACAGGAAATAAACAAATTAATGTACCACCAGGTAGAAAGATTTCTTTTTATAGTTTTATTTCTTCAAAAGTTTATTCACTTACAGGATTTGAATATAATAGTGATGCTTTAGCAGCAGCAGAAATTGAACAAAAAATGGCTGAATTTGAACTTGAACCTATTATTGATAATACAACAAATGAACAACAACAACAACCAGATAATGATAATGCTCAGTAAGAAAATACTTATCAAATCCTAAAACGAACAAAAATTGTATTGAGATTAAAGAACTTTATATAAATATCTTTGATTTGAGACTATCATATGTTATGCTTCAAGACTTATGAGATATCCTGTATAGTAGAAAAGATTTCGAATCTTTTCTTTTAAAATTTTTTCAGATATTAAATACAATAATTGTTTCTTTTTATATAGAAATACTCGTTATCATGGTACGAAATTAATAATTGAATTAGTCGAAAATGAATATCTTCTTTCTGCTGTAAAAATTTTTTGTGATTGGCTTGCTGGTAATAAACGTCTTCTTCAAATGTTATTACCTGTATTTGATTGAATTTTTTTATAATTTTAATTTTTTAAATTTTCATCGTTTCTGAAATAGATATCTCCTGGTTTATGGTCAAAATTAGCTTTATTATTAAATTTTTTACCTCATGAACGAGATATTATTAGAAGTGGTATGTTTTATCTAATCTTATTATTAAGTTTTTAAATAAGTTTTATTAGGTTTAATATCTTCAAATTCATCAATTTATCCTTTATTAATTAAATTTGTTGAAACAAAAACTTTCATTTTTCCACCACCAATGCTTGATGAAGATATTCGATTACGTGCATTTCAATCTTTAAAAATTGATCGAAATCGTATGAAATTAAATTTAAATCAATTATCATCTTTGAATAAATTTGAATCGGTAAGATACAAAAAAGAAAAATTAAAAAATAATTTTTTTGTTTTTTTTTTGATATATTTAGACAATAATTCGTATTTGTTCACTTCGTCGTTTTGGTTATTATATATCATCATTTTTATCAAATTCTCATTTTAATTATGATAATGATAAATTATCTTTTATTGTTTCAATTCCATCTGAACAAACACCAATAACAACTGATACATCTTCTGATTTAAATAAATCATTAGATCCAACAATTGAAGAAGAACGTAAATCTCGTTTAATGCGTGATATGGCTGCACTTCGTTTACAAGCTGAAATAAGTCAATTAGAAAATAGTTTAAAAAATGAAGAATTTTCTTTACCACCATATCTTGTTATTGATTCATCTGTTTTATGTACAAATCTTAATTTAATACAAAAATTTGTTCAATCACAACGTTTTATTATTGTTATTCCACTTGTTGGTTAGTTAGAATTTGTTTTTTTTTTTTGTTTTAGAAAAATTTTTATTTTTATTTAGTTATTGATATTCTTGATGAATTAAAAAAAGAACAACGTGAAGCACGTGATGCTATTCGATGGCTTGAAAATCAATTTCGTCAAGGAAATAGGTATTTAATATTGATTTAAAATTTACATTTTCTTTATTTTCTATTTAGATTTATTCGTACACAAGCTGTACATGAACGATTAACAACAAATAATCAAAATAAAAAAAAGAATAATAAAAATAAAGATTTTTTTCGTTTTCAAGAAATAATTGATTGTTGTCTTTATTTTATACAACAAAGTAATCTTGATAAACAAACAACAAATAATTCAATATCAACAGTTAATTTAATTATTGCAAGATCATTAACAAGTAAAGAACAACAAGTTATTGAAAAAGATGGTAAATTAGATTTATTTTTATGAAAAAATAAAAAATTAGAAAATTTTTATTTTTGATTTATTTTCTTCTAGAAGTAATTGTACAGCATATTGATGATTTTCATCGTCGATGGAGGCAATTAACACCTGAAAAATGATTATAAAACTGAATTTTTTTTTGTTAAATATATAAACACGAAAAGAAATTTTTAGAATAAACTATTTAATATTATTAAAAACCAAGATTAAAAATCTAATAGAGAGGATTAATTATGACATATTTATTTATTTGTATATAAAGATATTCTTAATAAAAAGCTTAGAAAAATATCATCAGAAATCCTGTGACTTCAGATTGATATTTTTGTTATTTTTACATCGTCAATAGTAGATAAGGTATATCTTTGCTCGACAATCATTCACAAGATGGTACGTAAATTATCATCAACTGAATTTCTAGCATAGATTTAACCAAGCCGTTAAGTCTGCTAGATTTTTTGTTGTAGTTTTTAATAAAAACTGTACGGTTTGAAGAGAAAATATACCTTCAAATATATACACTGAAATATCTTTGCCATTGAAAAATTTAACCATGTTGTCAAACATATCAAAAATACTTTTTATAAACGTTCGAGTCTTTCGTAAATCTTAATGATCTCTTTTCAATAAATATTTCTTCCAGTCATGTTATTGCACTATATATGACACCCTTATTTTCATTATGTTATCATCGTTACATTTGTATGTAAAAAGAAAATATACCAACCGTAGCCATTAGGTCAGGCAGATCGATGGAAAATTTAGTCTATCTTATACAGGTTGGATTTCCAAAGTGCAGACTTGCTTTGAATTTTTTATTTCTAATTTGTAATTTCTTTGTTGTATACTTTAATCTTATTTCTATTCCAAAATTTATACGATATTACAATTTATTTTCATGATATCTCATTTGAACTGATAAATTGTCTGTAATTGTTCATCAAAAACCATATAGTATAGATTATATATTAAAATTATATCTTGAATTCTTATCTTAATTAATAAAGTAAATCTGTTATTCATAAAATACACAAGAAAATGGCATATAAATTTTTTATGATTTGATTTATAGAAGCATGTTAGCATAGTTTAACTTAACTTATCTAATTCAACGATAAAATAGCATACACTAACTAATTATTAATAGTGAGCGTAAAAAAGAAGCTTCGTGTTAGCCTGGAAAATTTCTACATTCCTATGACATAAATCAGATATACATGGATGAAAATTTTCAAAAGTTTTTTTAAAAATATATAAGTATAATTTCCGTTTGCTTTATTCACTTCGACCTACGCAGCATTGCCGAAAACATGATACACAACAGTATATTCCACATAAAATAAATGAAGCAATAATCAATCCAAATGCTGATTTATACAGAACAGGTTGACAATAATCAGGTTTTGAACTATCATAAAATTGTACATATTTTTTAGCACTAAATACCCATACACAACCCAAAATAAACCAAATAAGAACAAAGATTGAGAGAAGACATGTTAGTACTAAATTTAAACATACACCACAACTAGCCAATACAGTTAATGCTGTTGATTTGGAAATGAAACATAAAAATGTACTAAAGGGAAATATTATCATAAAAATAATTTTCAAAATATAAAAATTATATTTTAATTTACAGATTAAGAAGAACTGATAGTCCAACTAATACTAAACCACAGGCACCAGCTACAACCATATAAAGTGAAATACGTTGATCAACTGGACATTGTCCTTTATAATATACGCCAATTCCTAATTGGACTATTGGAATAATAGCAGCAATTAAAGTTGAACTATAAAAATGATATTTATTCATTTTTATCACATAAAAGTTAAACTTACATAAGAAAATAAAGTGAACCAAATGTTCGACTAGCTGTTTCCATTGGTACATAAGGTACTGAAGTGTTTGATGCTCGTAATGGAGCAGTTTCGCTAGTTCCTTCGAGATCAGCTGAACTCATGATGTATTATGCAAAAATTATAAAATTAATGATGAAAATACAATACAAACAATAGTTGTCTCTTTTGCTCTCTGCCTTTAAATTTTTTTTTCTACATGATTTTTTCGCTTGGTTAAACATGATCGATATATTTTTAACCGAAATATATCGTTCTTTTTTCTTTCATAGTTGGTTGCTTACTTGCTTATATACATTATTTTTCTTACCATTTTTTCTTTGCCGTTTGAAACAGAATATGATCGTATAGCGTTTCATATATGAAACAAATGTGAAGAAAGCTCCCTTGATATGAATCATTCATGCAAACGACATAGTTAGTAGTCAAGTAAAAGTATATCATTTAAGATGATACATTAGAATCTTTTATATTTTATCATATTTAATATTCCATATGAAAAATTCATACTAGAATTTTAAATAAGTTTTTATTTCATTAACTGTACATTTAGTTCTTTTTTTCATTATTGTAAAATTCAACTAGACCATAAGCGAAATGATAATATTAAATATGACAATATACATTATAGAATCCTGTAATTCCAAAACACATGAAACAGTGAATCAAACTGAAATTGAGATCAATGAAGCTTAAAAGTTTTCATGATAACTACACAGCCATGCTAATGTAACATAATGAGAAGGCACAGAAAAAACAAACAAATCATTATTTTTATCAAAAATTAGTGTTATTAAATCATTTGATTAAAAAGAAGCTCATAAAGTTAATTAATTGAAATATAAAGAAAGGTGATAGGACAGTCTTCTACTGCAATCTTCTGTCAAAAACAAGAACAACTCTTTACTATAACAATGATAAAGTAGTTTAAAATGACGAAATGTATTGTTTTTCAAGGATTTGTAATAAAAATAATTTCAAGTAAATATACTGTACTATAATGATCTTTCTTACTCTTTCGTTTTTTCTTTTACTTTGCAAAGAAATTGCTAATTTGACGACACAATAAACACGTATAATCTCGAAAATGAAACATAAAAATTTCTAAATAAATCTATTATTCGATATTTGATATACTATCGCAAAATTACAACTTCCCAGCACAGATATGAGAAACTCAAAATTGAATAACTTTTTTTTCTTTTTTACTAACTGAAATCAAATTGAAACGCGTCGGTTTTGGATATTTTTCATGATCACAAGACTCTCATACATTATGTTCGAAATATATTGATTAGTATGAATACAAATACAATTAAATATAACCGTATAATTATTTTCATGTGAATAAAAAAAAGGGATCAGAATGTTTTCTTTTCTTTAAAAGGATAAGCAAATATTTTTCATAATATTCAGAAAAAATCTATCAAATGAAATGTCGATTTAAAATTAAATATAGAGGATAAAAACTTAATTTGATTGATTAAAAATATATTAAATTTGTTTTTTTTCTTGTTGATAATCTCATTTTAATTATGAATCTGATGATCTCTTTCCTGAACAACACATACGACAACATGAAGAACAGCAACTAATACCAATCATAACATAATTTATAATTAACATTGCAAATGCAAATTGATATAAAGTACGATGACAATAGTTAGGTGATAATATATCATCATAATTAACTGTATTAGTTACTCTAAATACCCATACACTGCCCTATTTTTCAATAGTATATATTTTAATCATTATTAATCATTTAACACTTACTGCAATAAACCAAGCAAATAGAAATAAACTCATCAAAAATATAATGAGGACTACAAGCCCAATTACACATCCAATAGCAAACGATCCACCTGTAGATTTTTGTTTAAAACAACATATTATGGCAACAACCTGAATTAAACAAATTAAATTCTTTTTTTTTTGGAAAATTAAAAAACTGTATCTTACGATGGCTAATGTGAGCACAATGCTTGCAATACCACAAGCACCTGTTACAATAAGATATATAGGAATATAAGGTTCAATTGTACATTGATCACGATATGCTGCACCAAATGCTAGTTCAAGTATTGGAATAACGAGTAGAATACAGAGACTAATAAGACAATATGTTGAACTCAGTACTAGAGTTACAATTGCTGGAATAGGGCCAATTTTTCCTACATCTTCATCCATTGTTCCGTATGATTTTTCTTTATTTGTTTCTGTCTTAAGTATGTTATTGAGTGGTGAATTATTGACACCAGATTGTTGTGAAGCAGAATACACATAAGGTTGCTCACGTTCTGGTGAGAGTTGCTGTTGCTGTGATACCGACATTGAATGTTGTCCCTTGTTAATGTATTATGAAGCTTTTATTGCGTATGAAACAAAAAAGAAATCGTATTTTTGATCCTCGATTGAATCAACTAAAAATAACTTCTGTATGTTTTGCCGTTCTTTCAGTTGCCGGCGTCGGTATTTCTTATATTTCTACTACCTAAAATATGCCTGCCTAACATCTTTCTTTCTGTTGATTCACTGAAAAAATAAGAGGTTGAATATATTTTTCTTATTCTTTTTAAAAGATGAAAATTGGTCTACATTTGAATGTGGATGATTTTTGATGAAGAAAAATCTATGAATAATATGATCAAATTTAAAGGACCAAATTGATATTTTTCTTTCCAATCAATTCAAGAATTTGCTACCTTTTGTTTCAAATATGAAAAATTTGTATATGCAGAGAATGAAAAAAATAAACTATTGATGAAAAATTTTGAATCAATATTCAAACGCAACAAATTCACAGTTAAAAATATTATTCATTTCGTCGTTTTTTTTGTATTAGTCGTAGAGTATAAAAATAAGACTACATAATGTTGCTTTAGATTAGTTCGAAACGAACAGAAAATTGTACAACAGCCGTATAACATCGATATTCTGAAGGTTATACACAGTATGAAAAGAAATTTCAATAGAATTCATATTACCTGAAATAATTCGATTGTATGCATGATTATACAATTATATGCAATACTATGAAAGCTTTAAACAGTATTCAAATACTTATTTTCTTTTCTAAAATTCTTCTAAGAAAGAGTGATTAATGTTCTAGAAGTTTAAATTAACAATCATACTATGACATGCATTACTTGATAATTTTCAATATATTTAAGAATTTTTCTCTTTGTTTTTTCTTTTAATAATAATGTTAACTTGTTGATTATTTCTATTTTTGAATTATTCAAAAGCAATCATATTACATTTATATTTTGAAATGAACAATAACTGTTAATAAGATAAAAATGTAGGCGAATATTATTTGCAGATGTGATGACATCATCGACATTTTTCTAGTCAATAATAAATCTGCTTCAATTACATGTCATCTTTCTTCGTTCATCATCTTTATGTTATTTGTTCTTATATATATATATATACAAGTACATACTACCACACAGTACCTCTTTAGAATGAAAAGAAGAAGAAAAAAGGAGGATTGATCCTTTCTTTTATTGAATTCTAACATAGTACAGTAGTAAATCTATGATTGAACAAGAATGTTTTCTCATCTTCGTAAACCATCATCATCCATAATTAGTAGTGATACATCGTTTTCATCAGATAATTCTTATATACCTGCTATTATAACGCCATCATCTGCTGTTTTACATCAATTAGTTGTACGTGATCTTGATGAAATTAGTTCAACTGGTTTTAATCATCAACGTCCAATACAACGAGAACCATTTCGTATTCCAAGACCAATACTTACTATACCACGTCCAGCAATACATGTACCTACAAATAATTCATTGTGGATACCGTATACAAATCCTACACGTATACAACAATCTTCTACACCATCAAGTTCATCCATAATAACAGATCATTCTGATCGACCATTTTATCAAAACGTACCACCACCTCCACTTCCACCAATTCCTACTCAATATCAAATTGATCCATCTCATTTTCAACGATTTGTTCAAATTCCTAGTACTCATCCAATGAAGCAGAAAAAATTTTCACGTGAGAAACCTCCAGGTTTATTTACAACTTTATCTGACGGTGGCTTAAGTACTCTTGCTGTACTTATTTATTTAAGTTTTCTTCTTGCTTTACCTATTGCCAAACTTGTTTTGGGTATTCTTTATGTAAAAGAATGTCCTATAAATAAGAATATTCCATTATATATGATTATTTCTGGTAGTTGTGGTTTAGCTACAGTTATTTTACTTCTTCTATCATCTGCTTGTACATTTTGTCGATCTATGTCTAATGCAAAAAAATCAACTCATGGACTTATAATATGTACAATTGGATTATCTCGTGGTATGCAAGGTGCTATAGCAATATTTCTATTTATTTGGTTTTTATTCGGCAATGTTTGGGTATTTACCGCTCGATATCGTGTTCGAACAGATAAACCAAATGATATAAATAATTATTGTCATCCAACACTTTATTGGTTTGCATTTTATGTTTTAATTTTTACATATATCTATGCACTTTTTACTTGTTGTATTAAGTTTTGTGTTAATTTTTTTTGTTGTGGTGCATGTGATATATGGTATAAAGCATTTTCATAGATTATAAGATATTTGACCGAATTTAAAAAGAAAAAATTGAAAAAAACTATAAGGTTGAAATTATCGGTCATTATTATGATGATATATATATCATCCGAACAGAACAGATAAAACGAAAACATCGATGAAAAGTTAGTTATGTATATATATATATATATAGAGAGAGAGATGCAGTTCACTTGTCACGACGAAACTACGGTGACGATAAATACATACATAAATTGAACAGAAGAGACAAAAAAAAAGAAGAAAAATGAAATGAGGTCGACATACATTTATTTTTTTTTCTTATGTGTAAAGTAGATATACATAAAAAACGACCGACATTTAATGAAGCACTTAACTACAACGACATCAAGCATCTACATCTGAATTATAAAACGAATAATGACTCTTCATATTCATTACTTTTAATAATCTATATAGACTGATTCATAAGAACAATTTTTGTTCTTTTACTTCTTCATCATTGATCATAAACGATAATATATGGTCTGTCAATATCAAGAGCTTTTTTTTTCTCTCTTCTCATCTATTATGGAATAGAATTATTTCATCCATGATAATTCATCGAAGTATATCCATTCAATGAGGTAAACAACGAAAGAGAAAATAAGCATATCAAGTGAATCCTATATATCATATGGATATGATGGCAGATGAAAGCTAGTGCAGAACAAGGACTTTTTTTTTCAATAATAGAATAGAAGAACAGAATACTACCATCTACGTAATCGTCCTTCTCTTCCTTGAATGTCTTCCGTTCATATCAGAAAGGAAGGACATTACATATGGGCAACACAAGATGTTACTTGATATTTCTACCATTGAACATGCTACTCGTCACAATATTCATCATTTTTTTGAATTTATTCGTACTTTGTTTTCCTTTCACTTTTTTTTCTTCCCTCTTTCTTTATACTTATGTATACTTTCATTGATTGCATTACATAAGCAAACTATGAATTTTATATATGTGCTCTTCACTATATATAAATGGATCTTATTATATATCCACTCGCTCTTCTTCACAGATAAAAGGGTATATATAAATAGTAGTAGATCTAAGAAATGACAAAGATTTCTTTTTCTTTATTGTTTTTTTTGTGTATTCAGATAAACACAACATAGTACAGTTTATCCTATAAGATATGATCATGATTTATTTGCTCATACTTGTTGCAGATATGTATGTCCTTTTCTTTTTCCTTTTCTTCATTGTTGTCTCTATTCATCCTTCGAGATATTGATAAGAATAGTAACAGGTCCATCGGAGAATCATCCGGTCGTTCTTTCTTTTGCTCGATAAAACGATAAGCAAGCAATTTCCGTTAATAGATACATGTACAAACACTTCTTATCTATTACTATTTGCGTCCCTTTTTTCGTTCAATGATGAGCAAGAGAAATACACTCAATCTTGTTCAATGTCGTCGTCACCTGTACTCTATTATTCAACATAAGTAAGATAATTACATCACAATTATAAAATAAAAGCCAGTCGAATCATATTGTTCTACATATCGAATCGAATAATCGTACGTGCCTTCTACATATATTGTCCAAATTCTCTTTTTATATTTGCTTGACATGCTAATGTGTAGTGTATACCGCTATCAGCATATATCGTCTAGACATTACAGTATATGTCTGCATTATCAAACAGGTATTGTGACTTGTTCACATTCATTTTAGATTGATTAATGGTATATTCATTGATCAATGGAACAGTATTTAAATTTAATTTGGAAAAATTATACAGCATCACTTTCACAAAATTCAAATGAGAACTTTTTTGACGAACAGGATGATGGTAAGAAATAAAAATGATTTATATTGTCTTTTTAATTATATAATTTATTTTTTAAGCATCAGATTTATTTACTGATAATGATTTACATTATAAAATTCCATTTTGGATTGGTGTTATTGTAATTAGTCTTTTTTTCTTATCAGCAATTGTTGCAACATTACGTTATTGTTTTTATAATTTATGTTCATCACATACAGGTAAATTCATGATATATTTTTTGTTATATCATAATCAAAAATAAAAAAAAAAAATTTCGATATTAACAAATTTATATTCTATTCAAAAAACACAGTTAATGTAAATGTCTTTCTATGATTACTTTGACTTTTTCATTTAACTTTTCTGTATACATATACAAAATATTTTTGTATATTTTTAAATTGAAATTAGATCGAACCTTTAAAATGATATTGTATACGTCTATGATCAAGAATAAAAATGAATGTGTACAAAAGTGTTGAATTACATTGAGAAATAATGATACTAAATATTGTATGTAGAATTGTTCATTATATTATATTAATTAAAATAAATAATCATATGATAGATAGATTGAAATGATAAAGATAAATAAAAATAACTACTTTAACAAAAAAAAATAAAAAAAAAGATTTTAAAATCTTTATATTTAATTTAGAAAACGAAAAAGTAGCATTGATGCCTCCAACATCACCATGTCTCTCATCAAATGTTACTAATACAATCCAACGTCAACGACATCAAATATCTGATCCACTCTCACATCATACATTCAATGATAATGAAACAATATCATCTTCTCCAGAACAATTGCGAGATCATCATTCAAATACATCTATTTTACCAATAATCCGTCAATATTCTCGATCATATTTAACTCATGCACAACAACATCATACAGAAATTGATATAGATAATATGAATAATCATTATTTCTCACCAACTCAAATGAAATCTTCTCGAGCTTCAGTTGATTTTCGAAAGAAAACTCATGATATTTATGTTTTACCTGTTTCACCTGCACTTTCATCATCATCATCATCAACAGCAAATACAAATGAAAGGATGAGAACTGGTTCAAATTCAATGCCTAATCGATCTCGACGACATTTATTATCATCAATAAATATACAAAATGATTCTACATATCATGGAATTAAAAATGATTGTTTTACTGATTCACCGAAACCAAAAGATCGTACATTACCTCGATCACATGCTGGTACATTACGACATATACAACCACCTACACAACCTCCACCATTACCACCAATAATTTCACAATTACAATTTACTAATGATGGCAAACTATCATTTCAACATCATTCAACTACAGTAGATTTAGATCCAGATATAATTGTTCAAAGTTTTAATACTATTGAGAAGAATCAAATGAAAAAAGCTCCACCTGTACCTTTTCGATCACAAAAACCCTCAGAATTATCAGTTAGTTTTGAAGAATTAAAAAAACAAACAGATAAAATTGATTTACAATTATTAATAAAATCATCTCCACAAGATGATCATTCAGAACATACATGGCCAAAACCACCTGAATCTATGTCAACATCAGAAACCAATAGATCATCATCAATATCGTACGATCATCTCAATCATGACCATATAATACCTACTGTAATTATGCGTCAAACGAATACAACTGATGTTTTTCATCAATATCATCATGATGAACATTTTATGTTAACAGAATCTGACACATGATGAAAAATGTTGTACTTCTGTCGAAAATAAATGGCTGTTGTTGAATTACAGTATTGTATAATTTTTATTTTCATTGTTGTTCTTGATAAGGAAAGACTTGTAAATTTGATATTCATAATTATTAATATTTAGTTTATTCGAATGAATTATAACAAAAGAAAAATGTGAAATAAGTTTTAATAAATAAATATTTCAATCATTCTAATTGTGAAATAAATTCTAAAAAAGAAACAAAATAAAATATTGTTATTAGATATTAGTTGTAAAAGAAATTCTTCCTTACACATATATCTAGAAAATAAGAGATCTATAATAAATGGAGAATATTTCATACATAGTGCTTTACAATTTCATATCGATTCTTACATTCAATGTTTATATGTTACGCTAACTTGGGCGTTAAATATCGTTTAAACGAAGTAAGTGGTGTACTATTATGGTACCATGTAAGCGAATAAATAAGGTATTTATTCGCTTATCTATCAAACATATATCATATGGTATTTTCCTTTCGTTTTCTTTAATTCGTTTCACTTTTCACGCGTCACATAAATGTGGATTTTTTCCATTTCTGTCTATCACATATGTTTGGTTTTTTTCCTCTCTTTCTATGTGTTATCTTCTCATATGTATTGTTCAATGGATTTTCCATTTTCTTTCTACGGATATTTCCAACGCTAACGGATCATCTATTCTATATATAGACAGCGATTTTCTATCAATAAACAGACTTTGTATAACTACTGAACGACAGTCGATAAGGCTAACATACGATAGTTGTAAAAATAAAAATTCTTTTGCATAGTATTTCTTTTTTGAAAAATTGTTGTCAATATACGAATGGAAATCAGAATTATTATTAAATACTCTTTTATTTCAAAAACGAAATCATAAACTCTTTGTGAAAGAGAAGAACGAGACAAAAGATATAATTTATTGGATAAAGACGAATTATTTTTAACGTGAATGAGTATTTTAATGAATGTTAATATTAAACCAGATTTATGTAGAGAAATGGCGTTTTACAATATATTCTCATAAAATTGCACTTGTCGCTACAAACAGCGCATAGACTGACTTGGATCAATTTTTCCAGTTAATTAGTAACTACTCTAGTTACTATTTGAAAGGAAACGGATTCATGATTTTTTTGTAACTATAAATCAAGCAGAGCTAGGCAGCTCCGGCTCCGGAGTCGGCTCTACTTATTAACGAAGTTGAAGCTGGACGGAAGACGTTAGGCCCAGAGCCAGAGCGGAGCCGTAGACGATAGCTACTAGTCGGCTCTGTATTTTATTCGTTCTGTCTACACTGAGAACGAGGGTTACATTTGTGTTATAGGTATTTTCCATATGTATTAATTCTCTTTCTATAGGGTATTTTCTTAGTGTTTTCTATTGTTTTTTTGTTCTTTTCCTTATATGACAACTCAGATATATTTCATCTCTTGTCTAAATATCATATATATAGATATCAGCTATTCTTCACTGAAAAAGGCTTGTGTACGCCTTTGGTTAAAAACAAACTACTTATACATAACTACGTTTTTACGTATCAACCAGCTATATCCTATTCAATCGTATCCTGAATTTAACATATTTTTCATTCACCATTTGGTCACACAGAGGAAGTCTCACGAAAGAAATGTTAGTGAAATTAACATTTCTCAAATGAAATTCTGATCTTCTACACTAGACATTCTTTATTTGTTATTCAGTTGTTTTCAACTATACCAGTTTTTCATATTTGTTGTTACTTGAACATCTATGAAAATCCATTAAAAGAAAAACAAGGAAAAAATGAACATTTTTTGACGTCAGAGCCAGAGAAGGTCGAAGCTGCCCAGCTCTGAAATCAAGTGGTGTCAGCTATCAATGTTAAAATTAAATTCTAGCAAGACTTGAATGAATTCTAAATCCATATCCGTTCTGCACAATATTTCTTTTCTGATAACAAACATAAAGAGATTATTTATATAGGAATTGCAATATGCGAGGAGGATCTAGTCAAAGAACCACTTCATTATTTGCATCAATGTAAGTATACGTGTTGTATTTTCGTGCTTACCAATATGAAACTCTATAAACTAGATTATAGTATGAAGAAATCTGCGAAACCAAAATAAATTCGTCAAATTGCTAAACGATGAAATAGAAATGATTTTGATGTTTTTATGGATTTGGCAGTTTGGAAGGCCGGAATTTTCGTTCCAAACTTTTGCCCTGATATAAAATAAATATTAGACGGAGGGTAATTCGATTTTAATATGAAAAAAATCTTTTTGGGTCGAAACTCATGTAACTCGTTTTATTTACTCTAATTCATATCGTAATACTATATTTAGAAAACTCCACAAGTGTTTCTCAGATTTAATAAATTCAGTAGTACATAAATACGCAGAATTTAGTCCACCCTAATTGATCTTATAGATAAATATATGCAATTTTATCAATTCATATTTACATTTGGATTAGTTGTTGCACTAAATTTACATAAAAAAAAATTATTTTATTCTTTGAACAAAATCGAACATTGGTTTCCACCAAACAATGACGACATGGGTTAATAAACTATATAGTGTAATTTCTTTATTTTTTATGAGAAATATTCAAGAATTGAAAAATTAATGATGTCTTTTGTTTTCTATTTTTTATCTTGAGGTATTTTTTTTTCCTTTTCAAATTTATGGTTGTGAGAATGATTTTCGATAAGTGTTGTGCGCTTTATCACATTTATGTGAAAAGCACAGCTGCTCTAAATAAATTCAAATATTATTGTAATCTTCTGCCTACACACTTTTTTATAATAGACAATAGAATTTGCTTTTAATTTGAGAAAAACAAATTTTGATCTACATTTTCATTAAACTTTTTAGAAAAAAATCAAATGATGAGCAACATATTTTTATATTGTCTATTATTATCAGGTTCAACTTTGTTTGTTGTAATATCAGCTAAATATTCCAATGGCGACCAAGGTAAATATTTGTCAGTTTTTAAAGAAAAAAAGAGTGTGCATTTGACCATATTACAGTTGCAATGCTTATCCTCTCACATGCGACTGATTTGTCACTACTTTGGGTCATAAATGTCTATCGTCCGTTTTTTTTTATGAATAACTTTCGAAGAAATAAACTTGACACGTTTAAGTTAACTCTAGATGTAGTATTACTCGATTAGTTTGAGCTGCAATTCCAAAAAATATCATCCATTTCAATAAATAAGCTAAAACCTATTAAAAAAACCATTGCTAACACTCCGTAAATTGATTTTCAACAACAGCAAGTTGACTTAACTTAAGAATCCGTTTTAAAGCTCCAGCCTACTGATGAAAACTACAGAAAACTTCCACAGTACATTATTTTCAATAATTCATTCGTAGAAAAAATTCTGCCAGTCTCGACATTCATAATTCAATTCTAAGATAGTTCAAACTCTCCAAAATACAATATTTTTGACTTCGATCAGTCCAATATACTCCATAAAATGTCAATGACTTATCTCGAATCTGAACGAATTTTTTTCTGATTTAGTTTAGATCAATAAATTGCGATAAATAATCAATTCTTTGTTCGGTTGCATAGAAAACCTTAATCAAAATATTTTTTCACCTACGAAAATTTTATATTAGTATTATCGTCGACAATAAGCAAAATGTATAATCAAGTGACTAAAGTCAGGTAAAATTAAGTCACAAATCAAGAGCAAAATAACTCATAATTTATTAAAAATCGATATTACTTATATACTCATCGTGGAGGAAGCGGACCTATAGTGTCACAAATGCCTTGACAATCACATCTGAAACACAGAACAAAGGAGAAAATAATCCTGTTACTTAATAATAACATTTTCAATATGAAAAAAATCATAATCACTGATTTTTTTATTATCAACTGTTCCTCTATTGTTGTACATTGATTTTGCTTCGTTTTTCAGCACATAAGGTCTTTTTTAGAAACTAAAGTTTATTTAATTTTTCGAATCCTAACATTGTACCATATAACTATTTTTTCGAATGAAGGAAACAGATATTTAACTAAATGTTTACGACAGATATGGTTAATATTTCCCGCATAAATGATGCCACCGCTGAAAATAATTGTGGATTTTCTTCTTAATCATGTTATACTTCGTGATGTTCATTATTATTTAATGAAACAAAATTTTTGTTCTCATATGGATCTATAAAAATCAAAACTACAGGACTTTAGTATCATAAATATCATGTGTGCGAGATTGAGGTAAATGATCATCAGAGCTATCAACCTTTGCTTCATAACTGCATTCATACAATCATATTTTTGTCTTTATTTCTTATTTATTAATACTTGATTATTACAGCAAATGAAATAGCTGCTTAATAAAAATAGTTGTTTCAAAGTTGAAAATGTATTTTATTCTTTTATTGTCTATCTCTCTATCAACGAATTCTGTTTTCTGCGGTTGCTTTTTTTTGTTCATAAAACAATCTAATTCAATAAGTAGAAATCATCTTTTGATACCACCAATAAAAATGAGAGTTATTGTCTATCTGTTTCTTTTATCATCTGGATTTTCAGTGTCTTCCATTCTTCTGTGTTC
>JAJEKB010020860.1:0-13979 GCA_022393335.1 Macrotrachela quadricornifera | reverse complement strand
CCAAAAAATAATTTGATTTATATACAGTATTTTTTATGAACATTGAGTGGACTATCAGAAGTGCTCCAACAAGATTTGGCCATTGGTGTGAGTCCCGTTGGCGAGAAGATTATTGATGAAACGCTGGATTCTTCATTGAGTCATTTTAATGCCAAACGTATAGAACAATTTTCGATATTTTTTGTGACATGTTTACATCGTTATAATTATTTTTTAAATTTTCTATCGTTTTAATAGCATTTTCTCGTTAGAATTCCTAGCTAGGTACATACTAAAGTTATTTTCAAAAAAAATTTTTATGTTCTTGTATGTGATAATATAATGCATGCACATATACCATTTTTCATATGTTCATTCGAAAGCATAAGATATCTTATGATACATCTATGCACATATCATGCAAATTGATTGGTGCATATGTATGTAGCATTTTGCACGCCATTATATACATTAAAAGAAAAATCCAATCATGATTAAATTTTCTACATAGTTTCATCTCATAGATATATCAGTCGAGAGAAGAAGATGAGAATGATTCATCGATCCATTGATGAGTTATCACAAAAATATTCGTTTTTCTCTATGCTTTTCTATGGCAACATTGAGCTATATCGCTTTTCGTAAAAAAAATTTTCCTCTCATAATCAAACAGAAACCCAACTATTCAATACAAAATATTAAGAAACAAGATAACTAAGTCATTTATTGCAAAGATACTTAAACGAAAATCGATTCTGCTTTTATCCACGCTCCAATTGATCGAAAAGTAAACTTTCATCTTCCTTTAATAGAAATGGTACTTCGAGATTTTCTACGATGGAAAACTCGAATCGAACTCCTAGATCAGTGATCAATATAAACCAAGCTTTAATAGAAAGAACTCACTAGAATAAATTTAATGTCTAAACCTGGTAGAATGAATCATCTCTCTAGCTCACTTTTTCAAGTATACATAGCATTCGAATTTAAATCTGATGTTTACACATTTATCTAATATTTACGAATGATTGAAAAGAGGAGAGGTTTTTTTTCAGTCCTCGATAGGTTCAAATTGGAGAAACAATAAAAAATATTGAGAAGCAAAACAATAAAAGTGAAGATGTGATATTTCTTTTTATCTGTCAAAAAACATATTTTTCTAAATATTTGGATCAAAACGCGATATTTAAGTTCTGTATTAAATTTAGTTTCTTTAATTAACATGGCTACATCTATTTCACCAAATGATATTTCATACATAAATGTCGATGAAAAACATCTGGAAATATTCTGTCTTATTTGGCTCGATTCAAATGCGAACGTGAATGAAACTCGAGATACAGAACAAAAGTTACGTTCTATTATTAATTATCTTAAGAAATTTCAAGATGTAAAACAATGTCAACAATATATTGAACAAACAACAGAAAAAGATCGATTAGTTCTTATTGTTAGTGGTCGATTAGGACGAGAATTAGTACCATCTATACATAATCTTCGACAAGTTATATCAATTTATGTTTATTGTATGGATAAAAAAGGCAATGAACAATGGTCTTCTAGTTTTACAAAAGTAAAATTAAACAGAAAATTTCAATAATTTTTTTATTTATTATTTACAGGTGAAAGCTGTTGTTATTGAATTTGATGACCTCATTTCACGAATTAAAGAAGATCATCAAATTCAGAAAAAAGTTGAAGAACCATTATCAATTAATATTTTTACATCAAGTGCTGGTGCAGGTAAATCAACAATAGGAGTTAATGGAGAATTTGTTTTTTCTCAAATTCTTATTGATTGTCTTTTACGATTAAAATCTACTCAAATAGATAAAAATGAACTTATTAATTATTGTAAAACTCAATATGAAGGGAACGATATTGAACTAGAAAATATACAGGAATTTCAAAATGATTATTTACCCAATAAAGCTTTATGGTGGTATACAAGAGAGATGTTTTTTTATAAAATTCTTAATGGTGCTCTACGAAAACAAGATATTCATATGATTTTTTTATTTCGTGAATATATTTATGATATTCATCGACAATTACAAAAATATCAATCTAAGAATTCATTAAAAGTTTATCGAGGTCAAAAAATGACAACTGATGAACTCAAGATTCTGGAACAAAGTATTGGCCAATTTATTTCTATTAATTCATTCTTTTCTACTAGTACTGAATATAAGAAAGCTTTTGCATTTATCAAGCGTTCTACTACGTCAAAAGATTTTGAACGAGTATTTTTTGAAATTGATGCCAATCCCAAGGTGGTCATTACAAAACCATTTGCTGATATAAGTCAATTTAGTGAGATTCCCAGTGAATCAGAAATACTATTTATGATTGGCTCCATTTTTCGCCTTGAAAGTATTAATGGTAATGATGATCAAATTTGGACTATTAAAATGACTTTATGTAGTGATGATGAACATGATTTAAAAGAAGTTCTCTTATATATGAAACAACAAATTGGAAGTGAAGGAACAAATCTTCGAACATTAGGAAAAATATTATGGAAAATGGGTAAACTTGATTTAGCTGAAAATTATTTTAAACGTTTACTAAA
This sequence comes from Macrotrachela quadricornifera, assembly GCA_022393335.1. Lineage (NCBI taxonomy): Eukaryota > Metazoa > Rotifera > Eurotatoria > Philodinida > Philodinidae > Macrotrachela > Macrotrachela quadricornifera. The sequence goes on along the minus strand of JAJEKB010020860.1, from coordinate 11,428 downwards.
ACAACTTCAACCGAATGATCATTTACATATTAATTTATATGAAGATCTTGGTGAGATTGCATCTCAAACAGGTGATTTTGATATGAGCGTTCAATGGCACCAAAAATCACTCGAATTTAAAAAGAAAAATCCATCAATCGTCAAATCAAATATTGATGAAACAAATATTTCGACAGGTAAGTTCAACAAAAGAAAATCTATTACTTTCAAATGATTGTCTCATATAAAAATGACTATTGTGAGGACTGTTATGAACGGAAGTGGAATGAGGGAGGTATTTCTCATCAAGTTTTTGAAATTTTGCTTTTTAATTCGATATTTATTATAAATTTTCAATAAATCGAAAAAATTTTTTTCAAAATTTCGACGATTTATAGAGGGTTTTGAAGAAAATTTTAAAAATTTCTTTGATTGATGCCGTACCCATAATATGACCAGGAGATGCTCATCCATACTATTCGATAATTGAAGGTATTATCGTCTTCATTAAGTAAAGTTATTATGACACAATCGATTCCATATTTCTAATGTTGAAAAGAACGCACAAATGTAAGTTAAAGAATAAATCAGAATCGTTTCGTGTCAAAGTATATAGAGATTATTGTCCATATCAGTGTTGAATGGTTATCGATATTGTTTGAATAACTTTGAAACAACTAGTAACATAAAACTTGAATATTTAGCAGTATCCAAGGTGGAGCTTGTTCTATTCTTTTATAAAGTAAACGAAAAATTCCAGGTATCTTTCTTCTAAGATATATTCTGAGTTTTAAAGATGTGCTTAATCGTTTTTCAAAATAATATACTTTCTCAACTATAATATAATGGTCAGATAGCTCGACATTCTCTCTATCTGTCTGCATAAGGTCAAAATCGATAACCTTTTGCACTCAAAAATATGATGACTTTATTCAAGTCTACTTACCAAATTTTTTAAAAATCTAAGCAGCTAATTAAATATTTCCTTCTGCAAATTCGTACTCTTGTTCAACATCGTAACGAGATTTATTATTCTTTCAACTTTTATTTCTACTAGAAATGTCATCAAGAACCATACATTGAACTCATTTTGACGCTAATGAATCAATATCTTAAGTTAGTTCAATTAATAGTCTGTAATGTAATAATTCGTGCTAAGTAATTTCACACAATCTGATTCTGATACATAATCAATGCAGGTCATCTTGTGAACAAATTGAAGATTGTTTTCTGATAAATCAAATAATTCTTTAATTGATTTACATCTATCTTCATAGATAGATGATATTGACTTTTTCTTTGAACAATACTGCAAGGTTCACATTCTCTTAAACAAACAAAAGATAGTAACCTGAATAGACAAGAAAAGAAAGTAAAGGATCATAATGAAATGCAATGATAGGAGCAATCCATTATTTTCTATTGGTATATAATGTTTTGGTTTATGTTTTGTTTTTATATTGAATAGTATAATGTCTAACGATTGATAAATCAAGTCACAAAGTTGAAGATGACTAAGAATCTGTAGAGTAAAGTATTTAGTTAATTGCTCAGATTCAACAAAAAAATGGCAAGTACTCTTGATTAAAGTCTTCATATCTTTTGAATGCAAAAAATTATCGATTTCGATCTTGTATTGAACGATAAAGGAAAGTTCAGGCTATCTAACCATCATATTATAGTTGAGAAAGTATATTTTTTTTAAAAATGATAATGCTCATCTTTTAAAACTCAGGATATATCTCAGAAGAAAAACGACTGAAATCTTTCTTTTAGTTTATAAAATGATAGAGCAGGTTCAATCATAGATAGCTTTAAATATTCGAGTTGTTCTTCCGTTATTGTTTCAAAATTACTCAAAGAATGCTCACGGATACGTTACTCCGAAATGAACACTAATAATCATTCAATCTCGCCTCAGGTGTTCTAGTAAGATTTTGATGTACACTATTTTTATAGTTACTAATTGTGGTTCTGTTGTATATCAGCAAATATCGAAATTAATGACGAACCCAGAACTGCTCTCGAAAAAAAAGAGCTGTTTCCACAATCCCTGTGGAATTAAAACGTGAAATACGATATAGCTACTACGGCTGATCACAAAATAATAAAATTTGATTAAAAACGTATAAGTAACATAGTCTCCTATCCCAGACCGACGGCCAACCTCATTATTTTATTATTATTATTATTATTATGAAAAGCTTCCCCTGGTGAATGTACTGAGCGTAGGTTACCTGAAAAAACACCTTAAAAGGTACTTTTAGTTACGTATACGGTACTCCACTAGATGCCGAATACTCAATTGGGTACTATTGCGCAGCAGTTTTAAGTATCTTGTCGTCAAAACTACAGTATGTTGATAATCGAACTTAACCGTCAACCTTTTTCATTTTTATTTTTCTAAAAGAAATTGATGATATTATTTCGTCTTAGTTCATTTAATTTTTTCGATTTTGAAAACTGAAACAGATTAAATTTTTGCAACTAACCAGACTTGAATTGATAAGATCTTTATCAAACCACATAAGGGTAGCCCTCACTCAATTTATTATTGAGATCGACATGTTCTCCGCTAGTAGATAGTCAAGAAACAATCTAGAAAAAAAATTAGTATAAAAAGACACTGATTTCATGTTTTTTGGCAAGTTGCTTATATAAAAATCTCTATGCAAAATGAAACGGTGAATGACTAATTGTCATATAGAACGCGATAAATTTAAGGTACAGTGCAAAGCATTTCTCGGTAAAATTACAGATGCGGGTATCTATACAGACGCTTGTTCAGTATATATACTGCTATGGATACCCAATGCGGTACCTATACCAATATAATTACTGAGAATTTTCGAAATATCCATATCGGGTACCTTGCTGAAGCTTTATCAGTACATGGGCACACTGAACTCAGTAATTTGTCTAGAGTCATTTGACCGGGTTTACCTGGCTCGTCCTGACCATCAATATATCGTAAAACTTTCTACTTAGGGAATACCAAAAGTAGTGTGGGAGATACTTTTTTTTCTTCAGCAGAGGCCTAAAAGAATTTCTTTTTTTACCAATAGATAGAACATGTTTCGCTCTATCTTTCTATGCTATTTGATAATTCATCGCCTTCTACTAAGTTAGTAGAATTTCGAGAAAACTTTTTTTGCATACAACTCACTGGTGGCAGAAGCTCATATTTTCGTCTATAGATCATTCTTTTTCGTTTTGTCTGTATTTTTTCCTCCTTTTTTTTATTCTTTTCTTTTTATCAATTTTTTACAATTCGCTTCCATATATACATAAGAAGGAGTGCGTCTGAGCTATTATTTGCATTATTACGGATCATGGTATATTTTCTTTTTCTCTTTCCTGCTCCTCTCCTCGTTAACTTTCGACGACTACTGAAAATTTTTGCTTTTACATAAAAGCGCGTACTACTTTTAGTATTCCAGCAAGAGTTATCCATAATGAACTGAATTCTGCTTATGGCAATAAAGCCCTTGGTCTAAGTAGTCGAACGATAGTCAAAATTGTTTCGTGATAGTCGAGAGAAAATTGAAGATAAAGCGCGACCTAGTAGACCTACTACTGAAACAACAACTGAAAATATCGAACAGGTTCGTCTTGTCATCGTTGATGATCCTTACATTACAATCGAAGATATCCAAGAACAAATTGATTTGAGTCATAGGACTGTTCAACGAATAATCACTGATCATTTAAATCTTCGGAAGATAACCACATATTACATACCTAAGGATCTCACCGATCGTCAGCGAGCTGAACGAGTTCGAATATGCAAGCATAATTTAGCGAAATTTTACCAGGAAATGTGGCCTTTATGCGCTGTAATTAATGGTGATGAGTCCTGGTTCCGTCACAAACAGATCGGTCGAAAGATATCAAACAAGACATAGGTAGATATAGGAAATCCTCCACCTACTGTTGTTCGAGGAAGTCGGTTTGCACCAAAAACCTTGTTTTCGATCTTTTTCAAATCAACCGGGCCTAAGTTAATCCATTACATCGAACATGGTCAGATTGTTTACCATCATTATTACATCAGTCAGTGTTTACGACCTCTGATCGACGAAATTAAACGTCAAAGACCTTCGTATGGGACTTGTGATATCAAAATTCATTATGACAATGGCAGATCACATGTGCATGAAGATGTATCCGATTATCTTGAATCTGAAGATCTTACAATAATATCACATCCACCTCATTCTCCAAATTTGTCACCTTGTGACTTCTGGTTACTCGACTTGACCAAAGATAATCTGACTAATCAAAATAATCAGGAACCATTACATGATACTGTGATCGATTTCATGAGCTCCATGAATCGAGACGAGTACAAAAATACCTTCGAGAAATAGATCGAAAGGATGCAGCTGTGTGTAGATAATCATGGTGATTACTTTGCACATTTAATGAAATAATGACCAAATCCATTTTTGTTTCTGTTTTCTTTTCTGTTCCACTGATGTTGCTACACAGTAAAACATGTGGAAGCAGGTTATAAGAAATGATAAGAAGAAAAGAATGAAAAACAAGAAGGATGTATAGACGAAAATATAACCTTCTGCTTCCAGAGAGTTGCACGTAAAAATGTTTTCTCGAAATTTCGCTAACTTGGTAGAAGGCGATAAATTATCAAATAGCATAGAAAGATAGAGCGAAACACGCTCTATCTGTTGTTAAAAAAAAAAGAAATTTCTTTAGATCTCTATTTAAGGAAAAAAAGGACCTTCCACACTACTTTTGGTATTCCCAAAGTATAAACAAACAGGAATTTTTCTTCCTCATACATTATTAAAAATGTCTCGTAATTGTACAGATGATCGAAAAAACCACATACACTTCAACAAGAGGAATATCAGAGTTCCGTTTCTAAAGAATGAAATATTGTTTAAGTTGCGTTTTCTAGTATTTTTTAAATGTATCAAGATATCTATACATGTTTGCTTGTATTGTTATCTAAGATTATTATGCGTTTCGCGCTGCCTTAAATAGACTTGTAAACAATCATAAACTATGTGGAAAATGCGATAGAAATAGCAATGGTTCTCTTTTTTTAGCATTTTGTTGTCGAGAAATGGAAACGCTGTTGAGATTGAGTTTTCTAGTGTTTCTTTTTGATTTATTGAGATGTTTATACATTTTTACTTCTGCTTTGTTTGAAACTGTTATGCATTTTTCGTTCTCAGAAGGGGCAATGTAGTTCTGTTGTCCATTTGTGGAAAGGGAACGTAAAAGTGACACTTCTTCCGACAGAACATCTACAATCGGCAAATAATGGTTCTATTCTGTTAAAAAGAAAGTTCCTAGACAGAATCTTTTGGGTTTCTACAATTAGATACCATTTTATGAACCATTTTTATTTCTGACAAAGAGACTAAACTGTTTTAAGCTCAACATTTCCTAGATAAGATCTTTTTAAATCTAAAGCCTTTTAACTAACACTTAAAAATAGATTTTAAAATGGTTCATAAAATGGTGCCTCGATCTGAAATTCTAAAGGATTCAAAGTCTTCGATGGAATCCTTCATGTTTCCTTATGATATCTTTTTTTTAGAAAATAAAGACAAGCCATCCTTCTTTAGAAGAGTCATCCACAAGGTCTGTTATATTCTTTTCTTTTTTTGTAGTGCATTTATACATGTTATTATTTCTTTTTTTAGTTTTCAACCGACAAAACAAGTCATAAAGGTAAGAACATTGTTCTTTTTTCTTTCGATTTTGGATCAATGAATAATTGAATGAGGATCTAAATGTGTTCTATATTTCTATGCTACTAATTACTTAGACAGATAAATAAACAAAACCTAAAGTTCGTATCGAAAAAAACCTTGCATGTTCATACTGCTGGTATTCGAAAAAATGGTTTTCAATTAAATTTTATATTGAACATAAATAAAATTTTTTCCACAACAATTGTTTAATAAAAATTGTAATGCATTCGTATTGACAAAGAGAACACACAATGCGACTAATCAAACCGTACTTTGCTTCGAAAACTATCTTAATGGTATTATTTTTTGATTCTAACAGTGATACTTGATATAAACTTTGGTTCTTGTACATTTCAGCAAATTTTTCATATAATTGTTATTACAATTATATTCTTCTCGATCTTATAACATACTATGATTAGATAAACGATAGAATGATGCGAAATGAAGTCAAAATATAATGCAAATAGAACTGCATTTGTACCTAAAGACGTAAGAATCTCATGCATAGCTGAAATTTAGAGTTACTTCAAACTTCTTCTCAAATGCTAGAATGTGTTCAATTAAATTTCGGAATCTTTGAAGAAACAAACGCAAATCTGAGCAGCATAGGTTTATTGAGAAAAATTTCTTGGAAAGCCTGTTGTGTTAAAAAAGATGTTTATTTAATTGAATTATTCCTGTTTGTTGACGTGATAGGAGTAAATCTTGATTGATCACATTCAATGTGACAGATTTATTACTACCGATTAATTAGCATGGATTCCTATATGTTGCCTAGATTTTTTTCAATAAATTTTGGTTAAAATAGATTATAAGAAAAGGTGATCTTGATATTTCGAATCACTGTAGTATTATGAAATAAATTTATTCGATTGAACATTCTATTCATTCACAAATAGAATAATGAAAGGAAAAATGAAAGAAAAATAAGAGAACAAATTAAATGCTCAGTATAATTTGTTTCTCAGTATTATCTACGAAATTCTTAGTAAGTAAATTAAATCTCTCAGTATAAAATTTAGTGTTCGGTACTTATTATCTGCTTACTAAATTAGTGCTTTGCGGAAGCAAAATAGAAGGTAAAGTATAGTGTTTGACTATGGCTGTGGGCTCGACTGCAGAATATGAATGCTACTGTCAGGAAGATATACTTTGCATACGCCTCAATTTTGAAACGTATTAAATTCTCAAGGTCTTTTCAAAAGACACATCATGAAAAGTACTACAAATCTGTATAACTCAATCTCTTCTCATTTGTTCCGATAGTTTTTTCCATAGATGAAATGAAAAATCTACTTGGGAGCGCTACGAATCACTGTATTGAGCATAAAGCAAAAATATTTGAAGGTATTTATTTTTGTGCAATTGGAATACATTCATGCAAATTATGTAGAACTTTCTACAGATATTATTAAAAAAAATATCAAGATTTTATCATCTTCCTAAAGCGAAATATATGTAAAACGAAACATGAGACAATTATTTTCGAATTTCATGATATTTCATTTGCCAGTCTTTCTCTTGTTTATTACACTATAATATATACTTTCAGAGTAATGTTTTATTTCTCAAAAAGTGCAGATGTATAACAATATAAAACTGAATAAAATCATGAAAAATTATCTAATATGAGAATGTTTTGAATTGGATATAATTTCATTCAAAAGTAGTGATTGACTTTTAATCTATTTGATCTTTAGGTTTTTATCAGTATGAGTTTAAGACAGAATAAAATTTTCTATATGTTATATAGAAACTCATTATATTTGACTTAGATAGACTTGATATTAGAATGAAAATATACGCTCGTAACAGACAATCAGATAATGAGGAAGCAGAAAATAATGGTTGTTATTAGATATAAACAACAGTCACTTTTTGTGCGGTCATTTTTTGTACAAGTATAGACTCATTCTGATAGCCAGGATTTGATAGGCACGGAAGTCAATGACTAACGGACACTATTGGCATGTTGCTGGTATATGCTTAGCGTGGAAGAGTAATTGTTTGAATAGATTTCGTCTACATTTTTTCAGATTTCTTGTAACTTCAATAAAAAAAAACACACTCCATTTCATAATATGTCATTGTACACATTATAAAACACCTAAGAACATCGAAAATAAATGAGGATCATATAAAGACACAATAGATTAGCACACAATAAAGCAGAGAACATTTTCATTTCCATATAAATCGAACAAATCTGATACTTTTGATAAATTAGATCTCATAGTGAATTTACTAAAAGTATGTTTAATATTGTCCACTATGTATATCAAATAAGTTCATTATATCATCCTCCTATCTGTTAATATAAGACATGTGGATGCGGGCTACTCCTGCGATAGATGAGATGCAAGAGGTTAGATCTTTTCATCAGCATCTGAAAAATATAACAACTTAATTTTCGGAGAGTAACACAATTTTCTTCAAGAAAATAAGGATTCAAGTACTCTTTAAGGAATAGCCAAATGGGTGCTCAAATACCCTCAGTTTAATGACTGAATTAGGACTTAAGTTCTAAGCATGGTCCTTTCTTAACGATTGCACAAGCATTTTAATTTTAATTGAAGTTTAACATGCTTTTACTTTAATTTTAACTGTTAAAGTAAAGTTAAAATGCTATCTCTACACTTTACTACTGTAATGTTTTATATAAGATCGAATAAAAATAAGAGCCATTTCATGTCATAAAATATAAACAAAGGAGAATATAAGTAGAAGAGCATTGAAGATGAAATTTGAGTGCATAGCCTTCATTACTAGAACAACACACCATGCTGACAAACGAGTAGAAAAGCAACAAGACAGATAGGGTGCCATCTTCGTTCATCAAATATTATTATGGGTTGAAATGGTATTGGAAATAAGATGAGAATATTATGTGTACTGTAGACTCATCAACAATAAAGCAGAAACATTATCGATAGAATTTGATTGACATCTTAAGTCAAAATAAATTGGATAGGTAGAACATGAGAATGAAATACATTTCAGTCTTTGGTTTTTCACTGTTATCAAAAAATCATTCATTGATCATTTCATTTCCATCTCCTTCGGGCATATATCGAAAAGGGAAAATCCTAGAAACGAAGACTCAAATAAACTAATCTTTTTCAGGTTCTTCATATCTCATCAAAAATCTACTCCTAATCAAAAGATGAAGTATAGAGGAATTGAATCTCTTGATTTGTTATCATATAAGTAATGAAAGGAATCCTTTTTTATTTACCATAGCAAGAACATATATATTAATAGAGGACAAATGGTCTTTTGATAATATGATGCGTTACCTCATGAAAATAAAATGATTGTTTTGAATAATTTTATTAAATTAAATAATGAGTTCATTGAGGATTAACTTAACAATTCTGCTGGTAAAATTCTCAATAACAAAATTTTACATTTTTCGAACAATAATTTAATTTTGATTTGAAAGTGCAAATTATCAAAAAATGAATAAGTGAAAAGGAAGAATTGATAGATCAAATATTATTATTTCAATTCAAATATCATTCACTAATAAATCATCGAAAAAAGACATAGTCATAAAACACATGGACAGAGTATCTCCCATGTTCTATTAAGACTCTTAAACTAAGGAGACAAAACTAATTTGTTAGAAAATGACGCTAGTGGAAAAATGAAACGAAAATCTTGCAAGGATAATACATGATATAGATAGAGAACACAAATAGATCGTTTCAGAAAATGCAGCAATATATTTCATTTATAGATAAATAAATGATGCATCGATGAAAAATAGTTTTGCTGTATCTACAATTTTTGATTTTCTGTGCACGTAGTACTTTTCAAGTTGGGATACAACAATTCTGTAACTGAAGTATTTATTTTAGAAGAAATAAATAATTTAGAGAAAATAAAAGTTAATTAAAATAAATTGTGTACCTTTTCAATTTAAAATCTTCCTCAGAAAGAAAAAAACATGCTGAATTTATTAATGGTTTTCGTTTTTATTATTGTAGAAAGAATTAACATTCGTTATAATGAGGAAAGACTTAAATTACTTAAGAAGCAGATTGCACAAGTTCTTTTTTTGAAAGATAAGAATAATGTGGATTATCAAGATGAAATTATAAATGAATTGTTAGAAAATGGTTGGCAATCATTGATAAAATATCATGAGAATATTAATCCAAAAATTTATAATGAACAAATGAATAACAGTAATAGTGAATTAATAAAATTATTAAAGGAATATTTTGACCTAAAATGGGAAACGCAATATGGTTTATCAAATCAATGGTTTTCTTTATTTCTTAAACAATATAAAAATAAAGAAAATCCGCAATGGTATAAACATGTTTTAATTCGCACAGCTCAATATGGAAATAAATTTATGAAAAATTGTCCAATATTATCAGTTGTTTTACAACTTTTATTTGACGGAATTGATGATAAATGTTTAAAAGAAACAAATGTTTTTAATGATCTGTGGTTTTCAATTACAAATGATGGTTTAAAATCAGTTGAAAAATATTCAGATTATATTGGTCGAAAAGTATTGAATGACCAAATGAATAAAAATCAATCAGTATTATTTCAAGCATTGTGCGAATATTATCATCGACGTTTGTTTCAATTAATGAAACAAAATAATATTTCAAATACAGAAAATTTATATGATTTAACGTTAAGTAATGTTGTTCAATATGGCTTGATAAATGGTATTAAACGAACTGAAAATGAAATAACACCCGTCAAATTTAAAATATTATTGGAAAGTATGGATTTATTTCTAAAATTACGACAAGGTAATTCAAATTGAAATTTATCTTCTTTATTAAATACTATTTGAAATCAATAACATCATAATCGAGAAAATATTTCATTGAAAAATTTTTCCGAAAACATGGATTTTGAATAGAATTAGACTAATGAGGGAACATTCCAAACTAACCAACACCGATGAAATTTATATTTTGTTCATAAGAAATCTTTCAAACTCTTGATTACATTTTAGGACTAAATATCAAACATTTAGTAAAATTTTCTGCTGAAACTCAGTTTCTAATCAAAATCGTACTTTTGAATTTAAATTTTGAACTTTGTTCTCATTAAGATCTTAACCAAATCAGTTTCTAACGAAACATATTAGAATATTTGGATTATTTACTTATGAAATATGGATTTAAAAAAACATATTTTATACAGTATAAGCTATAAGAATGCCTCTATATTTTAAAAAATTCATATCTTAAAAGAATATTGTTCAAATAATATGGAAAGTTTGCCACAAATTGACCTAAATGTGTTCTTTATGTAGACAAAGTTTCAAGACAAAATTTGAAAGTACGATTTTGATTGAAAGCTAAGTTACTGCAGAAAAAATACGGTAAAAATATCAATATCTGATCTTGAACTTACCAAACATCGATCATCTTTAAACTTTTGTCAGTCTTAGAGAGATTGACTTATGGATAAAATGTACGCTCAGGCGCAGTTGGCCGGCCGAGTATATATTCGATGAGTTAAAAAAAACTGGCTGATAAATTATCACTTTTTGAATTAGTTCAGTTCATTATTTTATTGTTAGAAACTTGTCCTTACTTTTGCACTACTTCACTTTATTTGGCTATTTATTTTGTGCTTCTTTTTCATAGAAAATCAGAAGAGAGAAATAGAACCTATCTATACAGCAGGGATTACGGTAGTATACTCTTTTTGGGGATGGAATGATCATATCACAATGATAT
>JAJEKB010020858.1:0-11727 GCA_022393335.1 Macrotrachela quadricornifera | reverse complement strand
TTTTTTTCTTGTTCTTTGTTACCGTTATGACCGCTCTCTTTTTCACAAGGAACGTTTTTTTTTTGTTGTTTATTGATTATTCTTTCACTATTACTCAAATAAAAAAAAAAAAGGTATATATGGAACATTATATTCATATTATTGATTTATTTCAGATGTATATTCATCAATATTCTTATGATATAATTGCACCAGAGATCAATAATAGAATTGTGATATTTTTGAGTTGTATTCCTTTAGTTTTTTGTATGGATTATTTCATTTTTCCTATGTAATGATTATTCATTTTCTAATTGATGTATTGCGTATACATTTGGTAAATAACCATGACACATAAAAGAAGGAAGAAAAAGAACGAAAATAAAAACGGATTTTTTTTATTTATTTATTTATTTATTAAGATTTATATGTGACTTATCATAACGAAAAAAACCAACACCTGTACCTGCCATTGTATATTTCAATAACCAATATTAATATTACGAACATATAGAACTGGAAAATTATTTTTCAATTTATTTTTTTCTTTTACAATAAATAATTTAATAATGAGTAATAACGATAGTACAACTGAAAAACCTACTCAACCATCTGAAACAACTACAAATGAGACGTATTATGATGATGTTTCAACTGTAATGAAAAATCCATGGGATCCATTACATTGTCGAGATTGGGATGTACAACAACCAAGTGTAACTTGTTTAGTACGAATAAAACGGTGAATTTTTATTTTTAATAGAATATGACAAAAAAATAATAAAATTTTCTTTTATTAGTGATATTTTTAGTATATTCAAAGATCCTCCACCAGGAATGTTTATTGCCCCTGATCCTGATAATATTACTAAAGTATGATATATTTGTATTCATATCTAAAAGAAGAAGAATATTTTTTTTTAGATTCATGCTCTTGTCGTTGGTCCATTTGATACACCATATGAAGGTAAATTATTGATTATTAATTTATTTTTCTAAATATTCTTTAATTTAGGTGGATTTTTTTATTTCATAATACGTTGTCCACCGGATTAGTTCGTATAAAAATTAGATAAATGATATATATATATTTTAAATTAATATTTTTAGTCCAATTCGAGCTCCTCGTTGTCGTTTAATGACAACTGGAAATAGTACAGTTCGTTTTAATCCAAATCTTTATCGAAATGGTAAAGTATGTTTATCAATTCTCGGGTAAGTTTTTCTATTATTAAAAAAAAAACAAACAAATGTCTGTATTAGTTAATATTCTTTTTTTTTTCTCAGTACTTGGAGTGGTCCAGCATGGTCTCCAGCTCAATGTATATCATCTCTATTAATATCAATTCAATCATTAATGTCAGAAAATCCATATCATAATGAACCTGGTTATGAACAAGTATATAGAAAAAACTAATTTTTGAAAATAATTTTTGAAAATTTAGGAACGTACAGTGGGTGCATCAAAAGCTTATAATGAAATAATAAAACATGAAACATTACGTGCTGCTGTATGTGAAATGCTTGAAAATCCAAATTCATGTCCAAAACAATTACGGTAATTTTATTTTAATATTTATTTTTTTAATAAAAATATTTCTTTTAGTGAAGTAATGATTAAACAATTTTTTGATTTTTATGATTCCTATGTTGATACTTGTAAAGAAAATGCTGATAAAAATGGTCAACCAATGATGGTATGTTTAATAAAAAAAAAAAAATCTTTTTTTTATTTTTATTTAAATTAAGGATCCTTTTGGTGATCAACGTGGACAATTTGAATATTCATCTATATTAACACGTTTAGAAAAATTAAAAAGTAAATTAGAAAATAATAATTCATTAAATGAAAAACAACAAATTGATCGACGTACTCAAGAAATAATGAATGATGCTGCTGCACTTGATGTTAATATATCATCGAATAAGGATAATGATCTTAGTGACATTTTTAATGATGATGATGATGATGATTATGATTATGATGAAGAAGAAGAAGAAGAAGAAGAAGAAGTTGATGATGATGTTGCACAATCGAAAGAAAAACCATCAACCTGAATATGTCTATTTTTATTTTCTTTTTCGTGATAAAAAAGAATATATATATATATATTTGTTTTATATAAATTCCTTAATTAAGATTAAGTACATAACGAACTTGTTTTTATATTTGAACGTAATATTTTTAAAAAAATAAATACAAATTAATATTAAAATTATAATCATAATTTTCTAAAAAAAATATTTGTCTTTTATTTACTTTGTTCATTTATAAAATCTAAAATACGATCATAATATTAATATATAATCTAGCGTCATCTATTTCTTTCTTAAATTCGATATAAAGGCATTAATAACACAAAACAATTGGTACAAAAGTAATTGATTGATTGATTTCTTATCTTGTCTTTCTTCTTTGAATAAAACAATAATTATATTACAAAAACATAAGATAATTTTCAAATGGGTGCTTATTTATCATCTCCCATTTGTGATAAAGATACAACTGAAGGTTCAAATAATAATTTAGCATTTGCATCAAGTTCAATGCAAGGATGGCGAATGTCTCAAGAAGTAAAATATTTTAATTTAATTTAATTTAAAATTATTTTTTAAAAATATATTTAGGATGCACATAATGCTATTCTTAATTTTGATGAAAATACATCATTATTTGCTGTTTATGATGGTCATGGTGGATCTGAAATAGCAGTTTATTGTTCTCGATATTTACCAGATTTTCTTAAAAAACTTCATTCATATCAAGAAGGAAAATTAAATGATGCATTAATAGAAGGTTTTCTTAAATTTGATTCGGAATTACTTGATTCAAATGTTAAAAAAATTTTACAAAAATTAGCAAATGATGAAAAAGAAGATACAGAACAACAACCACCACATGAATTTATTGGTTTATTAAATTCCAATGAAGAAAATCATCATAATGATGAATTAAATATTGAAGAAGCACAATTATTAAAAAAAGAAGCTGAATTACCTATTGAAGAACTTATTAAACGTTATAATGGAAATGAAAAACATTTTCATTCACCAAATGTTACAAAACGAATTATAGATAATAATAATGATAATGAGATTATTTCATCAACACATAAAGTTGATATAACAATAAATGTTAATGAAGAAAATATTTCAATTGATAATATTAATGAAAAAACAACAAATGTATGCATCTAATTTGTGACTTTTTTTTGTCTTCTATTATTTTATTTTCTAGTTTTGATTTATTTAGGAATCAAAACCTTCATCATCTGAACCAAAATCAACTTCACGACGTCCTAGAAAACCAGTTTCAACTGATTCATCAACATTTTCATTAGAAAATATTAAAACAAATTCATTAACAAAACATTTACTTAGTGATAATATCGATGAATTAGATGATGAAGATGATGATGATGATGACGATGATGAAGATCATGAATTTGATGCGTAAGCTTTTCTTCAATTTTAAAACAATATTATGTTATCGATTAACATTGAAAATTTTCTTTTTCCATAAGTCTCGAATACTATAAGCGTACATCTTTATTATTAGATCAGAAGAAGAAACAAGTGGTGATGAAGCTGAAGATCATGAAACAGAGGAAGAAAATGGTGAAGGTGAAGGTGAAGAAGAAGATGATGATGATGATGAAGATAAACCATTAGAACCAAGTAAAACAGCTCAAATTCAAAAACTGTAAATAAAATACGATTTAAATAAATTAATCTTTTTTTTGTTTTTATTTTATCTTTTAAAGTATGAGAAAATCAATACTAGCTATTTTAAATCGACGTACAAAGAAAAAGAAACAGGATAATAATGAAGATGATATTAAAGAAAATCAAGTTTGTCTTTTTATATAAATTATTTTGATTATTTATATTTATTAATTTAAATAGAATGAAGAAAATGAAAGTGATGATAATGATGACAATGATGAAGAAGAAGAAGCAGATGCTGATGAAGATGATGATACAGGTAAAATATTTTCTTTTTCTTTTTTTAAATTTACAATTAAATATCTTATATAGACGATGAAGAAGATACAGATCTCGGCATGCTTGATATGGATAATGATCCAGGTTCATCAAGTGGATGTACTGCTGTAGTAACACTTGTACGTGATAGACAATTACTTGTTGCAAATGCTGGTGATTCTCGATGTGTTGTATGTCGAAATGGTCGTGCTATTGACATGAGCGTAGGTTAGTATATTTATTTTATTTTAACTTTTTAGTTTATTTAAAAAGAATAAAATTATTTTTATTTAGATCATAAACCAGAAGATCAACAAGAACGTAGTCGAATTGAAAAAGCTGGATATAAAGTTACATTAGATGGACGTGTTTCAGGTATTATAATAATTCATCGAAATGAAATAGTTTATTTTAGTAATTCTGATAGATATATTTTAAAACTTACGAGGTAGCATGAACTGAATCAATCTATACTGTCGTATTATTCGTATAGAAAATTAACATAACTTTCGGGAATTTAACCCTTTACGTCCGGATGTTGTCATATGGCAACATTGAGCTAATATTTTGTGCAAAATCGATGTATAGCGATGATTTATCATTTTTTTAACAACTCGATAATTATGCCCACACATTTCAGTACACATTCATGCGTTCAGAAGAGAAAAAAAACATTCACAGTGGGAATGATTGAGGTTCTACGCGGCGCCCCAAAAAAATATATAAATCCTAAAAACGATTTTTTGATGCAATTGAACAGTCAGTGGTGAAGGCAATTATTGATTAATTTTCTTCCATAGAGCTATTATGTATTGCCTCGTCAGCTATTATTATTGTATAAATTTGAACAATAAAAAATAGGGATGTTGCCGTTTGGCAACACCCGGTCGTAAGGGAACAAAAAATTTTAAAACTTGTATTTTATTTTCGATTATCAAAATAACGTTGTTACGTGATGGCATTCCTTTGCGCATCATTTCCTTCTTTCTGTTATTGTTATGACGTGACCATCTGTATGTATTTTACTCATATCTTCTTACTTTCTGTTGGTATGCACGAGTGTAATAACATACCGGGAAAAATCCAATATAGAACATGTAGTAACATACTGAAAAAAATCCCAATATGCCACTTAGGAAAAATTCAGTGTGTGACGCATGGATATTTCCAACACTTGTGAATGTGATAGAATTTCCTATCGCGAACACTATATATATATGAAATGAGTGTAGCAGTGGATAATAACATTTTAAATTCTTCAGTTGTTCTTGATCAACGTTTTGTCTTTGATAACGCCAAACACAAGAAGTTCTAAACGATATACTGTTGTACCAAATGGATTTAGTGAAGAAGAAGGATACTCATTGGAGTCAGAAGATGAAATGAGTACAAAGAGCTATACCGAATCTTGTACCACCAACAAACGTTTGGTTTGATAAATATGACCATTAGTCTGTACAGATAGAAAATGGGCGGTGTCGGCTACACAAGAATATCATGTTCAAAATGTGAAATACGTCTATGTTTGAATGAGAGAAATAATTGTTTCAAAGACTATCATAATGAATGAACTGTCTCTTAAAAACAATTATTAATCTTTTCTATTGCTAATTTTTTCAAGTTTGTCTTGTCTCTTTCTATAATTATCTTATATTCTAATATTGACTTCATCAGTAAATAGAAAAAGCTACAAAATGTTATATTTAAACAGGAAAAACAAAAAATCAATTTTGCAAAATTTTGACCCATAGCAGCCGGGTGTTGCCAAATGGCAACATCGGGTTTTTCGGCACCGCAATCTTTTTTTGCTACCTGCCTTCGGAGAGCCGGACATAAATGGTTAATTGTAATTTAGAAATAGATTAACTATAACTATCATTATATAATATATTTAGGTGGTCTTAATTTATCTCGAGCTATTGGTGATCATGCATATAAAAAAACTTCTTCATTACCTGCTGAAGAACAAGCAATAACAGCTTTACCTGATGTTCGAACTTTAACACTTGATGATCAAGATGAATTTATGATTATTGCTTGTGATGGTATTTGGAATTTTATGTCTAGTCAAGATGTTATTGATTTTGTACGTCATCGTCTTAATAAAAAAACTTTAAGTCAAATATGTGAAGAAGTATGTTGTTTTTTTTTTATTATTTAAAATATAAAAAATTTAATTTTTAGTTATTTATGCATTGTCTTGCTCCAAATACAATTGGTGATGGTACTGGTTGTGATAATATGACAGCAATAATAGTTAAATTTAATTTTAATTTTCAATCAATTAAACATACATCACCCATATCTATTAATAATAAACGTTCATTATCACCTGATCATATTGAACCAATAGATAATTCTAATAATAAAAAATTCAAAATTCTTACTGAGAATGGTACAAATGAAACAAAATCTACTGAACAAACATTTTCATAAATAAAAGAAGAAATTTTTTCATTGTAAACATCATGTGTTATTATATAAGAGTTTAAAATAGAAAAAGAAAAATTTGTTAGGCAATTTTTTTTTGTAAAACAATTTGATGTTTATTTTTTTTTTTGATATGTAAAACTCTTCCATTAAAAATTAAATATTCGCTGATTTACTATCATTACTTTATATATATATATATATATAGATTCATTATTTAATTTATTCTTAATTATAAAAAAAAAACTAACAATTATCTTTATTTAAAATGAATAAAAATAATTGATTCATTTAAATCTTCTTGATAAACAAATCGAACACGTCCTTCATATTTCGCATTTAATTCTTCAATAGCTAATTTTGTTGATTGAACTTTTGGTATTTGATTTATTGGAAGATTATTTGATGTACCAATTATTGATTGAGCTATACGTTGATTAATATGTTCAATTGCTTGACGATATTCATTATTTGTTAATTTACCTTGTAACCATGTTGAATCAAGTAATGTATTTCCATTATAAAATCCATCAGTAGTTTTTAATTTAATTATATTACCATCGATTAATTCAGGTGATGGTAAATGTAATTGAGATTTATTAATATATGTTTCAACTTCTTTTTTTGTATATGGACGACCAGTACCACATCCCATTATTGAAAAAATAATTTCTTTTTTTTTTATTTTCTTTTCTGTTCTGTAAATCTCTGATGTCATATGTAAAAATAAACAAAAAAAGGAATTCTTTTATAGCTGAAAACAGAAAAGAAAAAAATTATTTCTTTTTTTTTTTTAAAGACGTCATTGCTATCGCTCAGTAAAATAAGAATGAGTAATTTTCTTTGACGTAGTTAATTGCTAAGTAAAAGTACTAGACAATAGAGTCAATAAATCCTCTAAATGTCATTGAAAAAAAAAAGAGAAGATTCTCATGGACAATAAAGATTATGTTAAAAAGAATGATTTATGGTGTTATTTATCTATTACACAGGTGTTTCCACATATTGTCATTGAATTTCTTAAGAAATTTTTAATTATTAATCAAGATATTCTCATTTATATAATACTTTAATTAACTTTGTCAATATAGTATATATGATCAATAGACATTTATTTTGTTAATCATACTATTCTCGATTCAATTAATTTCAATCGAAACAAAAAAAAGAGAGAGATTATCAAGCTTAAAAAGTATTAAAAGAAATATAAAATTTTTTTTTTATTGATTAATTAAAAAAAAAAGAAGAAGATATTTCGTATTCATTTTCGAGGTTAAACATATGTTCAAATATTTTTGCAATTCAATGAATTACTTGTTCGTATATGTACAAAAGAAAGAAAAAAAAAGAGGAGAAGAAGAAGACAATGCAAACTATGATGTCATAATCTCTTAACGTATTCATTTATAGTGTATAATCGAAATCTAAAGTAAAATGATACTTTTCATTCTTAATGTTTTTATATTATTTCAATTAATTAATGGACAAGAACGAAATTATAATTTTTTTATGCCTGATTTACCTCCATCATCTCGTTCTCCATTATCATCAACTATTCCAACAATTCGTAAAATTTATCCATTTACAACAAAAAATTCCTTTACAAAATTACATCTATCAGGTGGACCATTTAATGTAAAACTTTATCAAAATTTAAATTCAAATAATAATTATACATCTGTTGATATTGAAACAGAAGAATCAATACATAAATTAATTTCTATTGATATTGTACAAAATGATATACTTTTAATACGTATGATTGAAAATATAAATTTAATTAATAAAACAAATATAACAATAACAATAAATTATAATGAATTAACTGAACTTAATATTGATGGAACAATAAATATCCAATGTTTAAATAAAATTCATACAGATAAATTTCGTTTATATAATCGTGCTAATGGTTTAATTAAATTAAAATTAAATATTAATTATCTTGATGCATATCTTCATTCAATTGGTCGAATTAAATTATGTGGACATGTTTATCAACAAACAACAATACAATCATTAGGTGTTGGTGATGTTCAATGTCGAAATTTATTTACAAAAAAAATGAATATTATATCTAGTGGAATTGGAAATATTTATATAACAGCTACTGATGAAATAAATATAACTTTAAGTGGTATTGGTACTGTTTATTATACAGGTCCATTAAAACAACAAATTAAAACAGGTTTAGGAAATATAATTCATGTACAAGATTTAACATTAATTAATGACAATTAATATTTTTATTTCTAATTATAGTAGTTTTTCTTTTCTTTTTTTTTGTTTTGTTTTGCAAGCTAATCGTTTTTATAATGAAAAAAACTGATCTGATTTGTTAGAAATAAGAAAAAAAAAAAAAAAAAGAAAAGAGAAGAAATATTGAATCTATTCCGATGAAAAATGTCGCGCGAACGCACAGGATGAGACCACCATCTGGCTGCCAATCTTCAAACGACAACGCTGATAAATGCGATCATAATGACGAGTAAAAAAAAAGAAAAAGAAGAAACTTAGCATTCTCTACTTTTGCCGTTATTACCCCCCGCTAGAACCAGGAATCGTATGTGTTCCTCTCTGACACATACACATATAGATATAGATATATATAGATATATATAAATACAACTCAACAATCTTACGGAAAAAAGGTCGTCAATAAATACGTTTTCTAACTTATACTTATCTATTGATTCTTATTAAATGCCAATAGATAACGATAAGAATCGGTATCATTATAATGATATTATTATTTCTATTTGATTAATAATTCATATAAAAATATCAATAGAATTTATTTTCATTTTAAATTATTCTTTAATATGTATCGATCACGTTCTTCATTACCTTATGATATCTTACATGGAATACAATTTTCATCTAATATATCGATAATGTTATCTTATTTAAGTTATTTTCCACCTCCACCACCTATTCTTCCTGGTCCACCACCACGTCGTCTTTGGACATGTTCATCTCATTCATTTTCATCATTATCTTGTTTTGTATCTGATGATCGTAATCCTCCATCATTACGTCAATATATACCATTGATTGATAATAATCAATCAACATTATCACCAAATATATCTCATACATCAATTAATTCTTCTTATCCTATTAAATCTTCATCTTTATATGATTATATAGTTAATTTATTTCAAAATCAATTTTTATTATTTTTATTTTTAATTGTTCTATTAAGTATTTTATTATTTTTAATTATTTTATTAATATTATTTCGATATTTTCAACATCATAGACAAAGACATATAACACAAAATAATAAAAATAAAAAATTTTATTATCATTTAATACCACATCGTCAAAAACATCAATCAACACTAAATAATAATGAATATAATTTAGAACATATAAAAGATTCTTCAACACCACAAGTTATATCCATATCAATACCAAGTGAACTTCATACAAATAATAATAATAATAATAATGAAACTGAAGAACATCTTTAATTTATTTTTTTGTTTTTATTCAGGAAAAATAAATATTTTAAATTAAAACAAACAAATTATTTTCGAAGATAAATCATAAGAATACTTGTAGAATTACATTTATAAAATTTTAATGTATGATTATTATCAAGTTCATCGAAATAATTATTTGATTTGGATCAAGATTTTCTTGTTTACTAAACATTTCTTTTAATTTATAAATTATTTTATCTAATCTTACAAAATATTTATATTCTTCATTTAAATATGTTCTTAAAGTTATACAAATTCTTCTTAAACGAATAAAAAAACAATTATTTAGAAATTAATTTAAAACAAAAAAAAACAAACTACAAACTCATTTGGAAGTAATAGTTTCATTTCTTCATTTATATCAATAATGTTCAATTGAAAACTATTACATAATTGAATCATTTCATCTATTTGATTTTTATCATAGTCTAAAGATATTTCAATTGACTAAAATAAAATCAAAATAAATATTTTATTTATTATATTATAAGACATACATTTATATAAAAATAAAATTGAAGAAATTTTTCATCTAAATCCTTTTGAATATTAAATGCTCTTGTCCATAAATTAATCAATTCTGGTTCATTTTTACTAATAAAAGAGAAACGATATTTTTATTAGTTTAACAGAAAAAAAAATTCACCTATTCAGATGAATATTTTTTTAAATTAATTCAAGTTTAGATTGTTCAAGAGATTGCAAATCATTTTCTATTCGTCTAAAATATACATAAATAAATAAATAAATAAATAGTTATTTAAATACACAAAGAAAAATATTTTTAATAAAAATATCATTCTTACATTATTAACATTTGTTCATAAAATTCAAGTTGTTCAAGTATAGAAATTTGTTTTTTGATTAAATTCGAATAAAATTGTCGACGAATATTTTCAAAATGATTAGATATTTCATTACGTAAAGACTTAAAAGACTTACGAATAGAAATTTAAAAAAAAAACATTTTGAAATGAATATTTTTCTTAAGAAAAACCTTTTAATTCATTTTGATTTGTATTTTTTAATTCCTTATCGTAAATTATTTACATGTTTTTCATTACAATTTTCACATTTTGTACAATTACAATGTTCACATACAATTAATTTTTCGATTTTTTCACATAATGGACATTTTGCTTTAACAGATTGAATATTCATTAAATTTATTATTAAGTAATTCATTAAGATCTTCATTTATATTGATAGTTTTTTTCACATATTGGACTAAATAATAATTAAATAATTCATAAACCAAGTTAAGATTTGATTTTGTAAATAAAATTTAATTGAAGTTTACTTTGTAAACATGTTAAACAGAAAGTATGTTGACATTCAAGAATTTTTGGTAATTGAAAACGATTATGACAAATAGAACGTTGTAAAAGATTTACAAAATCATCAATTTTATATAATATCAATCGATGATTCATCGATTGATTTTCATTGGAGAATAATATCAAATGTATTCATATATCATTTATCTCATAATAGAAATAATAAATATTAATTCAATTTAAAAAAAAAATGAGTAGAAAGTCAGTTTATCTACTAAAGCTGTGCTAATAATACTCTCTATTCTGATTGCATAGAAAATCCTTGTATAAAATACATCTATCAATCAAATAGTAGTTTTACATATCTTGACAATAGAAGATGCATTTTATAATAAATAAATTAAATATTCTAGTCTTTTTTATTTATTTCGTCGTTTCTATTAATATCAATTTATTTACTTCTTTAAGTAAATATTTGAATACGTATAAGAAAAAAAAAAACGACGAAATATATATTGATAAACTCACGTGTTATCGTGTTCGTTTAACCCTTTGAGGACTGGATTACT
>JAJEKB010020854.1:0-21614 GCA_022393335.1 Macrotrachela quadricornifera | reverse complement strand
GATGATAGAGAATTTCATGCGCTATCAGAATGTTTAATTGCTTTCTTAAAAAGGTAATTCTATAGCGATAAAATCTTTAAAAAATTCGTTACGGAGACAAAATCATTTCTATGAGAATCTGGACTTTGGGGGACTTTCGTTGCACTCAATTTATCTTAGTATTGCAAAAAAAACTAAAACAGAAATACATAAGGTGATAGAGAACTCCAAGCGCTATCCAATAGCATAGTTATTTTTTCCAGAATGTACTTTCAAAGTGTCAAAATAGACAAAATATCGTGTCCAGCTTTTTGCTTTCCAGGGCTATATAATCATGACTCGTCATCGACATCTTACGAAGAAAGCACCTAAGATGGCACTTTTCGTTTTAATACATTTATATCGCATTCAATCGAGTATATTGCGATAGTAAAATGTTTAACAGAATTTTTCATTACGGCCTTTCCTTTAAAAGTTATGATCGTTTTACTGACCTTTCCAGCCATTTCTATATATTTACCAATAAAACTCAACTATGGAATTGCGACCTGAAGTGTCATCCGTAGTTAGCTCCAAGGATCCAAAGAATATCCTGAGAGTTTCAGGCAAAAAGAATGTTTCTTTCTAGAAATGTTGAATTTTAAATGAGCTCAGTTTTGGGGACTAATTGGAGCAAACGACTGTTTTTTGAAAACTCAATATCTTGAGAAAGGAACATTCTTTTTGACTGGAACTTTTGAAGAAAGGGTCATAGTGAAAAATTCCCTTTAGGCTTTTTATTATCGCAATATACTCGATCGAATGAGATTTAAATGAATCAAAATGAAAGGTGCCATCTCTGGCAGTTCCCTCATTAGCAACGCCTCTCTCAACCAGAAGCCATGTGGATCATCTTAGAAAAAATCCATCACATCCCTGGTCGTGCGGTTCGGCACGAAGCTGATTGAGTTTCATGGTATTCCAATGAATGGATCTGGTGACCGAATTTATTCAGCTTATCCGAAAATTTACGGAATTGGTATACCTTAAGTTGGTTCGCACGCATGGTGCTTCTAGAAGAAGTTACAAATCTTTCAAGTTCTCGGCGAAAGGAGAGATGTATAAGACGTCAAATTTGTTCATATAGAAGAAGCTTTGAACTTTATTAAAAAGTAATTTATATAAATTCATATTACTATTATTGAAAGGGATGACGGTGGCCAATAAAAAATGTATCTCAAATATCGAACCGTTCATTCGGGGCTCAAATAGTTACATTTATCTAGAGATTATTCATTGTCTATATATAAGTTACTATCTGTCAAGATTCAGAACTTATGAAACACTCTGTATCTATTATTCAAAATCTCACATATTATTCAATGCAGAATTTTATTCTGAATCGTTTAGTAATTAATAGGATAGATCTAATAGAAATTCAAGCAGAATTAAACACAAACTAATGAAACCATCCTAACATCAAATTAGTATCGATATGCAAAGTTATCAGCAATATAATGCGTGATTCTGGGAACATTTTCGACGATTAGAATGTTCGCACAATATTTTGGATCCTCATCATCCTAGACATTGCCGAATCAATTTGAAATTGTTACTAAATGATTCAGCATAAAAATCTGCGTCAAATGGTATATAAGATTTGGAAAACTAGATGTGAACAAATTTGACGTCTTGTATGTTTCTCCTTTTGTCAGAAAATTAAAAGATTCATAACTCATCCTAGAAGTAAAGAGGGTAGATTATGTCCATAAACCTAAAAAGGATTTATGCCGCGGTCATAAACCCATTTCGAGAGTTTATTATTCCACGCTTATTTATTAGAGTGTACTATCAACAACTGGATCAGGTTGCAGAAAAACTCAAGAGAAAGAAGGATCGAATTGACTTCTGCCATGATAACGTGAGACTCCCTGCTGCAAAGTCGACGTACCAAAAATTAGTGGAGCTCGGATGGGTTACCGTTTCATATCTGTCTTATTCTGCAGACTTGGCTCCTACAGACTGCCATTCATTTCGTTCTCTGTCTAATTATTTACGCGAGAAAAAATTCAACGATTAGAAAGATCTCAAAACGGATCTACGAAACATTTTTGGCCAAAGACTCCACGACTTCTACGAACACGGAATTCTTTCTCTACCGGAATGTTGGCAACAAATCTTAGATAGTGATGAAGCATACATTGTTGAAAGCTAGTTGTATTCTTGCAGTTAAAAAATAGAAAAAATTTCCGAAAAAAATGCAAAAAGCGTCTTGCTAACCATAATAGTTCTACGTAAGACGACTTTTTAGGTAAACACATGTGTACAATAGCAATTTTACTATATAATATTTTAAAAGAATTCATAAAATCACTATAATATGAAGAATGTATTAATCCTAATGAAAAGAATATAAAAAATATATTGAACCTAATTAAAACAATGTAAAAAATTGAATGTCATGGATTAAATTTGTGCTATGCCTCCATCAACATTTAATTCAATGCCAGTAACGAAACTGCTATCATCGCACGCCAAAAATAAGACAGCTTTAGCAATCTCTTCAGATTTAGCAATGCGACCTAGTGGAGTTAGTTCACAAACCATAGCGTAGAATCCTTCAGGATCTGGATATGTTGAGGCTTCTTTTTTGAGCATAGGTGTGTCAGTAGCACCTGGTTGAATTACGTTGACGCGCATCTTGCGTTCTTTCAAATCGACTGACCAGCATCGTGCAAACGAGCGAACAGCTGCTTTTGTTGCACTGTAGACACTAGACCCTGCCCAACCCTTTAACGCAGAAACAGACCCATTGATAATAATTGAAGCACCATCGTTAAGAATAGTTAAGGCTTCTTGAACAAGGAACAAGACACCTTTAACATTTATATTGAACATACTGTCATAATCTTTTTCAGTAATTGAGCCTATATTTCCTGGTTCCCAAACTGCGGCAGAAGCGAATAAAACATCTAAATGACCTTTCTCCTTTTGTATCTGTGCGACAACTTTCTTTATATCTGTCATGCTCGCGGCATCTGCTTCTATTCCAGTGACATTTTTACCAATCTTTTGGACTGCTTCATCGAGCTTGGCCTTTCGTCGTCCAGTGATATAGACATAAGCACCTTCGGCAACGAACAATTCAGCCGTATAAAAACCCATACCATCTGAGCCTCCAGTAATTAAAGCCACTTTATTGCTCAACTTTCCCATCGTTTAAATGTTGGTTGAATATTGTATACTTGTGATGTACGTATGGTTATATGTTTAATCTACTCAAGTGATTTTTATATATTACAACGTCGATATGTATTATTCATGGTAAGAGAATAGATACGGTTCTATGAGCAGAAGAAAAGTAAAACAGCTCAACCATAAAAATAATTCGTACAATGTACGACGTGTGAAGCTTAAATTTGACTCCTTTTAGAGCAAAATCAATAAGGAATATGTTCCGATACTGAATTCATATGTTTGACGTAGAACTCGACGAGCTCTTTTAGATAGTAAAAATTCTTTTCTGATATCTACTATATAAATCGAGAAAAACAAAAAAAAAACACTTTTTTTTCTTCCATAGAAGAAATGACTCTATAGAATAATTTCTGAACAGATTTATCTAGGAAAATTTTACATGAAAAATGCTGATGTTCCAAATATAATTTTACGAGATTTATCAATCAGTGAAAACTATTTC
Source organism: Macrotrachela quadricornifera (assembly GCA_022393335.1). Lineage (NCBI taxonomy): Eukaryota > Metazoa > Rotifera > Eurotatoria > Philodinida > Philodinidae > Macrotrachela > Macrotrachela quadricornifera. The sequence goes on along the minus strand of JAJEKB010020854.1, from coordinate 17,956 downwards.
TTGATAGATAACAGTGTTATTTAGAAATATTCATCATATCGTGCATCGTGGCTTCTTATTAAAGTACCAATTTTTCTAATATACAAGTAAGGCTCTTATTCATTCTTCTCTCCTGGCCTACTAATCTACTCAGTTTTCTTTTCTAATATATATTCTTCCATATATGATACTATCCCATTAATGCGTACCCATTTATTTTGTTCTTCTAACTACGTAAACATGACTGACTCAGCAACCATCTTATTCAGTACTTTGAATTAAGCCCCTCTCCCCCTCAAAAACGAACTCTATTATTTTCCATCCGATTTCAACAAAAACTTCAGAGAGTGTTAGTCTTGGCTGGGGGAGACTGTGGTTAAAATATCTCTCAAAATCTCTGAGAAACCAATGAGTTACAGTCAATTTATTGGTCAAAAGTACACTCCACGCGGACAAGCTTTTCTCTATAAAGATATTGGCTAAGCATATTGACGTCGCATTTAACTTGCAGAGTGCCATTAGTGCCACATCCTCATGATCTCCGATTTTTAAATTTCTCTTTGTTTGATTTTGAAAAATACTTTTTCGAAAAATATTCAAATTCAAAGCGTCAATACAAATGAAATATCTAAGTTTTTTATTTAAACAAAAGAGAAATTTAAAAATTGGAGATCATGAGAATCCTGCCCGAAGGGCACTCCACAAGTTAAATGCGACGCCGACATGCTTAGCCAATATCCTTATAGAGGAAACCTTGCTCGCTTAAACAGTATGGTCGAAAAAATTGATTTTGAGAAAATCGCTAAACAAAGTTTTTTGATGCAGTACGTATCGTAATTCGAAATAAGCCTGCTTATTTACCTAACATTTTCGCACTATTCCTCAGGCTTTATTGATAGCCTGTGTGTAGATATATCGTAATACGATTAATAGTACATATCATGCCTCAATTATAGTCATGATCCCTTATACATAAAAGTAAGAGAGAAGGTATATATAAATGACTTTTGCCTTGATAATAGTCGTGTTCGGTTTGTTAAAGAATAATGATTCATTTTCTTTTTGCAGCTAGGTTTATATTGTTCCTTAACAATTACATGCGAAAAATGTGAACATACCATACAAATTAACAAATCTAAGACGATTCTGGACACCAAAAATCGTGATATTAATATACGTGTTCAATTAGGTATGTCAGTATACGATTCAATCAGAAAAAGCTACTTATCTTATCCCGTTCAGTTCTAATAACGTTATTTCTTCTTTTCTAGATGTATATTTGACAGGGATTGATCGTGCTGGGGTAGCTAAAAAATTTGGGGCAATGAATATACCTCCACCAGTAAAGGAAGATTATTATGAAAAAATTGATAAAGAAGTTTTGTTCCCATACTATTATCTTTTAGATGAATCTGTAGATGAGAATGATGGTGATTCAACAACCTTAAACGTTAGTGGAGATGGAACATGACAAAGATGAGGCTTCAAAAGTATTCACGGAGTAGCTACTGTTTTATCGTGTAATACAACACCGAAAGTACTCGATTTTCAACGTTTATCAAAAAATGTGTGATATATACTGGTGCATTGAGTGTGAAAAATATAGATCCAGATTTATATGACGAAATTATTAATAATCATGATTGTGGATCAAATGATGATAGTTCATCTGGTAAGCTAGGATTTGTCTGTCAAAAAACTGAAAATAAAACTATATTGAACTTTTTTCTAGGATGTATGGAACCACAAGGTATTCAAGACATATTTAAACGTTTCGTTCCAAAATATCAAGTCCAGTACACTCAATACGTACAAAAATAAATTATTAGATAAAATATGTTTTATTCATTGTTAAAATATTACAGATATGTTGGGGATGGAGACTCGTTGGCCATGTGGAGTCTTACTCAACATCCTCCATATCCACGTATCGAAAGTGAAAAGATCGAAGACGTCAATGATTGGTCAAAGAAAATGTTATGTCGGTTGGAAAAGGTGGTTCAAGAGTTGAAAGATACCATGCTAGATCCAGATAAAAAATGAAAAGGAATTGGTGGTATTAATAGCGTGACCAAAAATAAGTAGTGAATAATTATTCACACTACTGTTTTTCATAAATAGATAATATCATCTGTTGATTTGTTTTAGAAATGATGATGAAGTTCAAATTTTACTACGCAATAGTAATCAATGATTATAAAAATGATATAGATATGATGCATCAATGTACGTGGGCAATTTATAAACATAAAGTACGAGTACATACTATAATACAAAGAGACAAGCTTCACTGTAATCATACTGATAACCTTTTAGATATCGACAAATGAAGAACTTGATCATGACTAGTGTGGCGATTGGTGTGGCTACAAAAAGTCCTTACTAACAGGTATCTACAAAATGATTTTTATGACTTTGGTCTAACTGTTCAATAAATATTTATGCTTATTTTAAAACAGGCGCAAAATATGACCAACAAAAATACTCTTTACCAGTATATGTCATGGAGGCTATCAAACCTGTATTTGAAGAACTGATATCTAGTAAGTTGTTTCTATTCATAATGATTCTTATTCCTTTTGTTTATGATGTTTTTTAAAAGAAACTTTACAAAGTGTACTTAATGGATCCAGCCAAAATGCTAATGAGTCGTTTCACTCATTCTTATGATCCATGGCTCCTAAGAACAATATAGTAGTGGAACTATTATTGATAGTACGTACAAGATAGAATTTTTAGACTGATATGATAGTTCATTCGATATATTTTTTTCTTTCTAGTCTGTCTTGGGTTGGCTGTTATGATCTATAACGACGGTTACTTGTCTATTGATGAAATATTACATGAACTATTAGGTATGTCTTAGATTATTTTTTGTTTCTGTTCAAAGATTCTAATTGCAAACTTTTGTTTCGTAGGTGAAATGGGCCATTTTTCTTATGTTGCTTTTGATCGTATCAATAAACAACGAGTAAAGAAAGAAGCACAATGGAGGAAGAAAAGAGGACAAGAAATAGCCAGTGATGAAGATACTGACAATCATGAAGATAAGAATGATGATACAATTAAAGACTATCCCTCTGGTGCATATTGAACTGTGATTTTCATCTCATTACTGTGTATAAATGTTTTTGTAAAAATAAAAATGATGAATGTTACCATTATTCATGTCTACATTGCCATTGTTACTAATTATTAGGGGTTAAAACTACTGATAGTAGATTAATTCTTGTTTGTGATACTGCATCAGAAAGAACGTCGGTTTTAAGGGAAATATCGTCCTGATACAATGCATAGGGATAGAATATGAATCACATACTTGTATAAATGTGTGTATTCAATTCAACATCAATCGAAACCTTTATAAAATTAACTGTTGTATTAGAAAGCTAGAAACATTTTCATACAAAAGAAGTTCATAAAAGATGTTTCATAATAATTGAGAATACAATGTTAATGATATTTTTCATATTTTTGTTTGATAGATCGAGCTGATATTTTTATGACATATAAAACTAGTCAAGATCTTTTTTGAAAGTTTCACCTCTCTAGCTATGATTAACGGTAAAACACATCGACCAAATTGAAATACATAAGTTTTCATACTTGATTTTTGTCTTATTTTTTTCAGTAAAAGTTGAGTACGAAAGTTTATGTATTTCAATTTGATCGATGTATTTTACCGTTGATCATAGCTAGAGAGCTGAAACTTTCAGAGCTAAAAGATCTTGATTAGTCCTTCACACTAAAATAAAATGTGCCGCATGTGTCACATTTTGCAACACTATGTACGACACATTCAAGTGCGACACGAGACGCTCGTTGCGACATATTTCTTTTATTGAAAGTACGACAGATTCTTGCACGTCACATGCGACACATTCTGAAAGCACGGTTCAAATCTACCATATAGCAAATTTTGAATTTTTTTCTCAAAAGCATGTGATCCATATATTTTTCGATTTAACTATTGCCACGTTGAAAACTCAAGGAGTTCAGATTGTAGAATCTGTGCATTCTTGAAGCGATCTGGTCTCCATCAGACCACTTAATAGTAATTCTCTCTCGATCATTGGTCGAGAATGGCGTATTTTCAACAAATAAATACTCTAGAAGTAACTGTATAAAACTAACTAAGACAAAAATATACAAGTTCTGTAAGTTCAATCACGTTGTTCATATATAGCTGTATGTTTGAAACAATAAGGTGAATGAGCAGTCAGCAGACAAAACGAAAGAAACATATATACGACACATTCTACGGACAACACATTTTCTCTATTGAGATTGCCACACTATAATCTACGGCACATTCGTGCAACACATTTATTTTTGATGTGTTTATGTCGTAAAAATTTCAGTTCTATCGGCCAAACAAAAGTATGAAAAGTATCATTAACACTGTAGCCTCGATACCCCTCATTAGCCCATCCTCAGAAAATAAGTCGTCAGAAAAAAGACCAATATACACATTTTGGCAAAACAAATCATGCCAGGTTGTAGTTCATCACAAAGGCTATCAGAATATGTAAAAATCTCAAAATCGATTTTTTTTTCTCAAAAAAATTGACTTTTCTGAGGAGGAGGCCTTAACGAGAAACTGTCTATAAAAGCAATTTCTTTTGCTTTTTTCTTAAATAGGAGGCTAAATATAAGGAGTTAACTGTGCTACCTTTAGTATTTTATTTAAGTTCTTTACTCCATAGCATCATGCTTATCATTAAAACATTCAAGACAAAAAATTAATTACAATCAGAACAAAAAGTTTTTACTTTTCTTGCTGCCGCATGATTGACTTCTCTTGACTGTCGGGCTCATCCCTTCGCACACCAATCAGTACACCGTCTGCCGACATTGCGCTTAGATCCTTCTTTTTCTTCGAGCTTGTGATCAGCGATTTTGCGCTTCAAATGATTTGCTGATTATTGTCTTGCACCAAGTTTTAGCTTCTCGGTTGGCGCGTCAAACCAGTGAAAACCAGACAAGAGTTACACGAAACTACAGAATGGTCACTTACTTTTCCGTGTAGTTTTCTTGTTATCAGTAACTTCTTCGTCAGAATTGTCAGATTCAAAGTGCATTGTATCAATTACAGATACTCATCTGTATAAAGATTGTTCGCTTCGAAGAAGCAAGAATTTCGTCAATCGTAATTACAGACAAAAGTTCAAGCTCTGCTTTCTTACTAAGATTGAGATATCAGGTCAACATAATGAATTTTTTATTACTATATTATCTCGAGCTGCGAAAAGAGATACAATGATGATCGATTCATTTCAGGAAAGTTTTACACTTAATCTCTCTTCACAAAAATTTTCATTAGAAAGTGATGTGTCTTGATTAAGCTGTAACCTATATACTGCTCACATGTGGAACTAGAATATTGCAATCCTATTAGTATTCACTTCAAATCTCGAAGTGAGCTCAGCCATTCAGACTGAAAATTTTACTATAGATTGCATAAATATGGAGAAAATTATGCTAAAACTTTCAGCACTGTAGTCTATAAAGAGATGCGGTTTCAAATCGTTCTACACCTCTGGACCAAGACCTCTGTGAGATCACCAGGGTGGAGCAAATTTAAGTGATCTTTTTAGTACAGGTAGATCACCATCGAAACTAGCTATTGCACAAAAATATTATCTTTGCTTCAGCAAATTGAATAGTAGCAGCATTTTCTTTAAATATCTCAAAATTGGGTCAAAAATATGAAGAAAAAAATCTTTTATGTTCACATAATAGTTCGACCTTAGGAAACATTCATGATTCGAACTTTTACATACGATCAGGACTCGCCAAGATCTTGCTCAAGTGTAAATGTCAAAGCAAACAGCCCTTATTTCGATAGTTTTCGTGTAGGATCGGGACTTTTATCCACTAATGTATATCACGTCGGTTTAAACAAATGTATTTTTTATTCTTTTACAATATTTGAATGAAAACTTACTATTTTATTGTTATTATTGTTGGTCCACTTATATTATGGCACGCTGTCGTTTTCTATTGTTTATCTTTTTTTCCTGCACTTGTTCTATGAAATAAACAGTCAGATATTACACATATTGAACTCACATGTTTTATATAGATCCTCCTTGTAGTGGTGTAGTAGCTTACATTTATTAATTCAAATTTTTACGCAGATAAAGGATGTTGTCTTGAGGGTGATATATAATGAATTATCATTCAATGCTACAGTTCTACCTATTTTTTATGTATGATTGGCTAGGTAAGAATACTCTGATAAAAAACATTCTAACGACAATAATAAATACAATATAATAAATAATTTCATTTATTCAATCATCGAGCCACGAGGTGTACATTATTGCTTTTATTTTTCTTCAGATAATATTTGTCCTAAATACTATATTTACGTGGTGTTATGTCTTCATATATGACTGTAATTTTTACAGTAATCGCATCATTTTCTTTCCTATTCAGTGTTAATAGTATGATATTTTGATAATGTAATGCATCATAGAATACATGTGCGCTCACATATGCATATTTACAACAGAAAAAAAGTATTTGAATGATAAAAAGAAATTAAACGATCAATAACACACATTAAATTATATAGTTGAGAGGCGATGATTTATCGTTTTCTGTACTTATTTATATCACTCGAGCATATTTTTGTTTTAGAATATTTTTATTCAAATAATCTCTATCATAAAGACGATATCAACGAAATTCGATTTAGACATCATTCTATTTCGAAACAATGACAACGGCTTTAACTCAGGTAAAAACTGAATTGATAAAATTACAATTTTATTTTTATTAAGACATCTTATGAGAATGAAAGATTTTCTCAGCAAAGAGGCTGGCATAGGATCAATAAAGGTCATACTGCGAAAAACTTTCACTTTCGAATTTTATTGATGAAATCAATAATCCGTTAGTTGAAACTATTATATGCAGAATATCAGCTCGATTGATTATATAGCAAAAGTTTTAAGGACCATACTAATAACACCTCAATGATTGCATCATATTGGTACTCATTGGTGTAATCTTCATATTTCCATAAATATTTAACCCATTTTTCAATTAATATAGACTCTTCGATAGTCCATGCATGATAAAATTTTTCAGCAAATGCCGCGATAATTGACAGTTTACCAGTTGCAACTCTCAGCAATTATTGTGAACCGCAAAAATCAGACCTTTTATTAGATTTTTTCACACCGTCCGAAACTGTGGTTATTAGCGATTTTTGGAAAAAAAAATGAATCATATGATGGTATATATTTTCGAACATCTATCCGATGATCCTTGGTTTCCCATGATCACGACCTATCTGCGATCACAACGCGGCGATTTAACACCGCAGTCAACTAGTTTATATCACTATCTATTTATATTTGTTTTTCTCTGGTTAGATTCAAATTTCTTACCGTGTGATTGCAATCTATTAATTCCATTGAACATACGGTGATGTTTATACTAATATTAAGTTTTATAGTCTATCTGATCAGTGATCTAAAACCTTCTCCTATAGAGTAATATGCTTCATTTACTAGTAGATTTATAAGAATCTTACAATTACTTGTAATTTATACCATCTTTATAATTTTATTAAGCTTCTTGAAATGTTCATCTTAATGATGAATTGAATGTTGTTTTTCCATTAGTAAACATTTTTTGCATTTGTTGACATTTTTCTCCATGAAGACTTTGTCAAACTGAAAAAGATAATGAGATATTCGTAATCAGCGTTAAAGACTGAATCTAGAAATATATGTTTAAAGGAAACTAAGAGGCACTATAAATTGTGCATTACTGTCATTGTACCCCATGATGAGAAAATGTTTTGACTATAGTTTCTCAGTGAGTATGCCTCAGCAGAGAATTATTTCATAGTTGACATCAGGGCACTTAGTGCAGCAAATCCACATAATATCAGCCTTCAACTTGGGTCAACACTTCGGAATCTTCTCTTGTAAGCATTATAACAGAATACTTGAATGTAAACTGGTGCTTTTAAAGGAGCCAAACGAAGAAAACTTGGAGTGATCCACGTATTTATTTGAGTAAAATTTAACTAATATTTTTAGTGTATATTTATGCGCATTTTTAATACAATAAAATCTTAGCTCTCTGTAACGTTTATTCACATTTGATATAATTCTAAAATATTTTCTTCGTAATTTGACTTTTGAAATTATTTTTATTATCTCAATTTATTGCAAATTATCACACAATGTGAACAATTAATACAAATATTGAGTTGATTAAGGCTTGATAAAAAAAATATTATATTTTTATTTTTGAAATAATCATTTTATAATCTGTTTCATTTTTTAGGTAGAAGTAAACAGAATGTACACGTCTTTGCAAGAAAACTTGGAAACATTTTTTCACAGATACCTTCGTCTATACAAGTATTCTTCGAATTGCTTTATATTATGATAGATAGCTCACCACAAGTTCTGTACAACATTATAGTTTCATATTCTTTTGATTAACTTTAAAAAAAGATATTATACAAATATCTCGTTTCCTTGACCACATCAAAAATATTTGTTATCGATATTTCAATTTTTTTGACCTTTTCATCTGAAAAATGTTGGAGTTCATCAGTATGAATTGTTTTTCCTTTTTCTACGTTGCGTTTGACAATCGACCAGATACTTTCGATGGGACTTGCATTAGAACTGTTAGATGGCTAAACTAATAACTGTGATACATTTTCGCCAATAAACTCTTGACAAATATTACTCATGTGCGTTGGAGTCATTGTCCTGCTGCAAACGTCAACTTGAACCAAATTGGTAAAAAAAAACGAAAGAATACAAAAGTAACGTTATATTATTTTTTTCATTACTCACGTGTGGCAGCTGAAAGAAGATGATCTTCAAGCATAGAAACATAAAGTGAATCTGTTTGTTTTTATTTATCAATATGATAATAAATAGTACTTAGTAGCATTAGTGGTGTAACTAGAAACTTGCAGGTACCCGGGCAATGCCTCATGATTTTTGAAAAAATGTAGCAGAAGTATTGTGAGTGAAGGAATTTATTAGTTTATTTCTTCCAGTGCCCGAGCAAAAACTGGTACTATCCCGACAGCGCCCGAGCTAGCTCATGCCTGGTTACGGCGACTAAGTAAAATGTTTGTTCTAAAATAAGTAATAGAAGCAGATCGTATGCCCCTACTTCAAAGAGACAAAATTGAGATATGATGATTTTTTACTTTACCGGTCGACGGCATAACTGAATGAATATATATCGCAGAGAGACAAAATTACACTTCTATATATACAAAGTGTAGTATATCTGTCGAGGGTTTATCCCTCAAAAAGATCAATTTTGTAGTTACGTATTATAGTAGAGAAACCGCTGTTATAAAAAAAAATTTCCCAAATTTTTTTGCAAACATCTCTATGTCTATTGTCCGATTGAAAATAAAAGACGCATTGCTATTTTTTGAATAACTTTCCTTTGATATAAAATATAGATATGCTGTTTCCACTATGCGAAACAGCGATATTAAAGTCATCTATCTTTGTAAGTATCATTAAGATGAAAGATGATTTTTTTCTAGAAATTTTTCGGTTGACATTTATGTCTTATGTGCTTTTATCTTTTTTTCTAATAATCTTTTCTTGAAATTATGTCTAAATGTAGCTGAGAGTATTCTTTCCTTTTCTATCAAAATCAAATTGAAGCTATTTTCAAAAGACTGATGTATTGAACTTCATGTCACAAAACGTTTTTAGAAAAATGTAGTAAATAGCCATTCGCGTTTCCTATCAAGATGAATGGATAACTCTTCCACTTTCAGATCGAACAGTTTATTCTCTGATGAAGAATTCTAGAACGGAATAATAGAATGTACTTTTTTATTTCATAGACCACCAAAAGAACTGATAAAAATTGCATGCAATCATCTTTTCATGGTGAACCGATAGCACTCATAGGCATTGCATGCGAATTTGCGAGTGGTATTCATTCACCTGTCGATTTATGGCAAGCACTCATAGAAAGTCGTGATTTGGGCAGTGAAATATCGAAAACACGAACTGATCTTACATCGTACACAGCTCATATGATGAATCAAGACACAAATGGTGATTTTGCCAAGAGCCTCATTCGTCGAGGATACTTCGTGGAAGAATCGCTCTTGGATACATTCGATCCAAGTTTTTTTGGTTTATCAGATGGTGAATCAGCCACTATCGATCCGTGCCATCGATTGCTCATGCTCAAATTTGTTCATTTACTTGATGATGCTGGTTATCCAATTGAAAAAGTACGTGGCTCACGCACCTCAGTGACTATTGGGCAATTTTCGATCGAACACACTATACATACTAATCGTCTCAAACCTGAACATCGAACCCGCTTTCATGGCCCGAATTCACTACTTTATAATGCATCAGCTCGCCTTTCCTACCATTTTGACCTTCGTGGACCAAACCTTTCACTTGATGGCGCCTGCTCATCGTCTCTCCAGGCTGTTCATATAGCTGTACAGGCCCTACGGTCGGACGAGGCAGACATGGCTGTGTGCGGCGGAGTCAATGCTCTTTATCGACCTGAATCTTTTCATTTTGCTTCAATGATTGGTGCTGTGTCGCCTGACGGAAGAAGTCGTGCATTCAGTAGTGATGCAAATGGTTACGCTAAAAGTAAGTTAGTGGATTTTATCATACAGTACTTGCTACTACTTCATATGACACCTTCCAAGACTATGATTGTAGTGAGCATGCAGAGATTAACAAGCGAACATTTACTTGAAAACTGACATTCAGACGTTTTCATACTGGATCATTTCAAAGGAATTACGATCTGGTGCAAAATACGACTCGCCGTATTTTAATCAATCTCTTCTACGAAGATTTTCGCTGAAGAATATCCTATACGTATTGAATAACAAAACCTCTAGTCGTAAATGCTTATAGTATAGTATTGAACTTCGGTATCACAATCTACGTACTATTAGTTTTATGTCTGTCCCATGTTTTTATTATTGCATCTGTGATTTATTGAGATCACACAAAGGCTAATCTTACCAAATAGCAAACATTGTAGAGTTGTATTCGATTAATATTTTCAATATAAAAGAAAAAATAGTTTGCTGCAATTTACACAGGTATTCTTTGGCGCTGTTCAACATTTTCTTGACCGTTGTAAAGTCAATATATCTAAAAATCAGAACTGTTTTCACACATTTATTACAAATTGTTACCATAATTTATTGTGTCCGGAGGATTCATAGAAAGTAATCTGAATTTCTAGTTAAGTTAAAAGCTTCATCTATCTAAAACTAGAAGAGTACAGTGTGGCCTAAAAGTCATGTTATCGAGAAAAAATTGAATATCTACGTTACAGCTGAAGCAAACGAACTAATTTTTTTATCAATGATAAAGATATGTTTAAGCTTCATATTCATAAAGATACGGCTAGAGAAGCCCTTTGCTAAGCGTATCATTTTCTTATCAATCTGTGAAAAAGTGAATCTTTTTTGTTGAGATTAAACACGACATTTAACATGAAATCTCTATAGGCATGTCTTTATGAATATAAAAATTTTTAACATGGCTCTATCATTAATAAAAAAAAACAGTTCGTTTGCTTGAATTATAATATAGATATTTAATTTTTTCTCGGTAATATGTCTTTTGGGCCACCCTGTAACATATTTTGAGATGCCACACGCAATCGAATAGAAACTAAATAGAATCATCCATTGCCATTTGTTGGTCATCACTATTCATTGATGTATTCTTCTTTACAGGTGAAGGTCTCGGTCTTGTTCTTCTCAAACGGTTATCTGATGCTGAACGCGATGGTGATCGAATCTATTGTGTTATACGTGACGCTTTAAGTAATCATGATGGATGTGAATTAAAAAGTGGTTATGTTGTTCCATCAAGTGCGGGCCAAAAGCGTATTCTTAACGAAATTTATGGACGAACAAAATATGACCTAGGGCGCATTTTTTATGTAGAAGCACATGGCACGGGAACTCAAGTTGGAGATCCAATTGAGGCGAATACACTTGGCAAATTCTTTGGTCGATCATCACTCGACCCACCTTTGCTTATCGGTTCTATCAAAACTAATGTTGGTCATACTGAAGGAGCCGCTGGTATTGCAGCTCTCATCAAAGTTGCCATGTGCATGCGAAATCGGGCCATTCCACCGAATATGCATTTCACTGCATTGAATCCTAAAATTGAAGCGAAACATTTGAATATACATATAGTTCAGAATGTAGTGCCATTTCCATCATCGCTAGTTCATGACGGCGAACAAGTTCCCATATCGATCGGAATTAATTCGTTTGGCATGGGTGGCAACAATGCACATCTCATTGTTGAAGAATATCGACAATCACGATCTTTATCCAAGATGAATGGTCATGTAGAAAAAAAACGGTTGAAACAAAAATTTCTGTTTCTCTTCTCATGTACGTCAATCTTTATGACTATTTTTCTTTAAATTTTTTTATGAAATCTAGCCAAAAGCCTTGAATCACTCCGCAAACAGGTGAATGAGTTTAACCAGTGGTTGCAACATATGTTTGCTGGTGAAAAGTATGACGATGAGCACTCGTTTCTTGCAAATGTTTCTCGACAACTTCTACTCAAGCGTACCATTAGCTACGAACATTTAGTTAGTTTTGTTTCTGCCGATCGTGCTCAACTACAACAACAGATCGAAGTATTTCTTGCCGAACAGTCGTCACCTGGTTTACTTGTCATCAAACGTTCTCATGCCCTCACAGACTATCGTCGCATTTGTTTTGTCTTCAGTGGCCAAGGTCCTCAGTGGTGGGCAATGGGTCGACAGCTATACGAGAGCGAGCCTGTCTTTCATCAATGGATCCAACACATTGACGCAGAATTTGCAAAGAACAATGGCAGTGAATGGCGTTTGTTGGATGAATTAATTAGCAAGAATGAACATGAATCACGGATTAACGATACAAACATCGCTCAACCCGCTCTTTTTGCCATTCAGGTGGCTCTTACAGCTCTTCTTGTCTCATGGCATGTCTTTCCCAGTGCCATTGTGTCACACAGCGCTGGAGAACAAGCGGCCGCTTTCGTCTCAGGTCGTGTCACTTTGGAAGAAGCTGTTCGGATTGTCTATCATCGATCACGATTACAACATCGTAATACGCGTCAAGGTGGTCGAATGTTGGCCATTGCAATGAGCGAACAAGAAGCACGTGATAAATTATTGGATGATATCGCACATCTTGCTTGCGTTGCCGTTGTCAATAGTCCACGATCAGTAACACTCAGTGGTGAAGCAGCAACAATCGAGGAATTAGAACAAATTTTAACTGCATTTTACCCGGATGTATTCAAAGCACGACTTCGAATCGAAAATGCTTTCCATTCGCATCAAATGGACAGATTTGACATTCAAAAAGACATGTTATTATTACTCAGTGACATTCGAGGTCTTCCAGTTATGAATTCACAACAAATATTCGATTCTACATGCGCTCAAGCTCATCTCTATTCGAGTGTACTTGGTGATCGAGTGGATGATGCGACGCCACTCAACGCTAATTATTGGTGGTCAAATGTTCGACAATGTGTGCGATTTGGGGACGCCATTCAGGCAATTATTCGTGATAAAGCAGTTGATACATTTCTCGAATTATCACCACATCCGGTTCTAGCTACATCGATTCGAGAATGCTGTGAAGATGTGAAATATCAATCACTCATTTTGCCAACGCTCAAGCGTAAAGAAGATGATCAGACAACGTTATTATTGAGTCTCAGCCAAATGACTCATTCGCCTGTTGTTTGGCATCATTATCTTGCTTCTCGCTCCGCTCAACCAAATGAATATGACGATGAGGGCCAACTATTTGACACGTTTCCATTGTACACATTCAATAAACGGCCATGTTGGTATGACTCGAAAGAATCAGCAATTGAACGACTTGCTCTTTCCCGTATTTCTCATCCACTATTGGGCATTCGTCAATGGACACAAGAAACGACAAGTGTCATATGGAAGAGTTTAATTAATCTCAATCTACCTGAACATGCCTTCTTGAAAGATCACAAAATTCAAGATGCCATTCTTTTTCCAGCGGGAGGTTTTCTTGAACTAGCATTGGCTGCATGCTCTGAAATGCAGCCTCCAACATCAACTGATCAAACACCACAGCCTATTGCTTTGGAGCAGATCGAATTTGTCAAGGCACTCCTTCTCACCGAAAATGAACTCACAGAAATATTTACTCAGATAGTGATGTCAACACGTGAATGGTTTGTATACAGCCGTCCGTGGTCGTCAGCGGGCCAGGATTGCATGCGTCCGTCAGGCATGAATTGTAATGATGTTATCGAGTCATTCACAGATCCACAAACATTAAATCGATATTTGTTACGTGAATTCACCTTAAACGCACGTGGTCGCTTTGACATTGGACGACATCTTACTATAAAAACATCTGCAATGCCATTATCACCATCTGACTTTTTCAGTGAAGAAATTTTAGCTTCTTGCTCGTCTCTCGATAATCCGGACGCTTTCTATTCGTATACAGCTAGTCGAGGCTATCAATATGGACCTTGCTTTCAAATGACTCAATCAATAAAAGCAAGCGCATCAAAAATCGTTGGCCAAGTTCATATAAAAGAGTTGTTCGGTACAGAGCACTATCATATACATCCAGCTATAATCGATGCTAGTACTCATCCATCTATATTAGGTTTGTCTGGTAACGAGACATTTCTTCCTGCTACCATGGGCAAGGTGATTGTTTTTGGACGAACTAATGTTAATGGAACACCACAGAATCTAACAAATTTTACAACCTTTCATCCAAAAGTCATTGGTATTCCTCAAGAGCATACCTATACGGTCGATATGAGCGTATGCGATGATAATGGAAAACCATTCATTATATTTGAATCGTTCACAACTCAGCCAGTCGCTTCTCGTTGGTTATCCAAAGATAAATCAGTATTTGATAAAGTAAATGGACAAGCCTATTCTCCTAATTCCGATCTCACTCCTCATGTAGATACCATTTTGGCCGAATATTGCCTCGAAAAGAAATGGTCGTTAAATGAAATAAAAATAAGAAAATTTTCTGTCGATCTATTACCATCTCCTGAAACTTTACTTGAACAGGTCGAGCGTTTGAAGAGTAATGACCATCAGATTGATAAACAATTGGAAAATTCAATTGACGAGTTGAACAAATTGACTGTTTATTATACTATCAATGCTCTCAAACATCTTACTTCTTCACGAGAAAATATCTATACGCTCATCAATGATGAAGTAGAGCAGTATGTGCGTGATGACGAACCTCATTATCGTCTTCTATTGACTGCTATTCAATCGCTTGTTCGTCAAAGGCAGGATTTTTGGGAAGAACACGTCACATCACATTCTATTCAACTTGTTCGCAAGCAAATACTTGATCGGTATCCTCTTCTTCGACCACTCCTTGTCGTACTAGGTTTAATCGGTTCACGTCTTAGTCAAATTTTGTCTGGTCATCAGAATGTAATTGATTTTCTTTTCGATCAATCAAATGAACGAGCTGTACATGAAATGCAAACACTCTTTTGTACAACACCAACAGAACTAATTTTTCAGGCCCTGACAAGTTATTTAAAAGAACGGTCTCATCTCTCTACTGTTACTAATCCAGGTTGTCTTCGTGTATTTATTATTGGTGCGGGATCAAGCTCGACTGCTCTAATTATTCTTCATCGATTGATCCAACTTGTTCAGGAAATAGATACTGATGAAATTCTAGTAGAAGTTATTTACACAGATTTGACAACGACGCTTCTAGATGAAGCTGAACAAACATTGAAATCAGCTCTGTTAAATAAAGGTGAACGAGTACGTGTAACATATTGCATATTTGACTTCGAATATGATGACAATACGACTGAATATGATAACGATATGTCTGTCGATATCATTTTTGCTGCTAATCAACTTCATTTGATGGAAAATCGAGCTCGTTCTATCAATAGATTGAATCGTCTTCTTGTGCCTGGTGGTCTTCTCCTGCTCGTCGAATTAACTCATGCTCATGCATATTTCGATCTTCTCTTTGGACTGTTCAATTACTGGTGGCGTGAAGACGGTACGGATGGTCGTGCTCTACTTACTGCCAGTAACTGGTCACAAATTATACGTGAATCCAATGGATGGAACATAGTAACGGCTTCATCCAAGGTGAAACCATTCGGTTATTCACTTATTGTAGCACAAAAAACTACATCACCACTTCTCTCTACCACCAATATGATACAGCAAAGTGAGCGAGAAGCGTGGCTATTATTTGCTGATCGTTCATATGGTCTATGTCAGGCTCTTACATCGGTCTTACATAGTTCAAATGTCGTTATGTTATCCGATGAATCAGAAATGGTAAGCATTCAGTCAACAATTGAGACCATGATGGAGAATTTTGAACAATTACATATTGTTTTTGCCTGGCCGCTCGAAGATAAAATGCATGTACTTGGCGAAAATCTCAACGATACCAATGAATCTGTATTTAAATGGCAAGAGAAACATTTGTGTGGTACATTTGTTCATATTCTTCAAAGTATTCAATCGAAAATCTCGACTCGCCTGGATCGTTCAACTTATCCATATATTTTTGTTCTCACTCGAAATGCACAGGCAATAGCGCTCGATAACATTACCGAGCTTCAAACATGCGTAACACCATTGATTGGCCTTGTTCGCGGTCTAACTGCCGAATATACTCGCTATCATATTAAACTTATCGACTTACAAACAGTAACAGGTATGTCGGATCCATTACTCATCCATGCCCTTACCGATCATATGATGCGGTCTCGATTGGCAGAAAATCTTGATGAAATTGTACTTCGACAAAATGAGAAAAATGGTCATGTAACACAACTGGAATGGCAGTATAAAATACTTCAACCGGATATAAGACTTGATGAGTTATCGAATTCAGTTACTATTGTACCTCGGCAAGACGCTGATCAAAATCCATTTCGACTTCAGATTGCTCCATCCGGTGTTCTGGCTGATATGGAATGGATAAAAGATCTTGCTGTGAGCAAAAAACTCATTTTGCCTGGATACGTAGAAGTTCGTGTTCATTGCGTTGGTCTCAACTTTCGTGATGCTCTTAAAGCACGTGGACTCTATCCTTATACACGCGACTTTGATCAGCTTAACAAGACGGAGGCAGAAGACAATCAAAGCAGTGAACCTGGAACTGACTTTATAGGCACAATTATTCATCTTTCTGCTTCTACTCCGTCACATCTTCGAATAGGTGATCGTGTAGTTGGTTACTGTATGAAGGGTGCCTTTCATTCTCATCTCATTGTCCATGCATGTGAAGTTGCTCGTGTTCCAGACAATTGTAAGCACCTTTCAGATGAACAATTGGCAACACTTCCAACACCTTTTATGACGGCTCTTTATGCTCTTAAAGATCGTGTTCAACTTAAGTCTGATCATACTGTTCTTATTCATGCTGCAACAAGCGCTATCGGCCAAGCATGCATTCAGTATTGCCAAACAATCGGTGTACGAATTATTGCTACAGCTAGCACTGACGAGAAGCGGCATTATCTACGCGAAAAATACAATCTTGAACATGTATTCAACAGTCGAAATTTATCCTTCGTCAGTCACGTGCGTCAACTGATGCCCAAGGGAGTTGATATCATTGTTAATTTTCTAACCGGGCCGTTGCTGCATGAGTCAGTGAAATTGCTTGCCATGCATGGCCATTTCGTTGAACTGGGTAAACAGGATATATTTGACAACAGCAAGATTGCTCTTTTTGATTTGCGCGCCGACTGTAACTTTCACATTATTGATCTTGTCTCTTTGAGTCAGATTAAAGAGATTGGTACTCTACTTACAACTATGCTCGATTATGTTATCAAAGGCCTATTTAAGCCGATTGAATCCATGACCATCTTCGAGTCATCACAAGTAGTTGAAGCATTTACTCACTGCGAACAAA
>JAJEKB010020853.1:12303-35240 GCA_022393335.1 Macrotrachela quadricornifera | reverse complement strand
TTTTTTTTTTTATCTTAAGGACTATTGTCCTTTTATTATGTTCATATAGACAACAAAATAGGATCGAACCACATACATATACATAAAGAAATCACAAAACCAAAAGGAAAAAAATTCTCTATGCATGTCTCAGAAAACAAAAACATATCTTTCTTTTTTTTTTCTTCATATTTGCGTCTCATATACGACTATACATTGATATGCACAATAGCAAAACAGAAATCATGAGCACATTAGTTGTTTTATAAATAGAAAGAGAAAAAGAAATAACAAAAAAAAAACATTTTTTGTCAATTGACAGAAATACATTTTAGAAAAGAACACATGACAAATAATTACACACGACTAGTTTATTCGAATTGGTTTTTCCGAAAAAAGTGATTTCCTAGTTTTGCGTGGATTTGATATCGATGGTAATTCTAAACCAAGCCAACATGTATCTATAAAATAAATATTTTTTTTAAAATTTTATTCATAAATTAAAAAGAAAAAATTTAAAATTCACTTTGTATTAATTTCAGTTCGTTAACATTAATTCTTCCCATATTATCATCACATCGTGATATTATTTTACTACCATTAAATATTGAAAATCGATACTAAAAAAAAAGGGGAAATATAGACGATAATTCGAAATAAAATGAAAAATAAATCGAACTTTTTCAAATTCTCGATTCATAAGACCCATTTTAGTTTGTAATCGTTGTTTAACATCAGCAAAAGATTCATTCTACAAAATGAAAAAAACAAAAATTTTTAATTTTTAATAAATAAAAAATTTCTTTTTCTCTTACATGTATTACTTTAAGAAGAAATGGAAAAAATTTTTGAAGATTTATTTGAATAATATTTTCCTAAAATAATATTTTTTTTTTGCTTTAAAATTTATTTTTAATATAAATAAATTAATATTACTTTCGTATAATTTGCAACAGGAATTAATTCACAATCTTTTTCAAGATTTATTTCATCCTTAGAAATTTCTTCTAAATGATAATAACGAGTTGAACAGTTTTCAAGTTCATCTATACATGATCGATTTGACCATATATGAAGATGAAATGGTAATGGATTTATTGGAGTAGATAATGTTACTTCAATTAATCTTTAAAAAAAAATAAGAGAGAAAATTTTGGCTTTTAAATAAATATATTTTAGAAATATTACCTTAATTGTTGACTACCATTGTCTGAACAAATATTTGGAAACCATTGTTTAACTTCATTAAGAAATTCTATGACCGTTGAAGATTTTTTAACATAAAGTTGTATATCACGTTGTTCATCTTTTTTTAGTGGATTAGTAAAAAATATACGAATTGGACGACGATGCTCAAGTTCAGTATAATTAAAAGGTAACTAAAATATATATGAAAAATATAAATAATTTTTTCTTTTTATTTTTGTTTTACTCGTCTAAAATAAATTTTTCGTGGAGATGTTACAGAACCACGTGTATTAGAATAAAGATCTCTCAATGTTTGATCACTTGATATATGTAATGAATTTGTAGAAGAAATATTATTTGATACAGATGTTGAACTATTATAATAAAAAAAGAAAACATTATTTAAGAATAGTAAATATTTATCTGTACAGATTGAGATAGAAGCAATGCGAAAAGGTTTAGGAAATCAGTGAATATTTCAAAAAAAACAGAAAGTATAGTCTATTTTAGACGAGATTGAGTAAACATAATATTCTACAATGAATAATGTACAAAAATATTGCTGCTTTCGACTGATTCATTAATCGAACTCAAACTTTGTGATCAAACCTAGCAAATTTAAACTGTTTGCTATGTAATAAATATTAATGTAAATGTTTAGACTTCTCTTGAGAGTGAGACAATTTGTATTAAATTTTCGCACAATAGATAAGCTTATTTTATTACTGAAGATATGTATGCAAGTCCATTCTACCATTGTAATACTATTTTATAGATGTTTATATATTCTTTTATTATCATCAAAAGCAAATTCGAAAGAAAAAATAGTTTAATTCAGAAAAATATTGTTTAAATTTCTTCAAAATCTGAAAGAGCTCTTCTAAAACAGACTTTAAAATTATTTTTGAAAAGTTATTATTAAACTTTCATAAATATGACAAGGATATGTCTTCTAATAAATTAGAACCAATAATAGCAATCTCAAACTTATAGAACGATCGAAGCTTAACTGTTTCACTTAATAATTTGTTTCGTTTTTGTTATAATATAATTTTAATAAATAAAAAATAAAAAAATTTACGTTGAAGGTTTTTGTAAAATAATTTGTTGTTGTGAATATTCAATTCGTTCAGCAATTAATCGAATAACTTCTTTAATCGTTGTTTTCATTGGAAGATATAATTTAAAAAGACATTCATTTCGTAAACTATCTCGATTACAAACATCAAATTCTTGACGATTTTCAATATTTCTATAGAATAAAATTAAAATTATCGTTTGCTTTTTTTGTATTTTTTATATTTCTTTACCGAAAATAATCTTCAATTGTTGTTAATGGATAATCATCATTTGTTTGATTAATATCAATTATTTGAATTATAATTGATACACCAGATAAACATGGATCAAGTACTTGATTTAATGACAAATCATAACTAGAAGCTTTGATTAATTCATATTGATGTGTTTGATTATGTGTTGGCACAGCTTGATGAACAATAAATGTCGTTGAAGATGATATAGAAATTTTGATTTGAAGTGCAAAATCATTTAAACATTTTTCTATAAAATAAATGTTATTTAAAATAACGATAAAGAATGATCGTATAAGATATTTATCTTACGAAATGATTGTTGTTGAGGAAAAAGAAAATGACCAATATATAAAAGAGATTCATAACGAAAATTATAAAGACGAATAAATATTAATAGATCATCTATTTAAATATGAAGAAAAAACTAATAATACTATTTTGAAGAGAAAAAAAATATATATTACCATCTTTATCAAATGATAATAATTGATAAATACCATTAAGAAATACTTTTTGTTCAACAAATATTGATAAAGTTCGCCGATCCGATATATCATATTCAAATAGATCAATTATCTATTCAAGAAAATCGAAAGAAATATTTGTTTATATAATAATTTATTTTATTACTTTTTTATTATAATCATCACAATAAACAAGTGCAGATGTAAGAAGTGGTTGAGAATGATAATGATGATGATTAAGATGAATTTCATGTGTATGAACAATCCATATTCGAATATCTTCATCAAGATTTACTCCCTAGAAATAATAAATAATGCTCATTTTTAAAATCCTCTATAAAGATTTAAGATATATGGAGTTAGTAGGATGTTATTTTAAGATCATATTTTAATTGGTTAAGCCTTAAAATAACTAAAACTATAAATTATCTTCCTCAAAGAAAAAAACACGAATATTTACTAGGATTAAAACTATATTCTATTCGACTCATAGTCTTAAAATATACAATAGAAGTTCTCATTTGCATCGAAATCAATATAGTATATTTTCTTTTTCTTTGGAACATGTTCTAAAACGAGTGTTAATGTATAGAAGTAGAAATTTACGTCTGCGTTTTGCTATAGATTATGATAGGCACCATAATATTACTGGCTTCTCTGTAAATACTATAATGCAGAAAATGGTTGGATTTGAAAGCAGTAATATGATGTCGATATCCGACAAGTGACCATATTCGGTTCTAACCAGTTTTCTTTAGAAGCGAAAAATTCAGTCATCATATTTCTTCTTTCAATATTCGATAATTGTCTTCAGTTTTTCCGATTGGAACTGGTTCTTACGCTCTCATTTCGACAGTAGTAGCAAATAATTATTCATCATCAAATGAAAGAAAAACTAAGAAGCAAACAATTCTAAAGAAGTTCGTCCAACTTTGTCGACCAGTAGCATTATTTTTTATTTTCTGTTAATCTTTTTTATATTAAAAGTGTCTCTTTCTAGGAGAAACTGAGTAATTTAGCAATTCTCACTGCTTGACTATTTCACAATGATAAAAAATATTATTTTCTACTAAGATTCTACGATTAACTATATTTCAATCAAATAGCACAATTTTTCAAATTTTCTTGATGAAAGTCTTAATATGTTTACATGTTTTTTTGTTTTAATTTGATCTATATAGCTCAAAATAATTGAGAAATACATACCATGACATATGCTAATCGTTTTGCAAATACATGAAATATTTCTGAATGTTGAGCTTGTACATATCGTAAACAACGTTTATTTTGTAATAATTCTACAGGACTAATTTAAAAAAGAAAATATTTCATTTTTCTTTTTTATTTCTTTCAAATTAATATCTTACTTTTCACAAATAAGATCTGTTAAACAAATTGTTTGTTGAATATGAAAATCATCTGTTAATATAATTTGTATATCAACAAATCCATCATTATCCATCATATCTTGACGACGTTTTAAAATATATTTTCTTAGATAAATAAATTAATAATTAATCTATTAAAACATAATAAAAAACAAAAATTTTCTTCTTACTTATCATAATCAAATTTTGTTATTAAATTTTGAGGAATATCTTCTTGATTAACATCACATAAAACATCTTCTATTTAATAAAAATAAACATATCAAAATTATTTTTTTTTTATTTTAATTAAAATATATTTTTAGATTTACTTTGGCAATCTTCTCGTATATAAACAAGCATATAAGCTGATGTATTATACATACTTCCATCATCATCTTGAGTACCACCAAAATTTCTTTCTATAGCATCACTAGGTGCTACTCGTGCCACAACATCATCATCAAATTTAAACCACTAAAATAACAATTTAATGTGTATATCGTAGTAAACAAAAGTCTTTGCTCTTGTGGATCTCGATCATTGAATGTGCTGTAAGTCTAACAATTTGAATGTATGTACTTCTTACAAATGTAGAACAGTGGTACTACAGCACCTATAGTGCATATCAAGGGACGTATCCAGCTGATATATTACTTTTGAATCGAGATTCTGTGCAGCATATAAGTCCTAATGAGCTATGAATATCCTAAGATGATCTCGCCCCATTAGCTTATTATTGCTGAAATATTACACAGAGGCAGATCACACTGAGAATAGTTTAATGTGAAAATTTAAGATCTTTTGATTATTCCAGCTGAAGATAGAGCTCTAGTAAAGGCATGCTTTTACATCGCCCATATATATCGGCGGATTTGATGTTCATAGTTCAGAATAGGAGCGACAAATTCTCATTGGGATGAGATAATTTTGAGATATTCATAGCCGATTCGAACCTACATAGTGCACAAGATCTTGACTCAACAGTGACGCATCAGTTGGTTATGTTCCTTCGCCAGTTATAAAGGGAATTATGGTAGATAATCTCTATTTTTCTCTTCAGCGTGATATCTTTTGAAATGAATAGCGTATTGTATTAGTTGATTCTACATTGTGTAATGTTAAATCGTATTTATCGACATTACTAATTCCATTGATGTTTATAAATCACTTCAAAGACTGTGATCGTTGATGTGGAAAGAAATAATCTCCTGTCCTTTGATGGCTAATAACCTAATAACAATTCAATGAAATGAACTTAAACTTTTGGAGAAATTTTCTTTCTAGTTAGATATTATGGCCAACAACTCTCAAAAACCAATCTAAAGGGATGCAAAACAAGTAAATGTACTCAATTTTTAGATTAAAGACAGGTCATAAATTGTACTTCAGTTTCCTATAAAAATATCATAAATTAGTCATAGTTAAGTATTAAGAGCACCAGAAGAGTTGATGCAACAATTAAGATCTATTCGAATACAGACTTTTATTTAGTATCGTATATGTATTGAAAATAAGTCTTTTCTTCTTACTTGTCCATCTAATGCTGGGTTAATAAATGAAACATAATGACCACTTGAATTATCTCCACTATGTACTAATATTGATAATAATTTATATGAACATAATGAACAATCAGGATTTTCAAGAAATTCACTTAAATCAAGATGATCATCAAATGAATAACTATCATTTATTTTTCTATGTTGAGATAAATCATAATCATATTCAAAACGTAATAAATGAAGACAAAGTACAGGTGGAAATTTTTGAAATTTAACACCTTTTTCTGCTTCCTTAATATATTCAAAGAAAATAAAAATTAAATAATACACTTAAGAATTCATTTTAAAAAAAAACAAACTTGAAGACCATGAATACTACCAGCATCATATAAATTTTCACCTGTTAATATTTCACTTTTACAAAAATCTCGAAAACTTTCCGTAACTAATCAAAAATAAATTAACATTTAAGAAAATATATATATATATGTATTACATACTATTAGCATTATTTCGTACTTGTAATGGTACATCATAAAATGTTTGTTTTACTCGAGATTCATGATCAACTTTTGTACAGCGAACATATTGCTTAATAAAAAAAGCAAATATTAAAAAAAAGAAAGATTTATATATTAAAATTTAATTTACCACATATTGTCCTTGAAATAATGATGGAATAACACCTTCCATTGTTGTACCTTCCATTTTTGATTCTAATTTATCAAGTAACTAAACAAATTGAATAATATTTTTAAATAAATAATAATATTAATAATAAATAAAATAGGATTATTGTTATAATTTAATATTCCTTTCCTACCTACCACTCGACAAAATTCTTGTATATCATGTTGACAAAATTCATCCGGTTTGTCCCATCCAGAAAAAAGAAAGACAAATAAAGAATAATTTATTTTATTAAATAATTTAATAATCAAGAGTATACCCAAATGAACGTGTCAATTTTTTTGTACTAACTGGTCGATCTGTAAATTGAAGATCATAAAAAAGTTTTTGTAATGCAAGTGGAATGCTATGTAATTGATCATCACTATCCGTTGGTAATGCATATACGGCCTAAATATAAATATATTTTTATTTTCACAATATTTAATTAAAATTTATTTATATTTACAAATTAATAATTATAAATATCTACCAAGTAATCAATCAATTATATCGAAAGATTCCGAAGAAAAGTTTTTTTTTTAAAGATTTGTCTATTAATTTTCTATAAAAATGATATTTTTTTATGTACTAATATAAACAATTTCTTTGATAGCATGTTTCAATTGTGAATTAAGAGTATCTAATGGCTTTTAATCTAGTTTATTCGATCTCTTATACAACAAAAATTAAGCAGTCTTATATTCCATCACATGTTGATCAAAGATGTTATCAATTAGTTTTACAATGCTTACATTATATATTATTAACAATCTATTTTAAATATATAGTCGATCTCATCTATATCTAAACAAAATACATTAGAATGAAATAAAAAAAAGACATTGTAAATAAATATGGAACTAGGAAAAAGATCATTGGCTTATTGTATGAATCTAAAATCTCCTTATTTGATGATGTCTTCTGCTTCTGATTAAATTACTGTTACTTTAAGCTTATTATTGTTATTTTTGTTTCTTCTATGCCATTCAAAATTCTTCTGATTCTATATTAAAAAACATCATTATAATATATCTTTCTTCTCTTTTTTATTTACTATTATCTCTTTAAATTTTCTATGAGTTTGATATTTCAAAACTGTCTTTGGTACCTATATGAAACGCGTGTAATTTATGTAGTTTTCCTTTTCCTATCATAAAGAAAAAGTTTTGTCTAAGATATTAAAATGCGACAATGCAATATACACATTCTCATTTAAAAACATGAAGTAAAATATCCTATTTTCGATCATAGATAATTTCTAATCACGTAGCGTTAAATTATATTTAATATAATTAAAAAGTTCATTTAGAGTGTTAAAATATGATAATTAATATCTTCAAGAAATATGAAACATTTTCAGTACAGGAATGCAAAACTTCATATCGATTATTTTAATATGTCATCACTTCAATCTGTTTTTCACAGATAAACATTAAAAAGAACAAACCCGCCGTAGTTTTTTAGTAAAATAAATTGTTTGTAAAAATGAATTCATATAACAAGTTGCACCAATATTTCTCAATCCAACAAAACCAGTTTGTCCTTTTGAATCCCATCTAAAATAAAAATTTTTTTTTTGTATAATCATATTATATAAAAACTATTTTCAGCTTACTCAACATTACGTGGAGCATCTGCATGAATTTTTGCTTCAATTCGAATTGTATTATCTGGCCAATGTATAAATTCATTATAGATTTCCTAATATTAATAAAAAAGAAAAGAATGAAATAATATTTTCTTTATTTTTAAAATATACTTTTAATGATTTAAATTGATGAAAACCCCAATCAATTGAACGTGCATTAAATAAATGATTGATTTCTTTAGAAAGATAAACATAGATTAATTAAAAGAAAAAAATATATCTTTTTTTTTGTTTATATAGATTTACTTTTTACAAAATTTTTATTTGAATCAGTTGCATGTAAAAGAGTTAATTCAGCTTTAGCAAATATTGACCAACCTGGTGAAGGTTTTTCTGGTTCACATTTAAGAAAAAGACTAAATGTTCCACCATCATTATGACAATTATCATAATTTGGTTTTGAAAATGCTAATAAAGTCCATATAAATGTACGAATTATTGATTGATCACTTGTTAATTGACCATATTGTGGTCGTGATGGTGCAATGATATGAAAACGTATTGAACCATTATAACGAAATACTATATAAATTGAAAAAAACACAAAAATATAGGATTGTTTTATTTTTTCTTTTCATATTATTTATTTACTATCATCTTTTCCATTATCAAAACTAACATGAACAATTGAATCATCAGAAAAACCTTCTGGTTCAGCTTCAGTTGCTTCTTCATCTTCATCGTCATCTTCATCTTCATCATCATCATCTTCTTCTTCAGATCTTTCAGATTGAACTGGTGAATGACCTTTATTACAAAAAAAAAAAGTTTTTATATATAAAATAATTGAAAAAATTTTTACCATTTGTTATACCATTTTCTTGTTCATATTGTTCTTCTTGAATTTCATCATCATTTTCAGATTCTGTTGTATGATGTGATGATGAACGTCGAAGTTTTTTTGATTGTGGAGAATCACTTAGACTTGATGATTGAATATTATTATTTTCTGTTAATAATGAATTGTTATCATTTGTTGTTGCTGAACATTCTTCAGCAAGAAAAGTACGTTTAATACCACTCATTTTATAATTAATATTGATAGAAAATGGCTCATGTTTTAATATACATCATGATTGTTTTGTTCAACTAGAAAATTACTGTACATAGATGTTAAAGGTTTCATTCATTCAAATGTTTGATTTCTATGAGTCATCAGGTTGAAATAGAAGAGAAAAAAAATCAATCAATCGATTTATTTATTATTATTTTTTTTTTGTTTAAAGAATTTTTTTTCAATACATTAAACTTTCAAATAAAAAAATAAACAAAAAAAAACATTCAATTTGAAATTTATTATTTTTTTATTTTTATTTCCATTAATATGTATTTTAACAAAAAAAAATATTTAGTGAAGTAACGACATCTATCTAAGATAAAACAAAATACTTCTAAATTTATTAAACTTATTCACTTTATTGATTATTAATAAGTAAACATATGGAAATGTATTGAATATTAGTCGAGAATTTTTCATTTTAAACTCAATGTTAAATTATCATCTCAATAGTTTAATCAAATCTTTCAAGTTGTTTCGTGTAAATTCATAATGTTTTATATCATATCAGTAGTTTTTTACATAATCATTTTGTATATATTTTCAGAATAATCTGATATATTGTATATTTTCGATATTGTCGATCACGTATAAATGTGTAGATATTTTATCTGATGATTGTGATTTCTTCTTTATTTTTAAAATTAGTACATAAATTACTAGCAACATCCACGAAAAAAATTTTAGTAAAAACTCATAGTGGTATTCGATTAATGATGCTAACTGTGGTTTTTTCATCGTATTAACTTTAGAATTACACTAGGCTTTAAAAAGATTATTTCATTGCCCTTAAAAATGGCAAGTAACTGATTCTATTGAAGTAGTTCTGTCGAATCTAGAGTTTCATCAGAAAGTTTTTGAGAAAAAGACGAGACGCAGTAAATAAATTCACAATTTTCAACAGTAATTCATGGCTTTCAATGATTTATAATCTGACTTTCATAACTTTATAAAAGCGATAAAAACAGCAATTTTAAATACTGCAATTTATTGTGGTTTTCTCTTATATTTTTTTGTGAGTTCTTCAATATAAATCAATCGAAACTCTTGCAGAAAAACAACGAATATTTAAAAAAAAATTCTATTAACACTAAAATATAATGAATGTGCTGGTAATAGACTAGAAGACGGTTACCAATGACCAGAACCCGATTTATAAAAGTCTTATTGATGTACGTCCAATACTTAATCTCTAATTGTTCTAGTAAATTAAGAATAATTCACATTCATTATTCTACAAATCAAGGATAATATTAATCAATAGCGAACGTTTCATAATAAATATCTGTATTAATTTATTTCAAGTTTTAGTTTTAATTCCGTTTAGCAGAAAATTTTTTTACCTACAAGAATGACGATTTTGTCTTTTAAATAAATTTTTGTGTCTCTAAAGTTAATCAGATTAATATCTACTCAATCGTTCAACTACGAAAATCAAAACAAAAAGGATGAGGCTTGAAATAGGTTACAATATTGAATAGAGAATTCCATATCTTTGAGTATAATTTTTGAGATCTTGATTGAAGGTTGAGAAGGAAAGTTTTGAACTAGAAAATACAACAGTATAATGTGCCATTCGAATAAAAATAAAATTACATGAAAAACGATAATTTTGATTTGATTCTGAGATTGTTACGAAATCATGTGTTGTCATCTAACTGCCCATTGTCAGGGAGAGGAAAGAATCAGACCAACTAATCATAAAAATTGAATTTTATAACAAATTTTCTGAGCAATTAGTGATAAACTGCTACATTTTAAAGAGGAACCGGATCCATATTATGTGATCTAGACACGAGGGCGCTTAAAATGACCAAAAAAACACGATTATATGAGTTGTAAACAGCTACTTATTCTGTTTCATTTTGTTTTATAGAAATTAATGAAATGAATAATTTGTTTTGACAAAATGTACTATTTTTATTTGAGAATTTTAATGAGAAAATTTATCATATTGAGGCTTTTTATTACATAGAAAATTAAGATGTAATGACATATTTCAAATAAGTTTATTATGCAAACAACTGATTACATAGAAATGTACTTTCTATTTGCATCTTCATATACCGAAAAAATAAGTAAAATATATTCTATCCTTTCAAGTCTACCTCTTGAAAAAGAAGAATGAAATTATGTTTTTTTTACATTGAACCATAATCAACTTTTTTATTTCATTTTTTTTATGACAATTCTGCGTGTTGCAATCCATTAGTTTGTTTTTTTCTCTTTAATTCAATACGAATGGAAGATGAAATGAAAACAATATTGTTTTTACAAATTATATTAGTGAGAGGGCAAATGTTTGTTCTTATCGATGCACTCTAAAAACAAATCAATTGAAGTCAGATATACTGTTTAATAGTTGATTTGTTCTGTTGTACTCATGCTGAAGATATTTCTTATTTCTTTTTTAACTCATAATTTATGATAAACTATAAAGCTAAAAAAAAGTTAGTAAAAATATATTTGTTTAAAGTTAATATATTAATATTTAGTGTGAATAATTAATATGAATATAATTTCATTGGATGATTATAATAGAAGACATCATAAGCATATTAAAGGTATATTTAGAAATTTTGTAACAGCCAATTGATGATTTATTTAGTTAGTCTAGCGATGAATGATGCAAGAGTATAAGCTTTCTTACATCCGTCTTGTATTTTTCATATATAATTTGTTTAATCAACAGTAATTTTAAAGACTTCGATGTCACTCGATAATTTCGTTTTCAATAGATTTACTAGTCACTTTTGTTACAATCGAGAATTGCACGTATTGATTAATAGAATCTGTTATCATCGTCGTATTTTAACGCGCGCTCATTATATACAAAGTCATTGTTTGCATAATTATTATTAGAATTAAAGAGATTTCATTCACAATAGTGCAACAGGCTGTTGTCTTTGATATTATAAACAACCTGAATATGTTTAGATAGATATACCTCAGTCAATTGACTTTCTGATAAGAGTATCGCTATTAAAACAAGAATATTGAAAATTTTGAATATTGTTGATCTTATTCTAGTAGAATAATTGAAGTCGAATGAATAAAAAATAAAATAAATACTCGATTGTCACTTAAGAATCTTACCTTATTTATATCATAATCATAGATAATCAATGATGTAGGACAAAAGTCATAAATATTTTTGGCTATATTCCCACTTCTATTTTTAGTGAGTAGTATAAAAATAAATTCCAATGAGTTTTTTTGTTGGAAAAAAGATATCTCCACATGTGAGTATATATTTGCACTTGAATTGATAATGTTTTGTGATGATAAGACGATATATTTAAAAAAGGGTGCCGTACTTATCTTGTTTTATTTTTTAAGATGTATTATTGATTCTTTTTCGATTTACATCTATATGTGTTAATAATTCATCTCTCATTATAATGTGTTCTATGTAAAATACCCATGAACACTTCCAGAAATTAGTCATAAACAAATTTATTTTATACATTAAAACGTAATACTTCAAATCCTGAATCATTTTTAAAAGTTGAAAGTGACTTAGGTATAAATTCTTATTAGTTAGTATAAAATAATCTTTCACATGAATACTTTTTAGCTAATAATAATTTTTTTTTTCATAAAAAGAATTATATTAAAATATTTTTTTTCTATCTATGATAGATGTCATTAAATATCTGAAGAATTCATTGAACATTGAACAGCTGGTTTCCTTATATAACCAATAAAAATAAATATAATTTTAACGGAAAAAAAAAAATTAAAAAAAAAAGAAACGTATTTTTCATCATTCTAGATCTAATATGTTAAAAAATAAAATAAAAATAAAATTCATTCATTTCTGTTGGTTGTGGGTAGTTTTTCAAAATTTTGAAGAACGATAAAAAAAAATCTCTCATAAAGAAAGTATAATAAACAACATATGGTGTAAAACATTTTTTTCCTTTTTTTTTTCATATTAAGCATGACGATATAACTAAAATAGAATATTAGATATATTATGTCGACAACTGCTTATCAAACTAATTTTACTTCAACAATATTTTTATGATAAAATATTCGATCAATAATGACAAATGATCGTTCTCGATTACCATTACAAATAAAACATTTTCCTAATCCCATACCACCTATATATGCACCATCATCTAAAAAATTAAATGATAATAAATCGTCTTTAATATCAGACAGTTCATTAATATCACGTTATCGTTCTAATACAAATGACAATTTATCATTTAACTCTTCAAAAGATGTATATACATTTAGTAATCGGCCACGTGAACTTCCACCAAATAGAAAATCTTCATATAATAGCCAATCACGTTTACGTATATCATCAGCACCAGATGGGAATTCTCCACGTTCAAGATTAAATCAACCAAAATCATCATCAGCCAATGGATCATTAATACCACGTTCACATAATGATAACACTCATCTTTTAAAAAAACCAACATATTCAACAAATGATGTGTTAATACCTAATGACCAACAAAAGAATTCTTTAAATGCTCTAAAAAAACAAAAGAAATCTAATGTTCCTCAATCTGTACAAAAACGAAGACTTGTTTTATTTTTTCCTTCTTCATCATCAAAACAAGAACAAAATTCTTCACCAATATTTAATAATAATAATCAAATACAATCACAAACAAATTCAATTGAACTTTCTCAATCACAAGATAATTTTGAAGCTGACATGGCTGATTCAATGCAATTAGCAGCTATTCTTGCTAGTATTCAATTAGACGATAGTTGGAATCCAAATGAAGAAACATCACTCAAAAAAGAGAAACAACCAACATTAGATCTAAAGAAATATGAATATGTTGTTACTAATCCATTAGATACAACAACATTTAAATTATCACCACGTACATTGAAACCTAATGAAGAATTAGCAGCACGAGCACGCTTTGCACAGTATTATCAAAGTCAAATGCGTTCAAGTGAAAATGCTCAAATACCACCATTAATGGCATCAATTGTTACAGACAATAATAATACTATAGGAAATAATACCGATATTGAACAAACTTTTACATTTAAATTCAATTCAACGGATACAATCAAAAAACCAAGTTCACTTCATGATAATAAATTATTTGACTCAACAAGTGAGAGCGAATTAGTTCAACTATGCTATGATGCAACGCTCAAGGGTTTCTATGATCCAAATACGGGCAAATATTATGAATTGACATCTGCGTAAATAGTTTATTAACTAATGTCTTTCTATTATTCATTAAACTTTGTGCGTGCAAGATTCGTCTTCCGAATATTTCAGTTTCTTGTTTTGTTGAAATGATATTTATTTATTTATTTGTTTTTGTTTTTCTTTATGTAAAATATCTTCTATTATATGTTACAAATATATTTTGTTTTTCTTTTTTTTTTCTGCTTATTAATTTACTTATGTATTGCTCAATGAATGTTTTTAAAAATAAAAAAATACAGAAAAATAATGATTTATTTATTTTTGTTTTTCTTCGTTCGATTTAATACTATGAAAGAAAAGAAACTTTATAATCTTCTCGGTCGCTTATTTATCAATCCTTATTGATAGTAAATCCTTTCTATTTATTTTGTCGATTGAACAACAACAACAACTCAATAAACACATGTTGAACGAGAGATAGATGAATTATTTTTTCATTCAATCGAATAGTTTCTTTTTTATTTATTTATTTATTTTTCATTTTTAGGTCATCATAAGAAGGTTTATTGAATCCATTTTGTTGGCTATGCAAGAACCAATACAAATACTTTTGTATTATGTTAATTGAGAAGTTATTTCACGGAATGCATTTCTTCTTCTTCAATAATTTGTATTATTTCTTTTCTAATTGAGATCTGTTAAATTGACGTCATAAGTAAACTCTTTGTTTCTTTTGTCAGTCTCTTGAGAGATAACAGAGAGGAAAATAGACATCATCAAGAATTGTTGCATGAGCAAACATAATAGAGAATAAGTGCTGATGTGTTAATACGATTACACTTGCTTATATATAGAATGAAACTAACATCGAATGTTGTTGTTAACAAGAAAGAAGGCGAGAAAGAGTATATGATGTTATACACATCATCATATTGATGGAGAAACATCTGATTTTAAAGTAATAGCAGTTGTTGGAAGCTCGATTTTCAGACGCTTATCATCCGATTGTTGATGTAGGATGATGATGATGATGATGATTTGCGTATGAAAGAAAAGAAATAAAGAAAGAATCGATCGAAATAGAGTGGCTTACAATCGTTCTTTGTTTTGCTCTGTGGTAGCACATCAATACACATATTTGATCTCTTATTGTAGCTATCCCTCCTCCATTCATGTTCCATCTTTCTCTTTTTCTTCATAAGTACACATATATTTGATGCTCACATCGCCAAATTATTATCGACAATCGATGATGTCAAGGCTATGGAAAAATGTCTGTATGGTTCACAATTTCATTCATTCTGTGTCTTTACTTTAATAAAAACAGTATTAATGGGATTTTTTATTCTTTTTTTTTAATGCGTTTTTTTTCTCTCTTTTTAATATTTAAAAAAAGAACAAATATTGACATATAGAAATCATCATTTTCAGATGTTAACTACTAGTGACACTAACGACAATCATTTCACATTGCATATAATTTATTCGATTAAATAATGATTTTTGATATATTTATAAATTAAAATAAATTTTAATAAATGACATCAACATTTAATACAATAAAATCTCATCATTTACCTACAGATCATATAGCATTAACATCTTCATCATCATTACCTATAAAACATTGGTCACAAACTTGTCATGAAACATTATTATCATCAAATGATTATAATCATTCAATTCAACTTTCTTTAATAGGTGGTGCTGATAATGGTCAATTTATTTATTGTAATGAATCAATATCATTATTACATCATAAATCATCAATAAATATAATAAAAGGTGATAAAATAAATTTATATGAAATTATTCTTGAAATTAATCAATATAAAATATCTGGTTGGACATTACCTGAAGTTCAATTATGTATTGAAACATGTTCTGTTAATGGTAGACACATTAAATTAAAAACTGTTAAATCGGGTATGTATGTATGGATGTTTTGCTTTCTTTTTTAATATTTTTATCAACGAATTTACATAATGCTTGAAGGAAAAATTGAAGATCATTTCATTAGATTTATGTATACTTAAACCATATTAGTCGTTTGAAAGAATACATTGCTCGTTCTTCGTCGTTTTTTTTTTCTTTTTGCCACTGGCAGAGAAAAAGCAAAGAAATCGGTCACAGTTTTTCATTTGTGTCAATTAATTAATCGATCGATCGATCGATCGACTTACATATATATATATATATAGATCGCTATGTGTATTTTTTACGGATAGTTAAATTTCTGTTCTTTATTAACAACAAGGACGATGATTTATTGTCAAGAGAAATACCATCATGTGTTATAATCTCCTTTCAATTTACTCGTTCATATATCTCATGAGATATCAATGATAAGATAAAAATAGTTTTTTTTTCTTGAATATATCAAATAATAAAAAAAAAACATTTGTAAGAAGGACGTATTGACAGGCGGAATAGAATTAATATTATTTTCATAGAACGATCATATTCATTTCTTTCTCAAATGACTCGATCGGCCGTGAATGAAATCGAGGACAATGCAATAGAAAGAAAGTTATCGAGAATAGCACTCATGTATTGTGCAACCGTAAATCATATCGAGAAATAAGAATTACTGCTATCTTGACTGTATGATCATATATATGCATATATGAACGACGTGCATGAATCAATGGGAAAAATATTCACATAATTTAATAGGTTTTTTTATGGGTACTTTTTTTTTTCTTTGTTATTATTTCAAGTCGATAAAGTTCGTTCTCTAAGGAAGAAATGAACGACTGCCTATTACCGCCTGCATCGATCGACGACGTGTGTTTATATCTCATCTTTACATGCTGTGCTCAGACTAGTCGCAATCGTCACGTTGACGCATTGAGTTCTGCAATTCTACATCTTCTTTTGTCTTATCATCACTAAAAGAACAATAATCAAATGCCGACGACTGACCATGTAAACAAGTCGTTGACAGAACAATGGCCTGCTGATATTAACTGCATGCTATCATATTAGGCATACCGTTATTCTCTCTTTTCTCATTTCTTCCTTTTTTTTCTCTTATTCAAGTTTTCTTGATATTGTCATCGCACGAGTGCATTTGTTGCATCATTTATACTATTATTATTCCTATCTAATACATACATATATACATATTGAGTTGAAGTACATACAAAAGTTATTTATTATATATTCTCATCGATATTTATTTTTCTTTGATAATATTTTACAAAAAGAAAAGAAGAATGTTGACTAATGCGAATATTATGGTTCATTCTTCGTATGATAATTTATCATTAGTATCTCCAAATATAGAAAATATAACAACAAATAATAATCTTATATTTGATGAAGTTGAAGGTCAAGATTAAATTACTTTTCTTTTCTTTTCTTTTTTATTATTATTTTATTTATATTCTTTTAATAGGTTTAACAAAAGATCTTCGTCAATTTCTTGATGGACGCTTTGAAAAAGGTTCAATTGATTATGATCTTCAACAAACAATACGTGATAATCTTTATATGAGAACAGTTCCTTGTAAATAAATATTTTTTAATATAAATTCTTAAAAAACTAAAATAAAATAATATTTCTTTACTTATTTTTTGTTGTTGTTTTTTCATTTATAGGCACTACACGTCCACCTCGACCAGGTGAAATAAATGGACAAGATTATACATTTTTAAATATAAAAGATTTTTATGCATTAGAAAAAAGTGGCAATTTACTTGAAAGTGGAATATATAAAGGTTTATTTTTTTTTCTTACGTTCTGTTTGATAAAGAAATAGAAAAAAAAATGAATTTTTGTTTTCTTTTTAAAAAGGACATTATTACGGAACCCCACGTCCAATAAAAGAAGGGATTAAAATAAACGATAATAATATAAGACGAAGTAATTCAGCTAAAGAAATGTTTCAATATAATGAAAATATATGTAATGAATTAATAAGATGTTCATTAAGAAAAAGTCAACATGGTTTTGGTTTTACTATAATTGGTGGTCATGAAAAAGGTAAAGAATTTCTTCAAATTAAAGATATTTTACCTGATGGACCAGCTGCAAAAGATGGTAAACTTCAACGAGGTGATATTCTTATTTCTATTAATGATACCAATGTTATTGGTTATAGTTATTCAGATGTTATTAAAATATTTCAATCATTATCAATAAGTGATATTATAAATTTAACTGTTTGTCGTGGTTATCCACTTTCAGTTAATTTAAACGATCCACATATTGATGTTGTTTCATTAAATGGTATTCATTATTCAACAAATAATAATGATTATAAAGATAATCAAATGTTAAATAATTCAGGTATATATGCAGTTAAAATTCGAAAAGGTGATCATGGTTTTGGTTTTACTATTGCTGATAGTCCAAATGGACAACGAGTTAAGTCTATTGTTGATAAACAACGTTGTTTAAATTTATGTGAAAATGATTTATTATTATCAATTAATGGACAAGATTTATTAGGAAAACAACATACAGATATTGTTGATATACTTATAAAATGTTCAAAAGATTTTGAAACAATATTTGTTGTTCGACGAGGTAATTTTTATTTGTTTTTATCATAAGATAAATCCAAATTGTTAATATAAAAAATGATATTTTTTTTTGAATTTATATATAGATCATTATTGTATTCAATTGAAATACTAAAAAAAAAATGGTATTCATTTAATGTCACCCGCTATGAGAAATGATTAGTTAGATGAGGAATAATATTTCTTTTTTTTTTTTTACTCTAAGGAATAGAAAAAAAAAAAAGATTTATTCATTCTGAAGATAGATCGTGTGTAGAAAATCATTAATAACATGTTGAAATTTCGTGTTAGAAAAGAAAAAAATATAGGTATATTATTAACATTTTGTTTTTTTATTTGACAATTTTTAACATGAAATTAATCCATCTTGTTTTTTCAAGGTGATTCGGATGTAAATAATAATGCATTTATATTAGATGGCAATCATCGTCATCTAGACAAAAATAATCAGGTATGAATTTAAATTTATCAAAAGATTTTATTTAATGTATATTGATGAGATAAAAATAATATATTTATCTATAGTCAAATAATCGAACAATTCTTAATGGAAAACATGTTTCATTTTTAACGAATAATAAAGAAAATAAGGTGAACATATATAATTTGAGATTTTTATCCTGCATGTTTATGTCCTACCTTTTATTATAAATATACAAATGATGTGTATATGCATGATATTTTATTGTAATGTATATCATTTGTAATCCAGAGACTGTTATAGAGTAAAATATTAAAGTTTGTAACTATTCATGCAAACAGATTCTTTTATGTTAACATAATTATTGTGTTACTCCATTATGATTTACATTAACAATTCAGTTCTGTTACATCAACAACTTTTTATTTTCTTTCATAGATCACAATGTAATAATAAATGGTTTCATTGACATGTTATAAGCATGATTAATAAAGAATCGTAATACTACCTACTTGTTTATTAAAATTTAACTGAGAAATATGACAAATGGTAATAGGCACATGACTTGCAAATAATAATATTTGATAAAAAAAAACGAGCAAATATAATTGTAGAAAAAGAAATATAACCATGTAAAAAAAAAACTAGATCGTCATGTAGTTTGAATATTACTAACAATAGATTTATGTAACACGTTTTTTTTGTTGTACTGTTAGAATACTACTATGTTCATAAGTATAAATAAAATACCGGTAATGTAGTTTCGGTGAGAATATAGTATACCGTTTAATTGTTAAACTATGATCGTTTCTTTTGCCACTACCGGCAAATACCGCCCGTAAAGCGCACATTACATCGATCGATCTATTGGTGGTTTTTGGCCAAATAGAATTACATAGAATTTCAATTGAAATTTTTCTCCTCAGTTGGTTTATTGATTTTTGTAAAGTATTTATTTAATATCAACAAATTATTCATATGGAAACGTAACAAACTAATATTTCTTCTATTTTCAAAGGAGACAGGGAGGGGGGAGGAGGGTGCGTATGTCTAAGAATGTTTATGCTTATGTAGAAGGCATGATTTAATAAAACTTAATGAAATTTAATTTTAGGAGAGCAATGGAATAAATAATCGTTATTCTCCATCAAAAATAAATGGTATAGAAAATTGACAATAAAAAAATATTTTTATTATTAATTTCTAAATATTTAGAAAAATCTCGTAGTAAAACTCCAACATCATTTACATCTGTACCATTCATTGATACAACTCTACTTCGTTCTCGAACACCATTACCAACAACAATAACAAATAATAATAATAATAATAATAATAATATAAATTTTCCTAATTCAAATACAATTCAAACATCAGCACCATTAGCTCAAGAAGAATTTTCACCTGATTCAAGATATGTATTTAATCGACAAACACCTTTATCACGGAGTGCACGTGATATACCATTATCAAATGCATCATTAATACGTAGTAAAACTCCAGGACCTGAATTTGGTGCAACACCATCATCCTATCATGCTAATACAATGAAACCAAGAAGTAAAACACCAACATCTTATGAATTTTCATCAAATACTTTACAAAATAGGTTTTAAAAAATTTGTTTTTTTACTTAATCAATATATATTTTCTATTATTAGTCGATCATTACAATCTATTCAGTCACAATATACTGAATTAGTTATTAATTTAACACTTTTGCGTCCAAGGTAAATATTTATATTTATTTTAATATTAAAAAAAAAAAAGAATTTTTTTGTTTTCCTAAAGTGATGGTTTTGGTTTACGAATAATTGGTGGTGAAGAAGAAAAATCTCAAGTATCTATTGGTCATATTCTTCCTAATTCACCAGCATATATTGATGGTCGTCTTCGAGTTGGTGATGAACTAATTAAAATTGATAATCATTCAACTATACGTGCATCTCATGAAAAAGTTGTTCAACTTATGCAACGAGCTAGAGAACGTCAACATGTTTGTTTAATTGTTCGTCGATATACATATCCAATAAATCATAATAGTTCTTATATAAAATCATTAAATGATAATCAAATACGTTATGTAACATTACAAAAAAACAAATGAAAATCAAAGTTATGGTTTTGTTATTATTTCATCACAAAATAAAGCTGGTGCTATTGTTGGTAAATATTACAATTTTTATTAAATTTATAAATAAATAGATAATAACTTATTTTATTTTTAGGTAAAATAATTCCTAATAGTTCTGCTGATCTATGTGGTCAACTTCATGTAAATGATCGTATATTGGCTGTTAATGGTATTGATTTAACTCAAATGGTTCATACAGATGTTGTTGATTTAATAAAAGAATCTGGTAGAACTATAACACTTACAGTTGCCCCACCCATTTATTATGGTAATCAACAAATATTCTTTTTGTGTTTATATTATATTTAAAAAATTGTTTCTTCTTCTCAAAAAAAAAAGATAATCAAACTGTTGAAAATAAAAATTCATCAAATGGTATTCGACCATCATCATCTTCATCAATGATTATAACGAATGAAAATAATCGTACATTAAGAAATGCATTTTCATATAATCCACTTAATATGCCAGAAAAGTATTTAACAATAGTATATTCTATAAGAAAATAATTTTTATTTTATATTTTAGAAATCAAAATCATACATCATCTCGTGTAAATAATGTATTAAAATCTGTAAATATTTATTTGATTAAATTTTTTTGTTTTATTTTTTGATTAAATATTAATCTTATTTAGTCATTATTATCTGATGATTATTTTATTGTTGATCTTCATCGATCATATATAAATTCAAGTTTTGGTTTTAGTATTCGTGGTGGACGAGAATTTTCTATACCATTATATATATTAAAAATAGCTGAAAATGGTTTAGCTGAAATTGATGGTCGAATGAAAGTAAATTTAATAAATTAGTTTTTTTTTTCTTCTTTATTTTAATATCTTCTTTTTTGTTAGGCTGGAGATCAAATTATTGAAATAAATGGTCATTCAACGTATGGAATGACTCATAGTGAAGCAATTTTATTAATTCGTGATGGTGGTTTATATGTACGTTTATTATTACGACGAACAAATGCACCACCACCAAGTCTTGATGGTTAGATATTGAATTATTATTATTATTATTGTAATATTGATTTTTTTTCTAGAAGTTAAAATGGCAATGGAAAATGAAATTAGATCTTCAAATATTCCTTGGAAAACAAATGGTTATACATAAAATACAAAATCTCAATATTATTTTTTTCTTAATTATTCTTAAATATTTATAAATCTCTGTTTTATTTCTTTGATCTTTTTTTTTCTTTGTATATATAAAATAAAATAAAAGAGATTAAAATGTTTTGTTTTTTGTCGTCAGATGTTTATATCGAGTTTAAAATATTTCTTTTTTCTTTATATACATCTATGTGTATGATTTGTCTCGCTTTTTTTGTTTTCGGTGTTATTTATATAAAAGAATGGAACTATCAAAATTGGTGAAATAAATTTTTTTCAATTTGTTTCGCTGTTTCTATTTGTTAAGAATTTATGTATGGATTTTAAAAAGATTATTAAAGTTTATATTCAAATATAAAAGAATATCCTCTAAAATTTCATTAAATATGTTAATGT
>JAJEKB010020853.1:0-12293 GCA_022393335.1 Macrotrachela quadricornifera | reverse complement strand
TGGTTGATGACACATATATTCAAATTCATGTTTTTCATATGTCATTATTGGTAAACGACAATATTCTTCATAAGCATTTGATATATTTCTTAAAAAATTTGAATCATTTTCACTTAATAAATTTTTTTTATTTATTAATGTTAATGTCATTTGTCTATTTGCATATATTTTTTCACGTTTTAATCGTTTAGCATCTTCAGTTAATATTAATTCTTTTTTCATTCCAACACGAAAACATTTATTTAAACGACAATATGAACAATCACGACGTGTTCGAATATTAATTAAACAATTTTCTGTTGAATAACGACATTGATATGATTCCAAACCAGATAGAGCATTACGACGAAAAAATGCTTTACAACACATACATGTTATAACAGAAAAATTAAAACCTGTTGCTGTTGCACCACAAACTAAACATATTAATTCAGATGATTTGGAAGCTTTTTTAATATTATTATCTTTATTAAAATCATCAGGTGAACAATTTCGTTTTTTATTTGATATAGAATCCATATATTCTTGTTTTTTAGTACATAATACTCATGAAAATTTTCTATTACATTACTGTTCGATGAGAGTTTTTTTTTTTCTATCCACGCGACACAATCTGATTTAAGATAAAATTGAGAATAGCGATAGATTAATATTGTTCTATAGTGACATCTTTTATAGATAAAAAATA
The DNA here is from genome assembly GCA_022393335.1 of Macrotrachela quadricornifera. Taxonomy (NCBI): domain Eukaryota; kingdom Metazoa; phylum Rotifera; class Eurotatoria; order Philodinida; family Philodinidae; genus Macrotrachela; species Macrotrachela quadricornifera. The sequence continues at coordinate 11,605 of JAJEKB010020853.1, read as the reverse complement.
AAATTTTAATTTTATTTTAAGACAAAAAAAAATGAAATTTATAAATTTTATTTTTTTTTATTTTTAAAAATTTAATTTATATATAGAATTGTAAACTTATTGTTTACGTGGTTGATATAAACTTTAATACTGGAACGATCATTCTGTCCTTCAATATTCAAATAAAGTTCTTTGACAATGTTTTTCAAAACATTATTAATTGTTTGTGCCTTAATATCGATTGTATTCAGTCAAATAGATGATGAAGAATCATTTTTATTTGTTACAAAACAAACAGTTAATCGATTTATTGTACAAGATAAAGACTTAACTATTAAATATAGTTTATACAATTCAGGACCAACGTAAAAATAAAAACAACAAAAAAGTCAAAAAAAAAAATAAAATTTATTTTTATATTTTAGAACAATTTTTAATGTTAAATTGAATGATATTCATAGTTTTCCAACAGATAAATTTGAATTACTTGTTGGTATACTTAATCCAAAATGGGAACGAATTAATGCGTAAAAAATTTTTTTTTTTTCAAAATTTATAATATTCTATTTTGATTTTATATAGAGGAACAAATTTAACTCATATTGTTGTTCTTAAACCAAAACAAAGTGGTTTAAGTAATAGTTCACATGCTATTGTAACATATCAAAAGAGTGAAAAGAATTCTGATGTTCAAGTAAGAAACTCTTCTTTTAATATGATATTTCAATTCATACAGAATCTGCAGGATAATGTATTTTTATACATTAAAATTCATTTTTCTTAAAATTTGATCTCTGGCTACATATATGGTAGAAATGTATTGATGAGACTAGACGAAGAAATAACCTATTTTTCTTAGTTTCGATCTTTTCTAAGGAAAATGAATTTTGTTTTATTTGAGAATGGTACTTCATTAAGATTAATTAATTTGTTGATTATATAAAATAATTTTTATAGAAAACTTATTCATCGGAAATTGGTGATGTTTATATAATGACAAATCGTGAATATGATCGACGATTTTCATCACATATTGTAAAAAATTTTGTTATTATTTTTCTAATTAATAAAAATTAATTTATTGATTTTATATTTAGATTGATTGGATGCTTTTTACAGCAATGGCAAGTCCATGTATTGTTTTTCCATTTTTTCTTTGGTTTAAAAGTAAAAGCAAATATGAATTATTATTATCCAAAGATAAATTAATGAAAAAAGCTCAATAGAAAACGAACATTTTCTTTTGTTTTTGAATGTTTTTTGTTGTTTTTTTTCTTCTAACTTAATACTATGTACGGTGATTGTGTTTTTAGGTTTGTTGTTATTTATGCAAGATATTTAAAAAACAAAACGAAATGATAAAAGATCTTTTAAGAGAACATTTTTATTTTAGATCTGAAAATGTTAAAGCGTTCAGAAAAATTATGGATGGGCAGTGCCTTATTTTTTGGTATATTTGCATTAGTTTGTAATTTTATTGGTTTTTCAACACCATATTGGATTCAAATTTGGCCTCGGTATATTTATTAATAAAAGAAATTTCTTTTTTTTTATTCTAAATTATTATTTATTTAATTATTTAGTGTTGGTGATACAACATTTCGTAAATTAGGTCTTTGGCAAGTATGTATTGCTGGTTTTCGTAATCCAAAAAATTATTGGGGAAAAGTTTATTATGGTTGTTGGTGGTTATTTGCACGTGAATATAATGGATTACGAAATGATGGAATATTAACACCACGTAAGTTTATTAATTGAATTTTTTCTAGGAATATATTTGATTTTATTATTATTAAGCTTGGTTTCTTGCTGTACAAACATTTGCATGTTTTGGATTAATATTTAATATTCTTTGTTGTATTGCATTGGTTGTTGTTGCTATTACACGATATCGTTTATCACGTCGTTCAATGCTTATTGGTTGTATTTTAGGTGGATGTGCTTGTAAGTGAATAGAATTTTTTCAATTGTAAGAAGAATTAAATTTAAATTTAATAGATCAGATCTAAGGAAAAGAAATCAAAGATTAGATTTTTGTGTTGTCTATATATTAAGAGATCGAGAATAACATACAAGAATCTTTCTAATTGTTCATTCCCTTTTATATATTGAATAGTGATACTTTTTGAAATGAAAAAAAGTAATTCATACTAGAGATTTAAACTAGCCATTTAGCCTGCCTGAACAGTCATAGATGTCAAAATATATATGAAACAATTTTTGTAGTTGAAAAGTCAGAATCTTTTTTATTATTTTGACGCTGTAATCATATTTAATGATGTATTGTGGCACATAGGATTATTATCTGTTTATTTATTTAGTTTATATGTTTCTTTCGGTCAGTTACTGTTTGCACATGTTAGTTAATTCATATTATTATTATTTTGTATGAATTGTTTATTAACGAGCGAACTTCTAGAGGTGTTCAACGGGTTTAGACTTCATCTTTTGAGCATAAGTAAACCTCAGTGATGTATGAAATAGTTGTAAAGGATTCGGGTCCTCGTGGGATCCAAGATTTTCACAAAGATTGTGTTATTGAATTTTGATCTGAAACCTTGGTTATGTCAACCTCTCAAGTAGACTGGGTTGTGTAAAAAATTTCAGCGCTTTCTAACACAATCTTGAAGGATATATGAATGTTTCAAAAAATAAGCCGTTTTTTTACAGATATTGTAGAAAATATGGATATTTTGAAACATTCATATTCCTTAAAGATTACGTTAAAAAATTCTGAAATTTTGTATACAACCTAGTCTACTTGAGAGGTTGATATAACCAAAGTTTCAGGTCAAAATGCAGTAATACGATCTTTGTGAGAATCTTGGATCCTACGAGGAAAATCTCTTAAAAATTCGATATCTCGGAAAAAACGTCACGAGGGCTCAAATTCTTTACAACTTTTTCATAACTCATCGAAGTTTACTTATACTCAAAAGATGAAGGCTACACTCGTTCGATACCTCGGAAGATTCTCTCGTAAGACTTATCATTGCTGATTAATATTTATATTTGTCATAATATAGCAAGACTTGATATGATATCTGTAATCACTTTATTAAATTTATTTGAAATATTCTTACCTCATAATACCACTTATATCTTTATCTATGTAAAGTTCTCTTATTGTTTTTGTTTTAATGAATTGTTTAAACTAGATTATTACTTACAATTTTTAGGGTTGTGTAATTTCCTTACTGTTCTTATATTTGGCATATATGCAGATGCTATTCCAGGCAAATGGATGCCACGCGCTGATTATACATTTTTATCATGGTCTTATCTTTTTACACTTGGTTCAATGGTATCATCATTTTTTGCCGGTAATATTTATAAATGACTTTTTGTCTTTGATAAATATATATTTTTATGTTGATCTTATTTATATATAGTTGGTTTTGTTTTATTCGAAATTTATTTTATAACCGAAGCAAAAAGAAATAATAATGAAAAAACATTTATTCGTCATGTTGGTAATCCAAATCAACCATTTGTTCGTCATGGTGAAAAAGATGAACCATCATTTGTACGTAAAGCTACAAATGGTGAGCAACCATTTGTACGTCGAACTGATGATGAAAATGAACATGCATTCATACGACGTGCTGATAGTTCAGTACCAGATGAGGCATTCATTCGTCGAGCTGATGGTTCAGTACCAGAAGAAGCATTCATTCGTCGAGCTGATGGTGGATCAGATGGTGAAGAAGCTTTTATACGACGTGCAAATAATCCAGGAAATAATTATGTAGTTTAAAATTCTAAATATCATTACATTCCGTGTACAGATAGATCTGAGATACAATTTTTGTGTTTCTTTTTTGTAAATGTTTTTTTACTAATTATCATTCCGTTTTCTTGTCTTTTTTTAAATAGTTATTGATATTTCATAGACGTGAGAAATACTTTTATTCTCTCATTTTGATTCACATATTTACAATAAATTTGAATATTACAACTCGTGCACATTTAATAAACATTTTGATGTTCGTCTGCTATTTAAATGAGTACTTGTAATTGTATCATTACTTAGTCGTTTTGATGAAATACTTAATCGACAAGTATGTGTTTGTTGTAACGAAGTAGATCGAGGTCTTTCTCGTTGATCGTATTGAAGTCCATTACGCATTTCTACACCAAAATTAGAACTTGTACGAGTAGCAGTTGAACTTCGTCTTCGTTCATAATTCCTATCAAGTTTCATTCGTATATAGTGATAAATATCACCAAATGTTTCTATACAAGTTGCACGAAATTTTGAACCCGCCAAACAGTAAAATAAAAAATTTGTCTAAATATGTGAAAATAATGAAGTTTTTCTTTTTATAAATTAAACTTACTGCTGCACTCATTTGTACCCAAAGAACAGTTAAATTTGTTCGTAAAAAACGCATTTTAAGTCGTTTAACATCTCGATATTTTGGTGGACGACCCTGACGAATATAATCAATAATAATTGGTGTTGTAAATAAATAAAAACTTAATGATACTGTAACAAGCATTATTGTTAATTGTTGTTGTTTTCTATTATATAAAGCTGCATTCATTTGATGTAAAGTATTTTCTGGATTAATTAATGTTTGTGCACGTTGTTGTCGTTTAGCTACAAATAATTCATAAATAATGAATAAATTAACTAATAATATAAGATCAGGTATAAAATAAAACATAACTGGTTTAACAATTCGTATAATTATATGATATTGTTGACGAACATCACATTTTGTTTTTTTATTATTTATTGTATATATAAATGGAAATGTTATTGAAAAGAAAAGAAATGCAATAAATACAAGTATATATATTGAATAACGTGCACGTTGTGTTGTACAAAAACGTTTTGTTAAAAATGGTGAATGAACAGCAATACAACGTTCAATTGTCATTATAACCATTATCCAAACACTACAAAATGTAACAAAATCAGTTAAATAAGTAAGAAAACAATGAAATATATATGATCGTATTCGTCTTGAAATTATTAAAGTTGTTATATGAGCAACAAGAACAGATGTATCAAATATAGCCATATATGTTATAAATACACTGGATGATGTATCACGTAATGAAGGACGATTTATAACAATTAGTGCAAGACCATTACCAAATACTCCACATATAACCATAATAATTTCAATAATCATTAACCAATAATTAACTTGACGAATAAATTGATTTATTTCAGCACGTATTGCAGTATCATTTAAAATTTCTATTGATGAATGGTTAATATAAGATTCATTACTCAATATATAAATAGGATGAATAATACTTTCATTCATTATAGAATAAAATCTATAAATACAAATATTCATATACATTTAATCTTTAAAATAAAAAACATAGTAGATTTCTATGAAAAAAAATAACGAATAAAACTTATAAATAAATATCCTGTAATGAAAACAAAAAATATATATGCGGCAACAGAATGGATATTAATCATATCATGCACTATTTCCTTTTGATATTATAACCGATAGAAATGTCGGTAATAACTCATCTGAAACGAAATTTGATCTTATTTTGACAGAGTTAAAAATATAATAATACAAAATTGTTGAATCTTTCTCTCGGGAATATAACCGAAATCTGTTACATATAATTTATATTCTTCAATTTCTCTGACTCAAATTGCTCGTACTATTTTAGTATCCATAAAAAAATGGTATAACATCTTTATCTATTGCTATATGTCAGTAAATATTATTCCCAAACTATCTGTAAAAATGCACTTCTTTTACCATAGAATAACAATATACATATATACAATGAATTTAATCATTTTTTCTCTCATTTCTGTCAATATTGATGAGGCAAATGATTTATCTTTGATCAGAGAAAAGCAAAAAGATTACAATTGAATATTCATTTTTTATTAATTCAAGAGAAAATAAAGAAATAAAAACATAAAACTTGACCTTCTATATATATCTTTATTAACTGTACGAAAACAATTTTTTTTATCGCTCTATCAAACAGAAAAGATTGTGATCAAATTTTGAATAGTATCTTAATACATAATTAATTTTGAAAGATATTTCATAGAAAAAAAGAATGATGAATAATGATCTCTAACATGCACATACTATTCCTTCATATTCTAAATAATAATTCGATAGATTTTTGAATCGAAATAATATTAAAAAGAATTATAGAATACAAAATCATTGATTTTCTATAGAAAATGATACTATTCTGATAAATCAACCAACATCAAATATGATGTTCTGATTATACGCGAATGTCATTTTTTTATTGCAATATTATTCATGCTAAATATATGCTCTGTAAAACATCGTCTTACACCTTCATCCACCAATCATATGTAGATCAAGCCATTTTTTGGTTTTGTTTTGCACATCTTCATAATAATATAGATAAATCAAATCATACATGTTACTAATAACCATAAAAATAAGAAAAAACAAAGTGTTATATTAACGTCTATAAATCCTTGGATGATTCATATATCTAAAAAATCAATAAATTTCAATAGATAGAAATTGATTAACTGATAACTGAATGTATTTATACCATAATGATTAATCTTTGAGTGTCTTTTATCATTTGTTCTGCGAGATGAGACCATTAATGGTATACTGTAGAGAGTAAATAACTACTTACAAAAAAAAAAGAGTTAACTAAGAATCTTACTTATTCCTTGTACAATATAATATCGAAATCGAGAGAATGGACATAATAAACAGAAGACATACGTGTGTTATTCTATTTCTATTACAATGTCATATAATGGACGTCACTAATGATGGAAGAAAGACACACATAGAATTTCTTCATAGACGAACTAAAGAAATCAATTTATTCTCTTTCATCAGTATTACTGTCTTAGCTGTTTTTTGTTGGACAATAAATGAATATATAGTAAAATTGCTTATGCAAGCAATTTTCAATAATAATTAGTCTATGATAGATTGAAGCAAATTTTGTTGGAAATGAATCTTTTTAATGTAAGTTTCTTATTATTCTGAGTAATGAACAATTATTTTTGGTCTCATGAGCAACATCTGTTCTGTCATTCTCGTACAAAATGAGAAAAAAAATGGTATGATATTGCTTGCATTATGATAAATAATTAGAATACACACACATATATATATATATATCAGAAAGAGATGGACTCAATGTGGGTATTTACACAGAAAATCTAATATTAGACAATAACAACAGCACTCCGTGAAACATTCCATTTTTCTTCTATTAACATATAGTAACATCAAATAACGTTACTACATATTGATTTCCTTTAGATTAAAATAATTGAATCGATAAAAGAATCTAACAATTGTTTACTTTTTATAATGTTCCTTACGCAAATCGATCAAAAGATAATACAGAAGAAAAACTCATGAAGAAATATCATTGAAAATAGAAGATGAGATTAAACTCATGTTAATAGATATTTATTTTGATTCGAAATTTTCAGTTCAAAAGACATTTTCTTTTATATTTTATTTTTTTCAAATAAATAGAAGAATTTGACAGACGACAAGTGTTATATTTGATGTATATATAAATCTTATTATATATAACATTGTCTCTCTCCACTTCTACACAATATTCTTTTATCGATACTTATCTATAAAATGAGTTTTTTTTAAATTTTATGAAAAACGGTACTGTTTTCATTTTTTTGGCTAATAACATAGATGAAATATAAGTATAAACAAAACAATTGTAACACAAGTAGATTGCCTACTTTTATTTCAGTTTCTACTTATATGCTATTGATTATTAATGTGGCAATTCTTCGATTTATCATTTTTTTCAGACTGTTTGTGTTCTGAAATTCTATCTATATTCCTACTTAATCAAGATTTATTTATTTTTCTGTCTTTTTAATAATCAATGAAAAATTATTATTGATGCGTTTTAGTGATGTCCTATGTTCCCAAGTTAATTTGTCAAACATAGAATCTAACTTTTGTGGAAACTCTATGTTACAATCGCGAGTTCTTCGATTTGTGCAACAGATTATTTCTCTTATATCAAATTGTTATTCGGTATCATAGTCTTCGTAGATTTTAAGTGGATATTTGATTTATTTTGATTTAATGATTGTTAAGGGAAGTTAAGAAAACTAAGTGTTCTATTGGTATATTTACGCTAGATTGAAGTGCCACTAAGAGGATGAAAAATGAATCTCAAGACTCAATATTTACATTCACATCTTTCATCACTTATCAGACGGATATAGACAATTTCTTCGTATTGTATACAAACTATTTTTTTTTGCGAATGACTCAACAACAGTTTTGGCAGGACAGATTAAATTGAAACATACGCAACAAATATTGATGTCCCAAATAGACTCAAGTCGTTCTTAGACAATTTGGAATATTATATCTATACTAAATATGTACTCTATGAACTATTCAAGTATAGAAATGATTTTGTTAGTTCAAATGATAGTCAAATCTGGGATTGATTTTTTAATTAACGATTATAGAATTCAATGGGCATACGAATTACCATGAAAAAAGTTCGTCGGATGGATAGTTCGGCATCATTTCAGTTATGAAGAGCATTGTTGTCATGTTACATGTTCTACTATTATTCACATGATTAGTTACGATTTATTCATTCTCTATCCTAAAATAAAGAAATGATCTGTTATATTGATTTGGGGAAGTTTTCGCATAAAGATAGATATTATAGATGTTAAACAAAATATTTGATAATTCTGTTTGATTCGATTGATGAAATATATTATTTTATGAAAGAAATGAATTTGAACAAGTGTAGAAGAATTTAAATGCTGACAAACAATTCTATGCAAATATTCAGAATGTTAGAAAGGTTTTGTCAAACACATTCCGGTTTAAATTGAAGCCTTTAAGTGGTGTATTGATATTTCTATCTAACATTCTATTCTTGCCTTTTATTTTTGTTTTTGTTTAAATTTATTTCATTAGTTATCAATATGTATTTTTCTCTTATCTCTGATTTAGTCAATGAAATAATGATTCATGGGTCATCAGCATTCTACTTCCAAATAATAAAAAACAATCCAGTTTGAATAAATAATAAACGAACATATACATCATTCTGGTATTTTCTTAAATTAAAAATATGTATTATATTAAATCAATCAAAGATAATAATTAATTTCTTTTCCATAATTTACGTTATTGTCATGATAGATTAGGTTGACATTGTATAAAAGTTCATTGCAACTATCGAACTTATTATGATGGAGTTATATGCTAAATCTATCAAGATCATTTATGTCAAATAGTCAGATTCAAATAGAATTGAAAAAGACGTTATTTTCTGAGTTATTCACAAAATTTCAAAGAATTTTTAGCTTAACATAAAGTCAACACAAAAAAAATTATTTTGCACATAAGTATTAATGGAATCACATCGTATGCGGAAGTGTGCACGCAAAAATGTTCGCTAATAGATTCTCATTCATTACATTAATAAACTAAAAATGTCTAAAGCATAATAATATTATTCAATTCATGCATGAAATGTAACTTTCAAGTTGAATAAATCTATTGTAATATATCAATAAATATTATTTCTATAATTTCTTTTTTTTTTTTATTTTTAAATCTAAGAATTCCATTAAAATAAAATATAAATAATTTTATTGAAATATTTATTTATATATTTTTTAATATAATACATTATATTATGTTATCATTGGTGTATAAAGTGGATTACATTTTGCATCATCTGGTGGTACTTTAATATTTGTTATATTTGAACGAAAATTATTTCCAATAGATGAATGTGCTGATACAAATAATAAAGCTGTACACGGCATAGCTATAATAAATAATAAAAAAAATAAACGATCTAATACTAATGCAACATGTTGCCATTCATCTAAACGTTGTTGATTATCAACTTTTAATAATTCATTATTAAATTCATATTCATTAGAATTACTTATTGGTAATAACCATTGTGTGCGTATATAAATTTTAATTTGATGTAAAAGTTTAAGTAATTCAATAGCCTTTAAATAAACATTAAAAATAAAAATAAAATAAAATTTATTTTTTTTATTTTTATCTACATTACTTGTTGATTACTTGTTCGAATTGGTGTTGGTAAAGTAAATAAATGACACATACGTTTTTCAATACTACTTAAACGTCTTGGTCGTTTATCTTCAATATCATATTTTGATAATTTTTGTTGTTGTTGTTTAATATGTTTATTTATGTTACAATAAACTAATGGACTTAAATAATCAAGTAAAACTATTTTCATATGTAATGGTACACATGCTATATTTGATGTTGATGGTCGATGATATAAATATAATACATAAACAGTCATAATACATGATAAAAACACTAAAAAAAAAATTTGCATTACAAAATAATGTTAATATAGGTGTTTCATCATCAGATTTTGGTATATATTCACTAATTAATTGTAAATAAATAACTAATGATAATAATATTGTTACATTTAATGTTAATTTTTCACTTGTTTGTGGTGGTAATAAAAATGTAAATAATGTTACAAATGAAACAAGTGAAAATGGTAAAATTATTCTCATTAAATAATATATATGATTACGTTTTAATATTAATGTAAAACGTACAAGACTATAATTAACTTGACCAAAATCAGATACATGTTCTTCAGTTATTTCAGTATAAGAATGTATTAATTCCCATTCACCACGAATAAATGGATGACCTTCAATAGCACGTCGTTGAATAAATTTTATTGATTGACTATCATGTGAACCACTACGAATTATTATTGTACAATGCTGTTGATCAAATGGAAAATATGTTGAACGAATTTTACATATTGTTTTCCATAAATCTTGAAACATATATCGAACATAACCTGGAAAAAAAAGAGAAAAACATATAGATAGTTTTTAGAAGAAATATTTTATTATGAAAATTTTCTTTATTTATTCATTGATAAATAAAAATATTTAAAACATACCGTTATGTCGAAGAATTAATGCATAATGTTCTCTATTTCGTGAATATTTTGCATCAGCTGAATTAACTAAAACAACATCTGGTGTCCATAAATATTCAGAACCAACAGAAAGATCTGTTATATTAAATCGACTAAGATTCCATGTCATATATGGATCACACCAAGCACATGTCAATTGAATATTACTTGTTACTACCTGTAGAATTTTCATAGAATAGTTATTTAATTCTAGGAGAAAAAAAAACAACAAAATAGAACCTGTGCTTTTTCATCAACACTTTCAATCTGAAGTAGAATTAAATTGGTATGAACTTTAGTAATACCAGTTTCCGGACAAACTTTTTTATCATATGATCTTTTATGAAATAATAGATTTCGAAGCTCAACTTCATTTGTGTTTGTATATGGGAATAAGAAAATAATATTTAATAATATCCATAAAATTCGTTGTAAAACATACGATGAATTAGCTGAGCAAGACATGAAATAATTCTATTCTGATTGAACAAGTAAATAAACCAAAAAGAAAAATGATAATAGATAGAAGGAGAGAGAAAAAAAACGACGGAAATCTCCAAGGATTGATCTTCTCCGTATGTAAATCGATCTCATATCGAAATTGACAAGCACAGCCAGTGGCGGTCTTCTCGTTTCCATAAATGCTCTTTTCTTTTTTTTT
>JAJEKB010020851.1:7758-28243 GCA_022393335.1 Macrotrachela quadricornifera | reverse complement strand
AATAAGACTATTCGATAATGAATCAAAGTAGACACCAAAAGGATCAAATAACTGTGTACTACTTGTTCCATTACCATTGCCACCAGCAACGAGAGTACCTGCTGTTGAACCTGTTCGATAACTCATCACTCGATGATTTCCACTATCTGCAACATAAAGGACATTTGAACTGGAATCATATGCTATACCCATTGGATAGCGAAGATGATTGCTTGAATTGCCTGCTGTGACTAGAAATATATTTACATAGATATTCTTATATTTAAAATTCTTATTAAATCGACAATATATCTGTTTAGGATTGTGATAATCAGTGGAAATAATATTTTTTCTTACCATTGCCAGCAACTATCGAACCTATTGATGCACCATTAGGCCAATATATCACTCGATGATTTCCTCTATTTGATATATACAAATTACCATTTGAATCAACGATAAGACCGGTTGGTTCATTAAAAGCACTTGGAGATGAAGTTGTTGTTCCATTTGGAAGTTTAGTTACAGTAATACCATATGATATGTTTGTCAAGTATTTTTGAACTCTTTTATTATATCGATCAGTAGTGTACAAGGCAGAAGACGAATCAAATCCCAAATCCCAAGGACCACTTAACATATCTGAAGCATTACCTCTGAGATCTGCGCCAACCAAAGTAATGCTTGTTGATTGCCATCGAAGTGAAACTGTTGTATCTGTAAAAAAATGAATTTATTAAACTTAACATATATTTACATAGATTAGAGATATAGGACATCGGAATATAGAATTTAGCGATGGACGAATAAGTACTATGCAATATAAAATTGTCTTGCAAATGTAAAACTCAAGTGAAAGGATTCTACTATAATATATCCATAGGAAAAAAGTGACATATCATTATTCATTTAGGCGCTGACACAATTAAAAAAAATTCAAACTCGATAATTTTAGTTGGCCTCATTTTTCTATTTCATGTCCATGAATTTAAAGTACATATAGATCATTTCAAAATACAAAAACTAATAAGAATCATTCTTTTTGATATAAAGAAAAGAAAAATAAGACTTAACTCGTTGCAGATGTTGTCTGTTTATACAAAACAGCAATAAGTATTGCTGTTAGAATAATACTCAGAATGAGTGATAGTGCAGCAATTATTGATATAATAATATATCGTCGTGGACATCTATAACAGTTCATAACGAAATTTATCATAAATTAAAAAGAAAAATCAACCAACTTGATTTTTTTATTATTATGTAAATTTCGATGATGATCGTTTATGACATCTTTCCGATTCGTTTGTGTTTCTATTCGTACTTGTGAATATGAAGAACTATCTCGATAACTTTTTTCCATACTCATAAGACCCCAGGTGAAACAATCTGACTGTAAGATCTTGTACGATTTATCCAAGATCATACAAGAACTTGCTATAAGATCTTGTATAAACTTATAAGATCATATAAAAATCTTATATGATCTTGTAGGATTCTGTAGGAAAATCTTAAAGCCACCATTTCTTATAAAATCCTACTATAGGATTCTTATATGAACTTATTGTATAATCTTATAAGCTCTTGTACTAGTCATACAAGATTTATTGGAACGATCAGATGCATTATATGCTGCTTTTTTTGTACCATCTGTACGTTCTATCAGTTTTGTAAAGAATTGGTTTCTCTTTGTTATAAATGTACTTTATTCAGATATATATGAGTTACAATAGTGAGAGAAAAATTACAATATACAAATAATGCAGTAATAACTATATAGTATTTAACGACTACTATTTTGCATATATGTTAAGTAAAGTAAAAAAAACGCATCAAAATAAAAAGGATATATATAAATCACATGGAGAAATACAGATAAAAAAATAAACATCAGCATGCAGAAATATAAATCAAACAAATAACATCAATTAAAAAATATACAGATCGATCAAAAAATGAACATTAACACACAAATATAGATCAAACAAATAATCACCACATTACATTAATTTTAGTGTAATTAAAATGAAATTATTTTCATTGATTAGATTTAATTTTGTTTCACTTCGTTCAAAATAGATTAAATAATTAACATCATTAGTTTGAGGTTTATCATGCCAAGCAAATGCTAAAAATATAAGCCATGAGATAATAAAACAAATAAACAAAGATAATGAATTTTCGAACGTCTAAAAAAGATAAAACTAAAATAATTTAGAATTTTACAAATGAGCATAAAAAAGTTCTTTAACCTTATATAATCTGATGCAGTCATTAAATAATTATACATTCTTTATAAAGAACTATGAAATATATATGTAGATTAGTAATTATCCAATTGGTTCATTTCTGCAAGCCAATCTAAAATATTTCGAAGAAGGTGAAATTATTTAAAATATTTTTTTAATCAAAATTTGAAATAAAAAAATAAAAAAAAACTATCCTGTTCTCTTAAGACAAATGCAGAAAACGCTATTCTTTCTGCGACGATAAATTCAAAAAAATAAATAGGAAATATTATTTCTAAACAAAAAAAAATAATAAGTTTGGTTCCATAAATTACTCTACAAAAATGTATTTAGAATTCTAAAATTATGTGAGCTCAAATTAAAATGTAATCATTGTCTTAAAAATTATTTAAAATGCAAAACAATTGCTATATACAATACTACTTGTATAAGAAAAATCAAGAACTATGATCTTATGAGATCTTATAAGATATTACAAGATTCTGCTTTTCTGAGTTTGTAAGAATCTTATAGCAAGAATCGTATAAGATTTACCAAAGCATCTTATAGTAGGAAACGCATCGAATCTTAGAACAAGATATCTGTACGATTTCGTAAGATCCTATAGTATGAATCTGATGATATCTGATTGTTGGTAGGATCTTGTAGGTTCTTATATGATCTTAACAAGATTTCTCTACCTGGGACTTGGTGATTTGATGGATTTTCCATTGTTTGATATTTTTTTCGATTGATTTTGGTGATAACGAATGATAGGAACAGTTGAAATCTATTTTTGTTAAAAGTAAATAAATGTAATAATATTAATAAAAATCTTGAAAATCTAACCGAAGATAATTTAGGATTTAATTTAATAGATTTATTGTTTTTAAGTTGATTAGACTGTGATGGTTTAATTCTTACATGAATAAATGTATCAGTTTTTCTTCTTATTGTTAATGAATTATGTTTCTGAATAAAGTAAATTATGAAAATAAAAAATAATTGAAATATAAAATCTAACTAGATTATTAAGAGAATGATGATGACGTCGACGTGAAATTCTTGTAACTTGTTGTTCAATTCGTTGAGAATGATCTATAATGTTAGTATTAAAAGTTTATAAAAAATAAAATGATGAATTTTACCACTTTTTCCCATATGTGTGAATGTATAATCAAATATGCTTGTGATCTATGTTTCGAATTTTTCTTGAGAATGAATTTCAATTAATGATCAATTCAATGCAATTCTTCAGAGTGAAAGTATTCGAAAAAATACATATTAAAGAATCATTATTAAGGCATCTCAATGTACGAAAATCAATACAATAGAAAAATTTCATTATTACAAACAACATTTGTATGGATTTCAACAAATATATTTTTCATAAAATAAAAATTCAATTTTGTCTATTATTTGTTTTATTAATACATTATGAGCATGTAAACTTGTTGTCTTAATAGAATTTCAACGTAATATAGAAAAAAATACAATATTCTTTGCCATAAGACAAAAGATCTTCCATCAAAATATCAATTTGAAAATATTTTATCAATAACTAGATTTGATTGGTCGAAAAAATTGACTAATAGGATAAGGATTAGATGTGGTATTCAACATTATATATATATCATTTGTAATTGTTTAGGACATTAAAAAACAGAATGAGCTTGATATGAATGTTCAGTGCTTACAAATAGAACAATGTAAAAGTAAATGAATTCGATAGATTGATAGCCCTTAACAGCCGAAAAGACTTTTTCTTACAACAGGAGGAAACTAATCACAAAAATAGAGATTATAGACTCTCAGTATACTAACAGTATAGTAAAAGAGGCTTACCTTCCTTTTCTACTAGAGATATGCGCTGTCATTTAGGAGACATATTCGATCTTGTAAAAAAACTGAAGATCGTTATTTCAATCTGAAATTTAGCTCATAAGTAGGTTTCATCGTTCTCAATTCATCCTGAGATTTTCATGTAAAATGAATCCTTCCTTCTTGAGATATTTGATGCCCAAAATCGACTTTTTAAGCAAAATTCTGTATCTCGAGAAGGAACCAATCGTTGTTATTAAATAAGCAAAATTTCAAATTAAAAAGTATTTTATTTGTGATGACATAATTTGTCAGTAGATTGATTAAAAACTTATGGAATGATTTCATCAGATACTTTGGTGCTATGTTTAATAGCATTCCGTAAAATAAACAAAATTTTAAGAAAAAAAGTGCCATTAGAAAAAATCATCAATCATAAAAGATTTGTTAATAGCTAGGAACTTAGCCTGCTAATCTAGAGAACTGCTCACAATATAAATGCTTGCTGTATATTGATAATATAATATATTAGAAGATGATGATTTTCAGTAAATATATGATTGATGATATCAATAAACATCACAAATAGTAACGACTGAAAACAGGGGAGGCAAATTGGATTCCCCTTTATATTTTTGAGTTTTTATCACTATAGGTCTTTTGTTTTTTGATCTATTATATATCGCGAGAAAAGGTAATCGGAATCGATTCGATATATCAAACTTTACTTTTTTTTGGAATGATAAATTTGACATTAATGAATGTAACTTACATTTTCCTCTATTGTTCAATGTAAAAAAATGCCTGTTTTAATTTCTTTATCAAAGTTATCTTGTTTATCTGAGTTATCCGATCATAATCAATTAGTCACGAATGTGTGTGAAGCGAAATGCTTACAAAATATACAGCAAGACGTAATAGATATTGGCAACAGAATCTGGCTTTTCAATAATATCCAGCAAACACAATACTGTTAGATAACTTCTACTCCTTCAAATAAGTTCATTGAAACAATAACAATCAATGAACCATGAACCGTGTGCATTCCATACAATAAGACTCTTACATGTATTGATTATCAATTATTCGATTTATCTTGTACATTACAGTGACTTATGATAACACCAACTTTCTAATCAAATATTCGACAACTCACTCACTTTATTAAACCAAATGAAAAATCTGACTAAAACATTTCTTTGAACCTATCAATTACAATTAGAAAAAATAATAAAAGATATATGAAACCAATATTTCTACTACCAGAATCGACATACATGCATTTTATACACGACCATGCCATATACGTCTTGACACTTATTTGCTCCATCATATTAACTCTTGTCGCTGCTTTCAACAAAAAAATCGAACAGAGACAACAAGAAACTTTCTGCATTTGTATATGATATGTTAACTCATTAAATACATTTTTGTAATAAATAATCAGATTTCTTTTTCTAATATAAACGCTATCAAATGAGTATTCAAATTGAACAACTGTAAATCAATCAACCGTCACTTAATTTCAAAGATGAAAAATTCCGTTCATCTTATGTTACTAAAATATCAATAAAAACGTATATCCAATAGATTATCTCACGTATTCATCAATTTACGTACCTTTCAGTGCAACAATGTAACAAATGTAATAGTTACTTTCATTCTACACTCTATCTGTCCCAATCTGCGACGACACTTTTGTCATCAAAGATCGTTTAAAATCGAATGAATAAAATATGGAGCCGAGAGAGTATGTCCAGATTTACTTGAAAACTTCTTCGATTCCATTGGAAAGTACTCATAGACGAATCCTAACGCCTTAATAAAATAATTAATAAATAATACACTAATTAATCATTTATCGATTGAGAGACTTATTGGAAAGTCATGGATTAGATATAGAATCGATAAAGTTCGTCGAGATCTATCTGGAAAGTAACAAGTAAGGTATGGAATTGATAGAACTCATTGAGTTCTGCTTGGAAAGTTGTTCAACTGAGTTGGAAAGTTCTTTAGAACGAATATTTTCCAGAAAAACTCGAATTCTGACCTAAAATATCCTACGTAGATAAAATATGTGATAGGACAGTAGGAGAAAAACTCAATACGTTTTGTAGAGAAGATGTAAAATATGGCACATCGGTGATTTCAACACTTGTAAATACATCAACAGTATAAACTTTGACATTTGATTAGATTTGGTTCTTTCAATTTAATGAAACAATGTTGTGTCATAGATGCTACTAATTATATTCATAGAAACATAGAAGATATTTTTTCCTAGAATATGGTATTGTTTTCAAGAGAGTCTTTATTTCTTTTGGAAATGTGTAGAAATACAGGAAAATCCTCGAAAAATAGAGCATAACAGAATCGATTTTAAATGTATAGAACGAGTACAAATATAGAAATTAGTAGGCACATCAAAGGAATATTATTTTCACATTATACAATTCTACATGATCTAAAATCAATAATAAAATATTAGTCCAAAGATTAAAACATCACAAATTCATTTAATTTTGTTGAAACCAATTAACAATTTCAAGTGATATTTTAACTTTTCATTTTAAACTCAAATTGATTTTTAAAAGAAAATTATACTGCTCAAATTTAAAGTTAAAAATGAAAATCTTATTTTTCATATATTTATTTAAAACTAATATTACACATATATGTATCAACAATACTTATTTTCGTTAAACTTTATTTTTTTCATTTTTAAATAAATTTACTATTTCTTTTCCTTAACTTTTGTTCAATTTAACATTTTAAATTATTAAAAATTTAATTTTTTATTATGAAAGAAAGACAAGGATTAGATTCGATTTTGAATGTATCGAGATTTTTAACTGTTTTGAAATCTAGCGAAGTATTCATTTATTAATATAATTATATAGAAAATGATTTTTCTTCAAAATTTCAATCAATGTTATTACTATTCGATTGTATTAATCATAGAAATAACTATATTATTTGTTTATAATGAATATCAATTTTCTTCTAATTTGTTTCTTTCATTTCTCATATAGATTTATTCATCTTCGCGTTTCAGAAATATACATATGAATATCTATAAAGATACAAAATTTTCTTTCTTTCTGTGCATCAATATTATCTGATTTGGAAACGTTACATACATAAAAGAAGAAATGGACACAAATATAATAGTTCTTAAACGATAATACATTTTGCTACGATAGCAACATATTATTTCGGATAAAATTATAAAGATTCTTTTCTCTCTCTTTCCCATATGTTGCTTACTTCCTTGTCATCATATTTAAGAATAATTCATGACATCTGTAACAGTCTCCACTAAGATAGAAAAAAGATAACACATATCTTTTCCTCTATATATACTAAGACAAGGAAGGATATTATATTGTCTTTTTGAAACAACATAAAAATGTCTTTTCTTCCACGTATAGTAAGTATTTAGTCATTTGGTAAAAGTATAGATTTAAAATATGATTGTATAAATTAGTTGATCTTATTTATTATAATATGGGTAAATTACACCAATACTTCTACAAGTATCATTCAATCGAAAAGAAGTCAACCAATACATGAAGAAGATCTTGATGACGTTGTAAAACTACAACGTTTTGTGAAATGTAATGAAAATCAAATCCTAAGTGAAGCTGAACTGAGACAATGTATTAAAAATACAAATGTTATTCAACTTAATGTTGGTGGTGAAATGATGACGACAACTCGTGAAACACTTACTCGTTCTTCAAAATCAATTCTTTCAATAATGTTTAATGGTGATTGGGAACAGAAATTACCAATAGATAAAAATGGAAACATATTCTTGGATTTTAATCCAATTCTTTTTCGTCATTTACTTGATCAATTACAAATATTAGATAAAAATAGTATAATTAACTTTTATCCTCCTTCTCAACCATCATTTATTGAACCATTTAAAAAAATGCTTAAAAAATTAAACCTTAATCAATTCTCATCATTAAAAAATAATGTTCTTACTTTTAATGTTGGTGGTCAAATTATTACAAATCAACGTCAGACATTTAATCAAATATCTAATTCTACTTTGGATAACATTGTTTCATTTTCGAACGTTAGAAAATTTGATAATAAAAGTAATATTTTTCTTGATTATGATCCAAAATTATTTCAACATTTGATTAAACAATTAAGAAAAAAATCGTCTAAAACCATCGGTTGTTCAAAAGAATTCTCGAATCAAGGATACATTTTTTTCAAGAAAATACTCCCTGATTTGAATATGTGTAGTAAGTAAAGTACATTTCATAGATAAATGATGCATACATTAAAGTCCATTTTTATCTAATTTATGTAAAATGAATCAATTACTTGTAGCATGATTAATTATTTAAATTCTAATTTGCTCCAAATTATTCAAAAGTCGTACGAATAATAAGCTTTAGTAAACACTTACTAGTGAAACCTTCAGCTATAAACAAAATCAAAAATTTAATAAAGGGAAATAGACAAACGAGTAAAATAAAATATGTTAATATAAATTTTTTTTAATTCGAGAACAACAAAAATTGGTTATTGTCTTTCATTCTTTGGTGTTTTCTAACTTTTTTTTGTATTCGAGATAAAAAAGAAACAAATGTTTTCACCAAAGTACGGGTATAGTGAGTCCAAAAAAAACAGACCCATTTTTCAATGCATTCATCGCTCTCAACTTCACCGACATTAACACCGTCAATCTCGACAACAGCACAGACATTTCTCATAATTATATCGATCCAGTATACCACTTCATCTAAGCACTAAAAGAACTTATCACACGAAAAACTCCATCCATGTTCTTAATATCGCCTTGTTCCTAACTCTCACTGTAACAGTTGTCAACATTCTCACTTGCATCATCTGCCACCGCCTTCATTCCCAACTCTTGGGTATTCTTTCTTAGAAATAGTATAGGTCATCGTGAGTCTAACAGTAATTCCATCTACTTTTTTCCTACAGTGCCTTCGCGTGGGTCTATGAATATTTCATACATCTTTTGGCTGCAAGTAGGCCTCGATCAGCCATGATAAGTCTGAAAAGGGTTCACTCCTTCGTGCCTTTTTCCCCGAGCTATGATTATTTGACTCGTTTTTTGGCTTACTGCAAGGTATTTCGAAAAAATTCGAATGACGAATTTTCGACTTGAAAGTTTGCCCATCGATAGGTCTCATCGACATTAGATTGTTGCACAAGTCTCAGCTTGAACGAACGGCTCCTTCTCCAGATAACCGAATTTTAAAAAATCCTGTATTTTATCAACTATTCAATAAAAATTGCTTCAGCTTGAAAACTCATTATTTCATGAAGGAAACATCCGCTTCGGCTGAGACCTATCGATGGGCAAAATTTCAAGTCGAAAATTCGTCATTCGAATTTTTTCGGAATACCTTGCAGTAAGCCAAAAACGAGTCAAATAATCATAGCTCGGGAAAAAAGGCACGAAGAGATGAACCCTCTTCAGACTTTTCATGTCTGATCGAGGTCTAGTTGCAACCAAAAGATGGGTTCTAAAACATTTGAACATGTAAATATGTTTCCTCGTAAGTTTTCTTACGTTTTTCCTGTATGGTGCGTCTTTCTGAGCCTTCGTGGATCTATTGATATTTCATATATGCTATTTTGTGAAACACGATCTGAAAGAGAGTGTTGAAATGTTTAAGGGTAGAAATTTGGGCCTCCCTCCCACAAACCGTGACCGACAGGCACGATTAGCATCACAGACCGTGACCGACAAGCAGGAGTAGTGTCACAGACCTTGACCAATGGACAAAATTAGCGTCACTATCACAGACAGTGACCGACACTGCAGTAACTCTTATTATTCTAATATAGACTGTAATCTATGAAGGACTGAAGACCATCATAGACACTTATTTGGACAAACTCTGGATATTTGGTATACAATGCACGCAGTTTCATCGTGTTTCACATTTTTAATCCCGCATGGCTTATGCTAACAGCTTTTTTTCCTATATTGGATTTTGATAGATCTTCGTGGATCTCCGATTATTTTTGCTCTTAAATTTGAGCTATAAACTCGCTAGACTCATAAAAATCTGCCCCATTAAAAGAAAGATATATGAAGTATCGTTAGATTCCACTGAAGTTACCATAGACAAGAAAAAGTATAGAAAATATCCATAGTTTGACGAAAACCTACGGTTGGAAAAAGAGGATATGAAATGTCTTTAGATCTACAAAGGCACACTTGAAAAACAAATATATATGAACCACTCTTCGCCTCGATATGACCCACTTAGAGCGATCATTGAAAGAAAAAGATATATAAAATATTCTTGGATCCAGTACATTCCTCGCATATAGATAAAATGAAAGTGGTTTTTGTTTAAGTTCAAAAAGAATTAAAATAAATCATTGTATGAATTATTTTCGAAACGAACACTCTGTGGAGTTTAAAAAAGATAGAGAACTCTTCTATATTTTAGCTGATTATTGCGAAAAACGTTTTTCTCTATTTGAAATTGATTTAATTAATACCAATAATTAGGAAACACAATGAAAGAACTTTAAAGATAAGTGATCACTCGACAGCATCAATACTTCTGTTTACTTTCTAAAAAATCTTTCCTATGAATATTTAAAGATTATCATTGTCCTTTTCAATAAGTATGTGTCTAAAGAGTGGATTTTTTGAATGCAGCAAGTAAGCAAGAAGGACTTGTCTGTCTAAGAGTGGAATCCATCCTTCTGTTGACAAATTACGTTTAACTTCAGTATTAGTGAATCTAGCGAAATGATATGAGAGAATTATTGTAGAGAGAATCGAATGATGGAGTTCCGATAATGAAATAAATATAGACGAACTATTCAGATTTACTTTAAATTGAACACTCCAAACTTGTATTAAGTCTTCAGTCGAAGATCTATAATTAGGTGCAGCTGCTCGTAACTATCCAGCTCTAGTGATGTTCATGGATTTTCTCACATATTTGACCGAATGTATTATCGCGCCTTAAATTTAAGGATGAGAATGGCTATTATCATGAAGCAGTTTAATACATTCTGTGTCTAATAATTTTTCTTGTTTTCATATTTCATTGATAGTAGGATTGAGACAATTTTCAATGTAATAGTTGCGATTAATCTATCTGTCAAAATTTCTAGTAAGCTTTGTCTAGCTATTGAATCACGTTTCTATCTATATCTAACTATTTAACTACTATCTATTCAGAATGTGGCAATACGGCTTAGCAAAATATATTGAACGATTTTAAGATAGAACAAAATTTCTACTCTTTCTTTGATTTTTCTTGTCTCCTTATAGTGGTCAGATGTTTCTAGAATCAATTACGTAGATATATCTAAACGGCTGTATTTTCGTATATATTTAAAACATTTATGTGCTTTATAGAATCAAATCATAAAAAGAAAAACTCTCTAGAGAGTTTCGACTGGAGAAATGTCCATCGAGAAGTATTTTTGAGAAGTCTGCCAGGAAAAACTCGTATGACTAGTTAGCAGAGAGTTCAAATATTATCATATTGCACATTCCACAATACTAATTGAAACAGACAAAAGCAATATTGTTGATAATGAAAATGAAAATAAGAGAGAAAACATTTTTGGAGTGGGCTTGCCTACTCGATCGATAAAACACTGTCCAAAATTGTATAAAATAGAACTAAAAGAAATATACTACCTTGCGGATGAAACATAAACATTCTTTATCTAGATTTCAATAAAACAATGCATATGAAAAGAAAAAAAGAGACTACTACAGAGCAAGAAATATCCATTACTAATGTATCTCTATAATTTTTCTATTACTATTTTAACACATGATATTGAACAATGCTCTACGTACGTTTTTAGAGGATTTTAGACTATTTGTATCAAGAAACAGTTCTTCTTCAATTTATCCTTTCTTTATATTTGATAGATCGTTGATATAGACATTAGAAAAACATAATAATAATACTTTTCTTAAAAGATTATTCTTGATGATGATATGTTTTCTCTTTCCTTTAGTACCACTTCGTGGCAGTTTGATAGATATTCCCACAAATGCCACATGGAATAAGAATGGTCAAACAGTAGGAGGACAAAATTCAATACTCTTTTGCCCTCACGGTTTATATGTGGATGATGACCAAACAATTTATGTTGCTGATTCTGTAAATCACCGTATTGTAGCATGGAAATTGGGTGAAACAAATGGACAAATAGTGGCAGGTGGACATGGACAAGGGAGTGATATTCAACAATTGAATTATCCAACAGATGTGATCGTGGATAAAGAGAGAGATAGTTTTATTATTTGTGATGAAGGAAATAAAAGAGTAGTTAAATGGCCTCGTCAAAATGGAACAAGTGGAGAAATAATCATTTCGAATTTTACTTGTTTTGGTTTGGCAATGGACGACAATGGATGCCTCTATGTCAGTGATCATGACAAGCATGAAGTTAGACGATATCGAATGGGTGAAACACAAGGAGTAATAGTGGCAGGTGGGAATGGAAGAGGAAATCGCTTTGATCAGCTCCATGGGCCTCGCTACATATTCGTCGATCGAGAACATTCAGTATTTGTGTCTGATAATAATAATCACCGTGTGATAAAATGGATGGAAGGCGCAAAAGAAGGTATTGTTGTAGCAGGTGGACAAGGATATGGAAATAATCTGACGCAATTAAAGTATCCTGAAGGAGTTCTTGTTGATCAATTGGGTACTGTTTATGCAGTTGATAGTCATAATGATCGGATTGTACGTTGGCATAAAGGAGCACAGCAAGGAAATATTATTATTGGTGGAAATGGTGGAGGAGCACAAGCAAATCAACTCTCTTCCCCTAGAGGATTATCATTTGATCGACAAGGTAATCTCTATGTTGTCGAACATAATAACAATCGAGTACAACGATTTAACATTAAAATACCATGAAGTTAATGGGATGAACTGATAAACAAACTTTATTTTTTCTCTGCTATCGATTAAGTTTTTTGATTGCTGTGTAATTTTAATTGAAAAGCTATAAATGGATGGAAATAAACTGATGAATATTTATATTCGTGCATACGCGACCAGAAAGACCTTGGCTGTTGAGGGCATAAAGGTCAACAGCTGTACGACAATGTATGTACATATAGATCTTTTTATTGTCTTTGTCCTACAAGAGCAGTATCTCTCTGGATTGGATTAATGTGGAAAACATGCATTAATTCAACGCTAAAAGAAAAGCTTTCAGCGCAATCCCTTCGGGATTAAAAATGTGAAACCCGATACACTCATTGTTGGTAATTCTCAAAAAATTGGCGTTTTATGTATAACTGGGCATGCTTCCGCATTATTCCTGACTTTAGACCATAGAACTTCAATGAGAAGATACTCCATTGACATTTTAACTAGACTTGAGTTATATATGACCCCTGATAGTATCCTGAAGCTATCTGTTAAAATATGTGATGACTCTAGGCCGCGTTTCTCAGTCTCTATGATGAGCCCAACATCCCGTCTCTAACGGATAATTAATCAATTAGATGCGAATTAATTAATCACCTGAGGTATTGGCCACGATCTTCAATAGGTATTTAATTAATTAAACACGAATTAATTAACTAAATAAACATGTATTGCTTAATCAGACACGAATTAATTAATTACATATGAATTAATTAGTTAAAAGGCAATTAATCACTTACATCTAATTAATTAGTTAAAAACGAATCAATTTAATAATTAATAATTGAGATGTAGGTCACGGTCTGTAATGTCTGTCACGTCTGTGACAAGCAAATTTCTACCCTTGAACACTTCAACACTCTCTTTTAGATAGTGTTTCACAAAAGAAAAAGGAAAATTTTATATATAAAATAATATTTACCTATTTGACGATGTAATTCAAATATCTAATTAGACAAAAATAAGACTTGCCTATAAAATGTACACTTGTCTATTTGATGATATTGATGAAATATCTACAGGGTGCTACATAATGATTAAGCCCTCCCCTCCTTTTCAATATAATAGACAAATAATAATACAAAGTATTTTATACCAAATTAAAGCCCGTTAAAAACTGCATCTAGGAGTATAATTAGACTAAATACTGTCTATGAAATTAGTCATGTACCATGTGCTGGATATCAGAATATCATAAATTACAAGATCGGAAATTTATGAAAAAGTTGCTGCGTGTCTCACCGACTTCCTTGTGGATCATGGAGTTTCTAGTTTATCGGAATATGAAATGTTCATCAAGCGTTTATAACAAAATATTAAAAATTGGTATGACCTCTTCAAGCAGTTTTGAGAGCATAAAATCTTTTTCTCATTGAGCACAACAAATCAACGAAAAGATCGATGTCATCTTCAAGATCTTGAAGCATAATCTCAAGATTGATTTTCAGAATATCATAATTGTATCTGTCTTCACGATCTCCCGCTGCCATCAGTCCTTTAACTTTATCTTTCACAATTGCACCAATATTCTCTGCCGAGTTCATGTCAGAACTGTTGCCCCAGAACTTGACACCCGCATCTCCCAAGAGTTCTTGTGTTGCATTAGCTTTCATGCAGGGTGCCTTATCGTGAAGAAATATAAGTTCATTTGTGTCAAGAACGTTAATTCGATTGCGAAGAAATGGAATCACATGCTATCGAAGAATAATTTCACGAAAACAGGCACCATCCGATGATTGTCCATGTTCCTTCAAGACCCAACGAAATTTCTTTGTGGTAAACATAAGAAAAATTCCGATGCATCTTGCGTTCCGGACCATTTCACGATATCTTTCATCGGCACTGATATCTTCAACATCTTTGGCTCAAATCCTATCATTTTGATGGTTTGGTGTTCGAATAACGTAAATATAAAATTTGTCTGAAGACGCAATATGCATAAAATCTTCTTCTGTGCAATTGGCAACAAAATTCGCCAGCCATTTTCAATCTTCTATATGTGTACTTGTCTTTAATGGCTTTGCAATCACATGAAAAGGTTTTAATTCCTGTCGATGGCGTTCACGATGGACAGTCACATAACTCACTTGCTGCTTTGTTTCCTGTAAAATTTCTTTTGCAACTTTTCGAGAGTTGTTGCCACTAACACCACTTGCAGAAGAAATAACATTTTTGCTTTCTTGGGAAAGCATCTGGGGTCGACCACCACCAAACTGTGTATAACACTCTTCCGATGTTTTGTTCCAATTTCGACGTATCAAATCTTCGCTTCGGCGAAGCTTTTCAGAGATCCATTGGCGAGTGATAAATAAATCTCCAGTTGTTGCGATCATTTGGTCGCGTATCTCACGATATGCGATACAACGAATTCGATCGACAAATCGTTGGTTTTCTGAGTCGTGAAGAAGATTAGCCATTTTTATGCGTTTAATTGACGTGATGAATTTGCTTGAACTTAATTAATAGTTAATTCAACTCCTAGTGTGATCGAATCAATTACTTGTACAAACAACGAACACACAATGAAGAAAAGAAATGATAAAACTTGAAACAATACTGAGGATTATTCTTTTTCTTTTCTCTGCATTCCTCTCTTATCTGTTCGTGCATACATGTACACATAACCTTTTTCACCTTTTTTCTCCGTTTTTAGTCATGAATGGTGAGTTCTATTCGATTAATGATAAACATGTCATGCAGTTGGTGCACGTGTTTTCGTAGCAGTCAAACAAAACAATAGTAAATAAGAATGGAATAAAGTGAATGACACTGCCCTAATAGAATACACACTTGATATCACTTCTAACTGATGTGAGCTATAATCCATAAAAAAGTAACTTATCTTTTAAAAAAATGGTTTAACAGCTTTTTCATAAATTTCCGATCTTGTAATTTATGACATTCTGATATACAGCACATGGTACACGACTAATTTCATAGACAATATTTATTCTAATTATACTCCTAGATGCAGTTTTTAACGGGCTTTAATTTGGTATAAAATACTTTGTATTATTATTTGTCTATTGTGTTGAAAAATGAGGGGGGGGGGGGGGCGTAATCATTATGTAACACCCTGCACATAAAAAAGAAAGAAGAATTTTACAAATAAAATACATACGTGTCTATTCAACGATTTTATTGAATTATCTAAATAAAAAGAGTATACATTGTTTGTATATATAATTCATACGCTTTCGACGATATCGTTGTAATATCTAAATAAAAAAAAAGAATTTAACACATAAACTTGATATTTCGCTTGTTCACGATAATTTTGAAATATCTGAATCTAAAGATAATAAAAATTATACATAGAAATTGTTTACTGCAATCGACAATGATGTCAAATTATCTATACGAAAAGTAAGATAGCAGACTAAGTTCATGTCTACATGCCTGTTTACCTTTACTGAGCTATGTTGACAAAGAAAAACTTTAGTTGCGCATGCTTAGGTATGACTTTGCAAGATTCTGATCATCAAATTTTATTCAAATCTTATATTAAGAATCTTATAAGATACATTAAAACCACCACTTAAACGGTGCTTCGTTACGGTGTAGTGAATAGTGTATGCTAAACGGCTCGTAAAACGGCCCGTAATGTACCCGTATATTTGTAATTAACCGATACTCGTAAGTGAAAAATATCTGGATACCGTAAATATGCCGTTTGGTATCGGTTTACCGTCGTTTACGGACCATCAATATAGACCTGGGCTTATTCGTTCAGAATTTCTTCGTAGAGTTTTATAGTATCTGAGGCTATTCTTTCAATAGGAAATCCAATTTTTATCTTACGAATATGCTTCCATTCAGAAGGAGTTGAATAGCACAACAACCAATGAGCACCATGAAGTCCAGACTCCATTTGACGAATTTTAAAATCCTTCATACTGCGACGAATCTCAACAAAAACATTGTATTTCACACCATCGTACTCGAACTGAACTTCATCTCCTTGTATTTAGTTTTCTTCTGGTTCGAAGGTTGTATTATCAAATAATAGAAGATCTGCCATTTCTTTTTCAGCAATAAGTACAATGGGTCGTGTTGTTTTCGAACTGTCACGTACCTCATTTTTCCATATAACATCGCCGGTCAGTATCGAAGTTAAGTTCAAAGGTGTAAATAATTTCAAAAAGATGTTTGATTCTCTTTGTGGATTACTGTAACTGTGATAGATTTGTATTGTTCCACCTCCATCATGTCCAGTTTTCTCCTTGTATGATGATGGTTGTGAAATTTGTTTTCTTTGATCTTTTTGCAACATGAATAAGACGTTGAACTGTTTTGATAATCACATCTCGTCTAGGTTTTACAATGATTCCACGCCCATCTCGGCACTCAATCAGATCAGGTCTCAAGTATTTTGTTACCATCTAAAATATTGTTGGTATTGGGTATGTGCACTTTATCGTCCAAAATAGCTTTCAAAAACCGTAAATCATGTTTATTCAAATCCAAATAGCTTTGTATGGCAATGGTTTCCTCGACTGATAAGCTCATTGTTCTTGTTAAATCACCACCTGCTGCCATAGTTTGTCCTATTGCTGCAAACATAAGGTTTGAATGACAATTTACTCTGTAAAGTAAATAACCGATTAAGGCATACCCCCCCTACCCTAATATATGTAATTTTTCAATTTTTTGATCTATAGCGCACTAGATAGAGCAAAGTTTCTGCTATCGAACGCACTATAGTTTATTGGTTTTATGATGAGTTTTCACGACAAAACATCGATTTTTTGGGAACTCTCTAATCCAGACTTTTCAAACTTCTTTCACGTTTTCCTCGAAATTCGTTTTTTTTAACACTTTCGTATTTCCCAAATCCCTTCGCCATTTTGAAGGCTACAGAGCCCAGGTTGGTTTCAAAATGAAGGGATTGATTAGCTCTACAACTTAACAGAGCCGAAATTTTAAATTTCATGTTTATTGTGTCATAACATTAAAATGTATCACATTCCATGCCGTACCATTATCATACACTATGAGATAAACTTCAACAAAAACAATTAAAAACGCAAATTAAAATTCGGGCTCTGTACAGGTGTAGTGCTAGGTCTTTGGTAAATTTTAAAAGGAGCCCGAGCTTTCTAGCGTTTAAGATACAACTCCTCCGAAAATTTCAGCAAGATTGGATGATCAGAAGCTAAAATAGAAATTAAGGTGAGGGAGAGGGCTTAATTGGTTTATTGAAAGATTATTGTTCATGACCATGTTGTGAAGTGTTTCTGTGATATTCTTCGTCCGATATCGTTTTTGCTTCTGAGTTAATTCTGACAATTTAACTGCATTTGCGTATTCAGTTGGAACCTGTCCATTGCCATTCTCGTTGTCTGGAAGATATTCATTTTGATCATCTGTTGTCATTTGAGATATAAGCGATTCTACAGGTATTTCATTTTCATACCAAGAAGTTGATCGATGATGTTGTTGCCAATCTCTTAATTCGGACTTTCGTTTGATAATATCGATTCGAAAGAGTTCTTTCAATTTTTCAATTGAATTTTCATCGTTTTTGTAAGTTTAAGGATTTCAATAAACGATCCGTTGCTGCAGTCAGATCTTTTTTAGAATCTAGATACCATGGACGCAAGTCAGATCTTGTTACTCTCTGCTTCGACATTAGTTATTTTACTACTAATCGATCAGTGTGTCCATCGATAAAATGAAAACGGTATACTGATGACGTACCTTTTCATACTCTTTCGTTTTGTTTCTTTGACCCCGTAACAGACACACACTCAACATTAGATATAGAGATTACATAAACAACAATATTCAAAGTTTTTATTATACTCATATATGCGAAAGCGTATTTATACTCCACGAGTACCTACTAGATATTTCTAGAATATTCTAGAAGCCCTTTTCAAGCTGTTCTGGTCCATCTAAAGAATATTTTAGACTGTGTCAGAAATCGTTCCAAACCTTTTTAGAGCTTTCTAACGGAGCGTATCAAAATAGCACAGAATCAGTAAGATTTTTGCAGATCCTCCTAGCGTATTCTTTGAAATTCTCTATATCTTTCTATTCAAAATTGACAAACACCATTCAAAACGTTCTGCCGATATAAAAAGCTGACAGTACTTCGAAAATCAGCTTAAAACTTGAACAAATGTAGTTTTTTTGTGAAGTAATGGATGTTATAGTAGCCAAAGCCTCCTAAATCCGTCAGTAACCCACTCAACAAGACTAAAAGTCCGTAAAAATCATCAACCCGATTAAGTATCTTCACTCTTTTGTATTATTCCGGATGCCATGTCAGTTCTGCCCTCTGTGCAGGGGTATCAACATGACATTTTCTCATTCCTCATTGATTTTATGAGTCATGATGACAATGTTAAAAATCGTTAAACATCATTTGAACTCACATCGTAATACTCAATTTGAGATAGTGAATCTGAAACAAAAAGTTTCAAAAACATATGATTGGTAGAAACAAATGAATTTGACATGTCTTTAGAGAATGACCACTTTTTAATCTTTCCAGCGATCTTCAACATTTTTGTCATTTTTGACCGAAAACTCGGTCAAAAATCGATAAAAAGTAGTTATTTTGAATGAGCTCGATGAGCTCTATCAAACCATGTATAAACCATTAAAAACGATTTTCTCTTTCTTTTTTGCATTTAGTGCACCCTACTATTCATACATATTCTATTATTGAAAAAGACTATTTCCGTAAACTGAGTACATTTCACATTTAAATCCATGAAAAAAATCATTATTGTTTTAGTTTATATACAATATTATGTCCACAAAATCAAATCATTATAGATAATAACTTCAGACTACATCAATAAATAAATAAATCTTCTTTTTGTTCCTCATTGTACTAATTCTATTCTAAAAAATCGCTACTTCAAATTCACTACAATAAAATTATCATAAATGCTAAGAATCAACATTTATTATCAATAGATGCTCAGATCATTGCAAAGTTGTGCTAATTAATTTACTCAGATAGAAACAATGAATGAGATAGTTTGATTACGATAGCATAGTAGTAAACAATGCATATATCATACCAGCGATCCATGCCTCACCAACGATATCGTAATTGAACACTATGCAGTTAGATATTTTTCTATGACAATTCACAATCTTTTTTAGAGCATGTTCGCTACAGTGAACACTCTAGGCTCAGACATTGACACATAATCGTAACTTAGAAGGACCGCTACTCCATCTTACGTATAGCATACATCGAATTGGCTCAAGCTTATGATTGCAATCTCATCCTGTTCACATATCTTACTGATCGCGTGCACGTTTCGAAATCAACAAGATAAAAAGTGGTGTGCATCTATTTATTAGCGAACAAGAAAACTGTCATTAAAAATTAAAATCGTATTCTATCATCACTTTGGTGAATTTGCCGTTGAAATGTTGCAGAAATGCTATTCTTCCCTAGCATAAACTCTTTCAGTGTCTATATATAAAGAAGAAGTTGAATATGAGGGAGACGTAAATAGAATGAGAATCACTGTGTTATGCTGTAAGGCATCACCAAGA
>JAJEKB010020850.1:0-30686 GCA_022393335.1 Macrotrachela quadricornifera | reverse complement strand
TTTTTTTTTCTTCTTCTTATTTATAGAAAACATTAAATGAATACACACATACAAAACCAAAATAGACAAAAAAAGGTGTAACGAAGATAAAGAAGAGTTCCACTAAAATCATCCGATTCCATCATTATATAAGTTAAACGGATAACAATGATATTTTTTTGTAATAATATTCTCCTTCAGTTTTTCCAGTAAAGAAGTATTACAAATAAAGTTTCATATCCAAATAGACCCATTACGTATAGATATATATATATATATACATACAGGAAAAAAAAATAATATAATTAGGTTTTTTTTATAGCCAAAAGAATAGATAAATGAGAAAGTGAAGAGTGCACTGTTATGATACAAAAATAATATAATGTATTTCTCATCTGAGTGCAAATCAAGGAGAATCACCGAGAGTTATTTAAAACAAAAAAAAATGAAAAGAAAAAAGAAAATTCAAGCAGACTAGTATCAAACAAAAAAAATAAATTTTTCTAATATTTTTTTAATTGTTCAATATTATATATAATTTTAAGTGATGGACCAAGTTTTAATCCCATATGTCTCATTAATGTATCGGTTGTTAGAAGAAGAAGTGCTTTACCATCAATTTCCTAGTTAAAAAAAATTTCGTTTTTTCTTTTTAAAATTAATTCCAATAAAAAAATACCTCTTGAAGAAACCGTGAGGCGAGATTATTAAATGATGGATCAATACCTCGAATAAATGCAGCTACTTCACTAGGTGTATAACGTTCAGGACGATGAGATGCACCTAAACAATAAATAATATTTTTCTATGAACCATGTCACTTAAGCTGCAGCCTTTTCCCATAAAAGCTGTTCAATCAATATTTTGTCAAAATTTGATTTCATTGACATTTTTCAAAAGTATACTAATTAATGAGCTTGTTGCCATAAAGTGCATCTCGAGAGCTATGAGGATAGATATGTATTGAGTTGTGCTACAAAATAAAATTATTTCGAGATCTTAATGCTACTAGTAGTAAAATTTTATCACTACATGGTTTTTGCGTAATCAATTCTTGGAGAATACTTAATTGAAAATTCATCTCAGAGGAATTGCATATAAAAATGTTATAGAAAACAGTTGAAAATAAAGTACATTTTCGTAAGCCTTCGATGTTTTGAATATGAAGAATTGGTTATGCAAAAGACATTTAGTGTGAAAGTTTTGTTACTAGCAACATTAAGAATTCGAAGTGATTTTATTTTCTAGTACAACTCATTATGTATCTCCCTTGAAATTTTCATAGTCTTATGTCACTTTAATCAAACTGACATGCTTTACAGTCGACACTAAATGTAATGATCTGAGATCTTGAGATGTGGTTTGTGACAAAAAATTCATTAATTGGTATACTTTTGAAATATATAAATGAAAACAAAATTTGAAAAACAACTGATTGAGCATTATAGGTCTTAAGTTGATTTTGTTCTTTAATACTGCAAATGATATTCAATATTTTCTAAGGTACAGTTCAAGATGAACAACTTTACAAAACAATGTTTTGATAATCCATTTCAGTTTCTTTGTTAACAGTACCTACTAGTATCATTTTTCACGATGTATGCAATTAAAAAATTCATTCTAAATGAGACTATGTGATAAACAATTATTTCTGTTAATGAAAGAGAAAAAATTGTCTGGATATCATTGTATCAATTAATAAATGCAAGAATATGCATTGTTTTGTTCCACTACCCAGTACTTTCTTAGAGTTAATCTGACTATCGTGGCCTGTGTAATTTTTTTCATACGCATTTTATGGTACTAGAAGAGACTATGCCTTACAAAAAATATTGAATATCAAATACTGAGAGATTCATTCTTTATGAAACATCTATTATTTTTAATTTCATTTTTTTTTACCATTTTGAATTGTTTTTGAATTTGAAGATGGCTGATTTAAAGACGATTCTAAATAAATAAATTAAATATAACTATAAATTATTTTTTTCTTTTTCAAATAATTACTTGTGTCATAAACTGATCTTTCATTAGAACTAGATCGTGCTGCTTTACTATTATTTATAGATATTTTATTATCTAGAAAAATATTCATCAATGAATTAAAATTTAATTATATATATATATATGGATATACCCGGATATGTAGTTAATTCTGTACTTTTTCGTTTAATTTTTATTGTTCTATAGGATGGTGAAGATTCTTTTTTATCTATATATAAATAGATTATTATATGAAATATTTAAAAAGATAAAAAATAAAATTATATTCACCAGGTGATGTAGATGAATCAAGAAAAGATGATGAAGAATTATGACCTAAATTAAAAATAAAAATAAATTATTAAGAAAAAAAGAAAATTTTACTTCGATTATTTATTGATGATGGTGGTGGTGTGGATATAAATAGATCATTAGCAGATAATATACTATTTTGAAATTTATAAATAATATCCCAAAAATCATCTTGAACTTCAACTTCTGGAATATATATTAGCGTACCATTTTCCACTAAATATTTAATATGTAAAATATTATTTATAAAAAAAAACAACAAACTTTTATCAATATTTTACATACATTTTATTGGTATATAAGAATCGTTTTTGTCATCTTCTGGTTTTGGAAATGTATCATGAATATATTTAATAAATGATGTTTGTTGAAACGCACAATGAATACATGAATTAAATATTAATTCTAAGATAATATAACAATCATCTGGACCAAATATAGATGGCATTAATGAATGAAATTTTTGGGGATTTAATAACATTCCACTATTATCACCAGTATAATTTAAATATACAGTAACTAAATATAAATTTTTTTAATTAAATATCATAAGATTTAACAATGAAATTTTCAAAATTTATTTACTATCGGAGTGCTTTTGAGTAGAGACTTTGTACTTCTTGTCGATCCCAATGAACTATCTTTATTCTAAGAATAGTCTATGTCCATGACTTTTTTCGAGAGAGATATCGATGTTTTAATGAATCTTCCCTATAGGATCTTCAATCGTGCAATAAAACCATAGTTATGGATTTCGACCTGAAACTATGTCCACATAAATATCTTAGCTATCGTATAGAGAAAATTCACTAAAACTTCGATATCTCTCTCGCAAACAAGCTATCGGTACAGACTATTCTCAAAGATCTACAAAATCTCTACTCAAAAGTGCTCAAACAGTTGAGGATGTTTTCTTGTTAGTGATTGGTATATTCTGTCGATTTCTTTAGTAATCTCATAAGAATTAGCATTATAACTGATTCTTATACGGATAAATTTTGATTCTAAATAATGATATAAATCTTACCAATAAAACCTTTTTTTTTTACATTATCTGATTCAATTTTAATTGGTTTATTTATATTTTTTTTTATTGTTAAATTATTATTTTTTTCATCCATAGTTGTTGGTGAATAAGATAAATCATTTGATAATGGTGAAATATTTAATTTTTTATTTTTTATTTGTTGTTGTTGTCGAATATTTCCATTTTGTTTATTCGGAGATATTGTTAATGAAGAATTTTTATTTGTTGTACGAGAAGCTAAAAATAATAAAATAAATAAAAATTATTTTCTATTATAAACAAAATAAAAATTTTATACAGCTTCCAGCAACATTTGTAATACGTATACCAGCTGCATGACACCATCCAACAGGAAATATATCTCGTGATGAATAATCAACTTTAAAATTATTTGATGAACTCCATCCATCTAATGATAACATTATTCTATGATCACCAGGTATAACATTACTGATTGTTGCTGGACATATAACATGAGGATGACGAGGATCAACAGCTTCTAATTTTTGTCCTTTTTTAAAAAAATTTTTTTCAGGTTTTAATGGTTGCTAAAATTACAAATTTTGATTTTAAGAAAAAAAACAAACATTTTTTTCTCTTCTACCGGTTTAAAATATGATTCATCAGCAAATGGACCATTTTTAACATTTCTTTCAAAATATTTTGCCCATCGAGTTGAATTTTGTTGAAAACCAAGTGGTGGAACAATTTGTCCATTCTTAAATAAAAAAAAAAGCAAAATTCATTACATATAAAAAGAATTTTTATTTTTTGTTTTTCTATACTAATTTAGCTGTTGTTCCATAACAACGAATATCTAATGAATCAACAAGACGCCAAAAATCATTTCGATCATCAGTACCATCTAATCGTATACGTAATCTTGGTCCATCTTTTTCAACAATTGTTCCAATACACCATGAATCTTGATTTCTTGGATCAACTGATTCAAGTTTTTCTCCTACACTAAATTCATTTATTGGTGGTACTAATGCCTTTTATAAAAGAAAAAATAACAAAAAAACCATAAAATTAAAAAAGAATATTTTCTTTTACTTGTCTAAAATTACAAGCAGGGGCTGCTTCACTATCTGTTTCAATTAAATACGAATCCCAATCATGTTCTACATATATTTATCAATTAAATCGATTAATAAAAATAATATATATATATTTATTACCCTCTTCTTTTGATGAATCGTCTAATGCGGAACTATGATTCATTTTTGTTGGAGAATATATTGGGGATAAATTCATATCTAAAACAAAAGAATTTTTTTACAAATCTTTAATCCTTTTTTTTTGTCACATTTCATTGACAAGAGAAAAAAAAGAAAGGAAGAATGATTAATGACAACGTAGAAATTAAACCAATGGTCAGTTAGATTTTTTAAATAGATGGCAGTCATAGTTTTCTAATTGATTTATTATCAAGATGATACAGTTATTAATTGAAATGTGATCAGATAGAAAAGAAACTATTTAAAAATTACTAAAAAAATATTCTTTCATTAGAAATATATTTTCTTTATATTTTTAATAAAAATGATTTTGTTATGTCAATTTTATGAGTTTAAAAAGTGATTGTCCGCCTACATATTCATACAAATATTTATTTATCATTTCCTATACGTTTTATATTCTTATTTCGTTATTTGTCAATGATTTATCTGTAGAAAAAACCTTATAAGAATTGTTTAATATAATATTAAATGACATTTCTATCGATCAGAATTAATTAAAAAAAGATAATATTTCAAAGAATTATTGTAGAAAAAGGAGATTAATATAGAAATTATGATAAAATAATAAGTGAGAAAATCGATGTTCGCCTTCTAATTAATTAAATTTGATGCATTAAAAATAAATGGAATAAGATCTCTCAATAAAATATTAGTTTTACTCGTAAAAAGAGAGAATTTTTATTAGACTAACTTGATTGTTCGAATCTATCTACTGTGCAGATTTAGACAAATAGTTGTTCTACTCAGATTTATATTTAAACATAAAAATGAATGAATATAAACAACTTATCTTGAAATTAAATTTTTATATCATGTAATATCGCATCGATAATAATTCTGTTTTACTTCAATATTGCAATGAATAATGCAACATTTTCTTACTTTTCTATAGGGTAATTTCATTAGATTTCTTTTTCTTGCGTAAGTAATGTCACTAAATTTATCAAATAAAAGTGTAATGTCAATAATTCTAATCAACTTTCGTTTATTCTAAAGTTTACTTTTATAAGAAATAATAATGAAAGGTTTAAATGAACAGATTCTATTATTCAATTGTCGTCGGATATTGACTAATGTCTTACTATATCACTCGTATAATTCATGCTATCTTAACGGTTAGCATTAGAACTAATTTTCTTGATCATAGATAGTGAAATTTAAAAATCAATCATTATTGTTTTTAATATTTTATAGAGAAATCAAACACTTATTAAGCGAAAAGTTCTAACAGATGATTAATAAATTGATAGAATGGATAATAAGGATATAGATTATACTGACTATAAGTGGTGTTTTCTCGTTCAGATAATCTGATAAAAGTTAATTATACAATAAAGTTCTGACCAGAATATGTAATTAATGTATACTTATTTATATGAGAAGAATGAATAAGAACTGATAAAAGGATCTTACCAGTTATAGAACTTAGTATATCATATATCTTCAACTATGAATGAAGAAGTGTTTGGTATAACAGATTCTTTCTATTAAATATCCCAATAAAAAACCAATTTAGATTAAAATATAGAATATAGAAGATTATTTATCTAACAAAATTGGTTTCTACCAATGAAATTTCATTTAAATAATGAACGATAGATTGTCTTTCCTTATTGAGTAATGTCATAAGTGAATATGTTCCATATGATACATTTATTACAAGTTGTAAGCTAATTAGACAATGTCTTGATTTTCTATCTTTATATTATATATCATCAATAGATGCCGACATTGGATGGCAATTGTTTTATACTATTGTCTTTTTTCAAGTATTTATTTTGATTTCTTTCTCTATAATATATATAATTTGTACGATATTTTATCAAATTAGTTAATCTATTCATGAAGTTGTTAATAATCTTTTACATAATTAATGAACGATGCTTAGTAATTTTTTTATTCTAGAGTATTAAACTGAAAAATTTTAAATCAATCATGACACTGTTTGGGTAATACGATCTTTATTTCGTCACTAAAAGAAAATAGTGTGTTTTATATCTGAAGCTATTTTTGTCGGTATCCAGAAGGTTAAAAACAATTCTATTTCTCGTTAGCTTCTCTCGAGTGAAAAAATTAGATATCTTATAAAAATTGTCGTCTCTGGACGCTTATATTAAAACTTATTATAGGATTCTTCAAAGATTTGATAATTACTGAAGTTTTACTATAATCTTATATGAGATATCTTGTAAGATTTCCGAACCAACGATTTTTCCCAAGATCAGACAAGATCATAGGTTCGATTTTTTTCATATTTATCATCGATACAAAGACAAAAACAGTATGAACATGTTAATATCACAAAACTGATGAAAAAGAATTAAAAGCTCTTTAACATAGCACTATAATTATTATTATTTGTTATGTTAAAACAATAAAATTTCTAAATTGATTTTATTAATACTAATTTTTTCTTTTCTTGTCATTTAATAAATTCCTATACAGTATTAGTTATAGTTCAAAAGAGTGGTAATATAAAATCTTTATATTAGTAGCGCCCATAGATGGCACTTCTTATTTTTATATATAGATTTCTTCGAATTTTTTTAGATTTTATTCAATTTTGTAATAAATTTTATTAATTTTTCTTGTAAAAAAATTTTCTTTAATTTGGAGGTTGTTTGATCGTGGCTATGCAAGATTTTTGATTTTGTATGGTAATTATTATTATTATTTCTTGGTACATATATATATATGACTCATAAGTTTATTTGTCTATTTTCAACCTTATTCATTGTAGAAATAATAGGACAATATCTATTGTTATTTGTGTTTATTTATAGATTGAAATAAATAATATTTCAATGTATCATTAACTATCATCATTTTGTTGGTCATGTTTAACGATTATTTCAATTTGTCATCTTGTTGGTCATCATTTGTCATTGTTGTGATCATCAATTAATAATAACATTTTTCTCTCGTTTTGTTTTTGTTATATTAATTTTTCTTTGGTCAATTACTTAACCATCTAACTACGTTAAATAAACATAACTGTATTAATTTTGTTTCTGTATATATTTGTATCTTTCTAACTCTCTATCTGATATTTCAATATGGCTAAAATGATGTCAATTATTCGATATAAATACAAAGCTGATAGAGATTTTGAATCTGTACAATTTGAAGGAATGAGTTGTTCCCTTGGAGATCTTAAACGTTTGATTGTCGAGAAATCATCACGATCAGGAACACATCATCCAAGAGATGATTATGATTTAATTATTAGTAATTCAACAACACATGAAGGTCTGTTTACTTATCTAATCTTTTATTTTATATATATATATATATATTTGTTATATATTTAGAATATAAAGATAATTCTGATATGATTCCACGTAATACAAGTGTTGTTGTAGCTCGTCGTATTCGAGGTTCATTAGAATCATTAACACCATCATCAAATCAAAGACCAGTTGTATCATCAGATGATATTGTTAATGAGTAAGTTTCATTTAATTTATTTTCAAAAAAATAAAACAAAGAATTATTTGATATTATATTAAAGATATCTTCGTCCTGCTATACTTCAACCAACACAGCTTGTAAGTAAAAGATTTATTATTTTGTATATGATTAAGCTTCTACAATATAAATCTAGGGCTAAAAATTGAAAAAACTTGATTATTTTTTTATAAATTCTCTTTAAATATATATATATTTAAATTTTGATTTAATTTAGACAACAACTTCTACAATAAATACATCATCACCATCAACAGTTGTTGAAAGTAAAGCTATTCCATTAGAAATGCTCACTCAGGTTAGCTTGTTTATTTTTCTAATTGAATTTAAAAGAAGTTTTTAATTCGAAAATTTTTTTATAGTCATCAAATAGTACTGTAACACAAGAGATGAGTGAAGATGAACGAATTAAAGAAGTTGTAAAGACTTCTCAATCTCGATATTTGTAAGTTTTATTTATTTCTTTTATATTTAAATATAAATATTTTCTTTTTTTTTGTTATGTTTTTCTAGATCAACACATCGATCGAATGCTTCATATACATGTCACAATTGCAAACAACCGGGTCATATAAGAAGTCAGTGTCCTCATCTTCTGGTAGGTTCCATGTTTGGAATGGTTCCATCACACATGATCATCCTCGATTATCAACGTCGATATTTGTTTTCTGTCGTTTTATCCTCAACCATTCCGTTTTGTATATCAGATTATTTTATCACTAATAATAAAGACGCTGTGCGTCATAATAATATGAAGGGTGTGAATCGTATTAGTAGTCGTCCTTTACCTTTTCACATAGAATCTTCATTAAATAAAAATAATATTAATAATAATAATAATAATAATAATAATATAGATAGTCCCTATTTTGATGGCTGATATTTTGTCTTTTCTTGTTCGTTCATACATTTCTATCTTCAGCAGTCATCATCTACAAATTCAAATGGTAATACATCATTATCATCTAATGGTGATCATTCATCCAAAAATGATGGTACACAGTCGACAGGTTCAAATTCGACTACACATTCATCACATATTGTTACACATCAATCACCTTATCAACTTTCACATCATCATAGCAATCACCACAATCATCATCATCATCATCATGGTAATCGTTTTCATCGTGGATCAGGTCATCCACGTAATGAACCATTACCTAAAAAAACAACAGGTATACCACGTGATGGTCTCATACAAATTCCAAGACATATACCCGGTGCATTCAGAGATCAAACTGGTGCGTCTGTTGTACCACGACAAATGGCGTAAGTATTCTAATTGAAATATATAAAACTATTTTTGTAATTATTTGTATTTTGAGTCAATTTTAATAGAAAAATAAGTCAAAATAAATAAATAAATAAATATAGAATTTTGAGAAAACACTTTTTATATTTTTCTAGTCAATTATTTGTTGAAAAAAGTGAGAAAAAAGCTGATGCATTGGCTCAACGTGCTCGTCAATTTCAAGAAAAAGGTGTTTTACCACCAGCTCCACCTCCATCTATGTTACCAATAAGATCTACTGATGAAGACACACCACCAGATGATCTTCTTTGTCCTTTATGTAAACAAGTTTATAGTGATGCTGTTATTACACCATGTTGTCATTATAGTTTTTGTGATGAATGTAAATTAATAAATATTTTATTCATTTTAAATCATACATATATATATATGTCTATATCCATATGTTTAAGGTATTCGTACAGCTTTAGTAGAAAGTGAAGATCATGAATGTCCACATTGTCATCGTCAACATGTAGCTATTGATCAGATAAATCCAAATTTATTTTTAAGAAAACATGTTAATCGTTGGCGTGAAGAACGACAACATAAATCATCATATTCATATATACCTATGTCAACAATTAATTATTCAAAAACTATTCAAAATTCAACTGATGGTGATGAATATGATGCAGCTATACTTTCAACAATTTCACAACAATCTGTAGCACCTGTTAAAACAGCACCAATTATTATTAAAATGCAATCATCTGGAGGAAGTCCATCGCCACAACCAATTGTTTCAACAAAACCAGCTGATATGACATTTGAAGATGGTAAAGCACCTGATACAGATCAAACAGCATCTAGGTTAATTCGTCGACTTTTTTTAAATAAATACTCAAAATATATATTTTTATTTTAGTCAAAAAGATGTTAATTTAGAATTATCATTAACAAGTAATAATACTGGTGAAGAAATATTAAATACAGTATTGGATACAAATATTTCTGAAAGTAAATTATTCTTTTATTTAATTGAATAAATTTATTTTTTTTTTAAATTTGTCTTTTAAAGATGAAAAAATTGATCGTCAAACTCCACCATCTCAAGTAGCACCGGTGAGTACTATTCTTTCATCTCCACCAACGACAACAACAACAACAATGGCAGCTACAACATCTGTTGTACCACATTATTATCCAACTCCTACACATATTGCATCTCATCAACCACATATTCATCATGGTGTTATGTATCCTCAACAAATTCCTCCAACATCATCAACTAATCTCTATCCTATTCAACCGTAAATTTATTTCAAATAAATTATTTAAATATTTATTTTGTAAATTAATTTTAGTAATTTCTATCAACCACCAATGCATATACCTTATCCTAATGGTCATCATCCTATTGGTGTACCTCCAATGTTACCAGTTGGTATACATCATTATCCTGGTCATCCATCATATCCTCCAGGACCACCAATTCATCATCATCATCATCAACATCATCCAATTCGTCCTCCACATGTACAATCAAATCCATCAAATGGATATCATGTTGCACATTTTGAAGCAGCTAATGTATCTTCTGTTCATCATCCAGGTACATCATTTGCAGCAACATCAACATCAACACTTATTGCTCATCATCATCATCAAACAACTACACAACCAGTTTCAACATCATTACCTACAGCACTTTCAAAAGATGAATTTTATATGAAACAACGTTATCTACAACGAATGTAAATGGTTTATTTTTTATTTTTTCGCTTTAATTTTAATTTTTTTTTTGTTAGTAAACGATCGACTAGTCGTCATCGTTCTCGTTCACGTTCTTCATCCTATTCATCTTATACAAGCAGGTAAAATAGTTTGATAATATCTATTAAACTCTTATTTTTTAAATTTTAGTGATTCTCATAGTTCATCATTTTCACGTCGTGATAATCGTCGTCATCAAAATCGTCGTTCATCAC
Organism: Macrotrachela quadricornifera; assembly: GCA_022393335.1. Classification (NCBI taxonomy): domain Eukaryota; kingdom Metazoa; phylum Rotifera; class Eurotatoria; order Philodinida; family Philodinidae; genus Macrotrachela; species Macrotrachela quadricornifera. The sequence goes on along the minus strand of JAJEKB010020850.1, from coordinate 19,448 downwards.
GTAGCCTAAGTCGTCAAAAACAAAATACGCGTCGTCGTGATAATAGTCGAACAAAATCACCAATTCGTGATAATCGTCGACAAAGACGTCGATCTACACGTAGTAATAGTAAACATCGACGATCACCATCATTTCGAAATCGACGACGAGCTCCTATTATTAAAGATAATCACTCATCAGATTATCGAAGGTAAAATTTTATTAGAAAAATAAAAAAAAAAGAAATTTTCTTTATATTTTAATTAAATAGACCCTCTCCACGTCCATATCGATCAATACAAGATCGAGAAAAACGTCGTTCACCTCGTCCACCACCAACTATTCAACAATCAACTCAACGTACAATTGTTTATATGCATGAATCTTCATCTTCTAAACATAATTCCACGTAAGAAAATTTTTTTTTTAATTTTCTTTTATTAGATATCAAATTTAATTTAGTCGAGATCATGATCGAGAAAGAAATTCTCGTCAAAGAAAAAGTCGTTCACGTCTTAATGATGATCGTACTGCTCCGTTATCTAAAACAGAACAACAATCACAATCTGAATCAATACTTTCATCATCACCAATGACTGTGCCATCAGATCAACAAACTACAACACTTTCATCAATAATTGAACCAGTTATTGAAGAAAATATTTCTGTTCCATCATTATCAAATCCTTCAAATGATATTCAATCAATTGAAATCAAACAATCCAATGATACAGTCGAAGAAAATACTTCAAATAGTGCAAAAAAACGTAAAAAACATCATCATCATCATCATCATAAAAAACATCGTCGTCATCGTTCAAAAAGTCCAAATTCAAAAATTAAAAAACATTATCATAGTAAAGATAATGATACAAATGGCATTGTTGAAAATATTACTACGGATTCAGCATCTGTTGTTCAAGCTCACTGATTAAACATTTTCTATTTCCCATGTTAAATACTTTCTATCTAAAAACAAAAAATTTTTTTTTTCTTTGATATGATTATTTTGTGTTGATTTATTCTTTATTCTTTCATTTTGTGTTCTTCTATTTGTTAGTTTTTCTTTTTTGACAAAAGAATAAAATCTTTTGATGAAACATATTTAAAAAAAAAATATCTGATATTATCAAAAACAATCTACTTATTGTAAAATACTTAATAAGAATTAGACAAGATTAATGACACAGTTGGTAAACTTAAGATAATAATTGGCTTTTTTGGTATCATTAGTTTTCCTCAAACCATTCGCCACGATGATTTAATATAAAAACATTTGTGTAAATCGACGGTCATCATTGATTGTGTGTCCAGCATTTGCTACTTTCATTTCTTTCCAAGTCTATTTTAAAATGTTGCTGGTATTTTTTAAAAATTTGACGGGAAAGTCGTGTTACATAGCTGTTATGATACCAAAGATAGATTGTATCTGTATCGTTGAATATGAAATTGTGAACAGATAATGGAAAACTATTAAGACTAATACTAATTAACAAAATTTATCGGCTACATTGAACTAGAGACTATGATGTTTAGCTCGAAATTGGATAGTATGAACTTCCGACAAAACCCTTACCCTCAAGAAAAGCGAATTCAAATCTTGCTAAACATTTCTTCGGTTTTCTTAATTCTTAGATCGTATATCTAGCACAAACTCGAACGATAAAACATTCAAAGAAAAAGATATAGTCGAAATATTTTTATTTTAACTAAGAGAAATACATAAAAAGTGTTAAAGAATTGATCTGTCATGAATTGAATGTAAATTGAGTCAAACAGAGTAGTATAATTTCAACATCTGGTGTGTTTAATCGACAAGATGAAAACTATGACATAGTTTAGTGCGATAGGCGAAAAATTGCAAAACAGGATACCATTAACCATTGAGTTTGCACCTTGATCTGATCTGAATTGTGGATCATAGTTCTAATAGAGCTTGAAACGCAATTAAATACAAGGACGCTCTTTGTCTGTAATGGGAAACATACACAGGTGACATCTAATATAAGTAGTAGTGCATTCGATAACGGTTACATTTAGTGAAATAGATTGAAAAATTTGCTTTCAGTTTTTTTTACATTTGTAGATCAATTATTAAAATATGAAGACTTTCATTATTTCTCTCACTTTAACTGTTACGGTTCTTTTATCATCAATGTCAGCTCAGACAGAGCTTCCCGAATGTCTGCAAAAATTGAATCATCTCATTCCGGATGGACCTGTATGGAATCAATTTACTCGTATTGATAAATATTTGTATCAAAACAAAACGGTTTATCTTGCAACTAGCAACTGTTGCGATCGATTCAATCCTCTTTACGATGATGAATGCAATTATATTTGTGCACCTTCAGGTGGATTAGCAGGTCGTGGTGATGGCAAGTGTCCAAACTTTACTAAGACAGCAAAATCATTGGGAATTATCTGGGTGGCTCTACCACTTGGTAAATAGATCAGTTCTATTAAATTTATTGTCTTCGTAATATTAACTATTATTCAAAATAAAATGATCTAATCAAGCAACAATAGAATACTTGTTCCTAATAACGATGGAGTGAAATTCAAATGACTAAACATATGGATCTTGTCGTTATTTGACATTCGATCGAAATAATTCTCGTTTCTTTACAATCATTAAAGTGTGATGAGTTCGACCGTATAGGAACATAATGGGAAACATACGCATAGTAGGCGGACATTTAATTGTCTTGGTCAGAGATGAGTTTTACTGCTCAGAAGTGATTATGTATTAGTCAAGAACTCATCTTTATGAAAACACATCAATTTTTCTAGAAAAAATTCCTTGAAATTCGCCTGTTGGGTAACTCCTACCACATTTTTCAAATAAAAGATTTTGTTAAAAGATGTATCCTATAGCATATCATCTGGCGCAGTTTCACGCGTTGATTGCGAATATAATCTTAGTTCCATCCTAAGACGTTATTTTACGGACAAAAGTGGTCATTTGAAGATCAAAAAGCAGAGATTTTTGGGAATCACTAACTCAGGTTACGGTGGCTAGCACTAATCAGTGGTAGAATCAATGCTAGATTGTACATGGAGGAATATTCGTTGACAGTTTGAGCTCCCTCGGATTGGAACTCTTTATAACGTTCGAAAAATATGACGTGACTCATTTTTTAAAGCTTGTCTTGCATAAAGGTCAGAAAATTTTTTTCAGAGAAAACGCTTTCTACTATATATAGTTAGATACAGCTTGATTAGCTGATTCTAAATGTTATCTTGCTTCCGCACCACAATGAAACCCTATTTGCTAAAATAGGTATTCAGGAGCAAAACTTCAGGTTTTCAAATGGTTCATAACAAAGCCTGTGCTCATCAGTTCAAGGCGAGGCTATGGTCAGCGATGGAGCGTAAACTGTTTTGCACGTTTTCAAAATACGGTATGATAGATTTTTTGTCCTACTGTCAGTCGGATGATCATTTTTTTTCTATTCCATTTCTGGTCCAATCGATATAATTTCTTTATACAGTAAAGCTTATAGGCCAATTATTAGTTTCAGATAGTTTTTTATTTTAAAATATTTTCATAACTTGGTAATTAAAATAATTTCCATATAATTATCGATTTATAAAGAAATTTGTTGCAATGGACTTTTTAAGTATTCAACTTGATTTCTGAAGATCCTATATTAGGATAAGATAGACCAACCAAAGATGTACTCATTCCAATATTTGATCTTTAGCAAAGTCAACTTTCGGCTATGTCCGCTTGGTTGCCTACTGTAAGGAACTAGCATTTTTTTTTAAAGAAATGACTGAAATATTAGTAGTCTATAGAGAGCACCCGTCTTCGTTGTTATTAGTAGGTGATTCTCTAATAATGACGTATTAGTTTGGAACAAGCTAAAAGATATTTTCTTTACGAAGAATGTTTTTCATCTTTCCTGCGTAATAGACTAGAAGCGCCACTTGGAATTTGGTAAGACATATCCAACAGAATCTACCTTGAACAGTTCGTTAATATTAGTCCGTAATTCATCAAGATAGGTGTCAGATAAGAATAGAATATTCTATTGTTATTAACATTTGTATCCCTAATGATAATGCACTAACTCAATACTAGTAAAATGTATTCTCCAACGATTGTGAATTAGTAAAAAACAGCAAATAGTTGAATTCTCTTATGTTTAAGACCAAGGTTACACTTCAAAGCTAATCGTTTTTATTAATTTGTCTGGCTTAATGATATGTATGTAATTAATAATAGGATTAAAGACAATAAGACAGTCGTAAAGTGACACGTGAAACGCTTCGTGAACTTTATTTACCAATTGTATTTACTCTTAAGGTCTTTGACTTCACTCCAGTTAATAAAATCAGTACGTGATATATAAGATATATGGATAAAAAAAAGAAGAAAAATTCAATTAAAAAAATATTTTGAAAACAAAGATATCTTTCGCTATTAGAGAACTAATGTAAGAGTAAATAGTTTATTCATATGGTACGTTTTATAGAGAATCTCTTACGATCGGTATCGACTACGTTTAAGGGAATCAAGATGAGAAACATACTCCTTGATGTGTACATATCTAAGGGAGAATATTGTCAATAAGGATTTTTATTTAATTAAATATTATCTTAACAAAAATTTAATAGAAATATATTATCCGAAATTTTCTGGAGGAACGATGATAGTTTTATCTTTCTGGATAAAATACCTTTTTTTTAATATGATTTTGTGAATTTTAACTTATTTCATGAATTGGTCGATTAAAAATTAACCAATAAGGAATATTCCAAGGAAAATAGCAAGATATTTTGAATGGAATTAATCTATTGTATGACGTTGGATAACGTTTTTTAATAAATTCCATTGGAGGATATGGAGCTCTAACAAACCCATCAGCAAATGGAATAAGAACTGTTTTCTTAATAAAACTGGCATTAAAATCATTGAATTTCGATTCGAATAATTTAAAACCTCGATTTGCAGCTTTTATATATATATAACCTCCATCAGATGTCTGTCGTTGTACCCAACTATATATATCAGTTTGCACTCCTTCATATAACATTACTGCTGCATTCAAATGAATATTATATTGCTTCTTAGCAATCTTATGTGCTTTTCCACCATTATGAAGTAAAGCTGCAAATTTTCGGTCAAATGAAACATCAGCATCATAATCCCAAATAGCAATATTTTCATATCGTAATGCTCCAAGTAATGTTCCATAATCAATCCAATGAGTAACATTTAGTTCAGTCATAATCTCAGTAAATGCTTTTACCATATAAATTAATTTAGCACGCTTTGCTGCGGGTGTTATACAAGGATACGTGAAATCCCAGATCATCAAAATAAATATAGATGAGAGAAGAGTAATCCATATAAAGGTACGAAATGTCATATAATATCCTCTGTATTGAAGATATCGTCTGATAGATCTGATAGCTCGTTTTGTAATCATCTATAGTATGCCGATAATTGTAATTTCAGCTTTTTACTTGAAATGTATAAAACAGTCTACATCGATTCAATCATAATTAATAATAAATTTGTTTTGATTATCCTATATAAAATTAAGATAATGATTTTAATCTTAAAATAAAATAGAAAAATTGAAATAATGTCCATAACAAGGTCTGAATACATTTGTAAACATAATTCTTTGACATTGTCTATATATTGTGTACATTGATCATAAAACGATATTCACACAAGTAAATATCAAGATTAGGTACAATTGTGAGCATATATGGAACGAAATGAGATAAGATAATTTAGTTAGATAAGTAATAAAAACTTCACATTTTTATGCATAAAAATTGTATATTTTAATAAGTTAAAAAATTCTAAATAAATTACCTGTCATCAAATTTACTGCCTTTTCTTCACAAAATTAAATTTATTTAACATGTGAAAATGTGCACTTTTTATACGTAAACATGCAGTTTCTTTATTTGACTTATTTGAATAAGAGTATGAGGAATGAAAAATAAATAAATCGTTCCTTCTATATAAAGTCGTTTTCGAAGGTTTCACACTATTATATATGTTTACTCTTAACTGTATGCCAGGCTATTAGCTGCGACCTTAAATTTTTTTTTATCAAAAAAACAGTTTGACACAGTGGAGTGCAAAAATAGTTGCCGCTGCATACATTCACTTTCTTGAGTCCTATTTTGAAGTATAGGAACGGATTGTTTTGAAACTTTCTTCGATAATCAAGGTGATATTATAGATTTCAGCGTGAGTGAAACTGCTGAAAAAGGATCTGGATATTGATCATAAAAGGAAACAGATGATCATGATCTGTAGTCTTTCCGTCGGATTCTGGCACTTTATCAATAATAGTTGATACAACCAACTTGAAATTTTTAGCGTCGAGAGATTTCCTCCGATAGATGAAATTTGTCCCAGCTGAACAGATCTTGGAATACATCATCGAGTAAAATATGGACCACAATTCCAGGAGATGGCGTTTACTTTATCTCTTGTCTGGAGCATTATTTCGAGCTGAAACTTTGGCTATAGATGTTCGATGTAGACTGAAACGCATAGACGTTCTCTCTTTATTCGAAATCCATCCGAAACCCTGTAACTGAAATAACATGTATGAATAAAATTAGTCTAAGTTACTACTTGTTTCTGAGCTGCAAGAAAGCCAAATTTTTTGTCAATTATTATATTTATATACTTGACGCTGTGTAGACTATGGACAACAAACCGCTTTTGATATTCCACATGCTCAGTAAAATAGCTTGGCCGAATATTAACGGCAAATTTTTTGCACTCCACTGTATATGAGTACATACATATAATGTAATGTATGATTTCCGATGTCCTTTATACTGCTTCACTTAATATCCTAAGATATTTCTTATTATAAAATGAATGGAAAATTCAAACAATTCATAGAATTAGATGTTAATCGTTACAATAGTTCTAGAAAATGTTATGTCATAGAATATTATAAATTACTGAAAAACTTCTAAAATCTCTCTTATACAAGTTTTAGAATTCATTTCGATATGTTCTATGTAATGGTAAAAATATGCATACAAAATGTATGATTATTTCAGTTCTAAAAGATAATTATTTGATTCCACATTTCTTCAATGTTAACTATTCACGAAATCAAATTGTATCTATAGAACAAGTACAAAGTAAATTTATATTTTTGACATTTTTCTCGAATATATTTCTGTAAATTCGAAAAATAATAATATTATCTAAGCAAATTATTGAAAGATGAAAACAAGAAGTTCGCATAATCACAAATAAATAGAAAAATTAGATCATCTTTTTTCAAATATAAAAAAGTTTATCCTTTGAAATTGAGAAATATTTCGATTATTTATCACGAATTATTATTGGACAAAAAAAACCAGTATCATAATGCTTTGTTTTTTTTTAGTGACATTTACACGTCAAATTTTATAAACTGTGCAAATATATTGTCGTATAACAAGCTAATCTTTGAAACTTGAAGATATCAACTCATATTACGCATTTGATTAATCGTTTGACGGACAACTTTGGAATAGAAAAAGCTGAATGTGAGTACGGAAGAACAAAAAGATCCTATTAAAGTCATTCTTTCTATTTTAATTTCGGTTATGATTGATCTTATTACACCTGTTCTTACCTGACAAAAACATATATAAAATTAAGTGAATAATTTTAAGACTTTCAAGATAATATTTCATTTTTTCGATAGGAGACACAATCATGAAAAGATAAAGTTTAAGAAATACATAGAATTCTCAACTGATAAATGTTTTCTCTAATCAGTTCCTTCTGATTGATATAATTATAGAAAAAAATTATACGGGACTAGTCTAGACAGATTTGATCTATTTGTATCTCTGCACTGCACTCAAATTACATTTGTGAGTATCTTTTAATAATATTATGTAGTTAACAATAATGCATACATTTGATTTGCGTAATTTATCACTTTATACGCATGAATGATTAATTATTTTGGTTTAATATCGAATGTTTGTTTATGTATATTTTTTTTATGATGAAATAGAGAGAAGATGTGAGCAGAATGAGAAAATTTTGATATGCTTGAATTAATTTCGAAACAAAAGATTTGTAGTGAAAAGCAATTGTATGAAAATGATTCTATTTAGAATTTTCACGATATGAAAGAAACGAATTTGCCACTTGTAAAACGTCTTTTCATTTTGTTTTATTTATTAAAAGTTCAAAAAACTTATTTGTTCATCTATTTAATATTTTCCATTCTAGATAATCATTTCGTTCTATTTTTCTGTATAATCAATAGACAATAAATGTCCTCATCAATAATTGACATGAAATTCTATACACAATCTAAATTAAGTATGTTAATATTTGGAAGTTATCTGATTATTGTTGGTATTGGCTTTAGTTTTTATCCTCATACAATTTCATCTCTTATTGGTTTGAAAACGACTGATGAAACTTATAGTCGAATGTATGGTTTACTTGCTGGTATAATAGGTGTCAATTATTGGCTTATGGTTCAACAATCAGCTATTAATTTTTTTAAACTTTCGATTGTTATGCGATATTTAGCAGCATCATTTATGATATATTTAGTTATTACTGGAATATCGCATCAGAATTTATTATTATTGGCATTTGGAGATACGGCGGCAGCGACCTGGACATTTATCGCACTCCGATATGATGGTCATGCAAATAAGAAAATACGTAAATAGATGAATAAAGAATATTAAACATGTTCTTATACATCAAATAAATCTATTGATTTGTTTATATTAATTCTCGAATTAAATTCGATTGACATTTTTTTTTACTCTTTTGTATGCATGCATGTTTTTTTTTCTAGAATTTTATTCAGTTTCAAAGTTACTGTAATATTAGTCAAAGACATATTTTAAATATAGAAAGATGTTTTCTTACATATTTCGAATTCAATTTTCTTGCAAATTCTTCAATTAATATTTTCTGATGATTTTTCTTTATGTATTCCTCCATTATCATTCTTATTGTAAAATATCTCGTTTAAAAAAATTCAGATTTTAATCGACGTTTGAAATTCCTATTATGCGTAGTTATGCAGTGAATAGAAATTCGAAAGCTTCTGACTACACCAAGCAACAGAAAAAGCATATCATAGCATTATCTACAATACGGAATAAATGCGTATTTTTGCTTTGTTTTAATAGCATATTTTATTCATTTTTAAACTTAATAAATATGATAAAAAAAGTATGAAATGCGCTGCAGTTGATGACATATTTATCTTGAATAGGAAATAACATTTAAACTATTATGTTAAGAGTAAGTTTCTGAGAAAGTCAGTCACTATAAGACATCGACGATGAAGTGATGTTTCAGAATTCGCTATTGTAGAAAGTAATGAGTTTAGTTACTTCTGAAACTTTCAACGATAATTATTTTCTGATTTTTAATCGTTTTTTTCGAAATGCAGAAATTTTAACTGTAGAGTTTTGTAATATCACTTTCTATCCTCCTTCAGGCGAAATTTTAGTAGAAAACATTTTATGATAAAAGTAAACGTTTCTGTGTATATTTGTATACTGATTTCGCATATCAGGTCTATTTCCTACTAAAATCTAGTTTTGACAATCAAAATATTGAAATTTCAAGTATTTTGTATATATAGGATCCTTCTTCTAATATATTGAGTTTTTTGATGATACTAATGATATCAATCTTCTAAATACATTAATTGATGCAAGTTTTTTAGTTTTATCATTCATAAAAATATCAAAGTAATTCGTTCTTCTAGTATAAAATCCAATCGGTCAACATTTTATTAGAACAAATGTTTTTATGTAGGATTTTTATAGACCAATAATTGCTTTTACAAAACTCTAAAGTTAAAATTCTTGCATTTCAAAATACAAAAGTAATTATTTTCGAAAAAAACGATTAAAAATCAGAAAATAATTATCATTGAAAATTTCAGAAGGAATTAAACTCATTACTTTCTACAATAGCGAATTGTGAAACACCACTTCATTGTCGATGTCTGAGTCTCGCGGATACTCACTTATAATATGCATAAGTTTACTTAGTGTTTAGATAGTTTACAGTTTATATTAATGCATGTCTCCATCTATCAACATAATCTTTAGAATGAAAAGTAAAATAAAAATTATTTTATCAATAAATACTTGAAAAAATTCAATTTCAAATTATTTATGGTTTATTATTATTTGCATTGATTTATATTAGAAAAAAAGTCATTTTATTCTTTGTTCTTGATCTCTATATTGTTTTTTTTAGAAAGGTACAAATCCTCCATTACCGTTACTATAAAGATAGCATTAATTTTCAAAGAAGGAATTTATAATCCATATCATAAATGAAGTATCATATTTATCGTTTAGATATATTATGATTAATACTCATGATAAGTCTATATATTTTCTTCATCCACATTCAGTTGTGAATATGTATTGTATAAAGGTATTAGTTTACACTTATTTCTCTGTATTATAAAGAATAAAGAAAGTTATATTAAATTTTTATAGAAAGAAATTTTCATTATTATCTATTTAATCCTTAAATAATAAAGCAAATATGAAACAAACACTTTTAATATTATAGAAAAGAAAAAAACATTATTCTGTTTTTCATAATATATTTGTTTTTTTAAAATTCCTTTGTTATTCAAGGTCAATACATTATGATGTGTAGTTTATTTTGCATTTTTTTACCATATAGAATAACTTAAAAGAATAAATGACGTATGTCACTAAAAAAACAAAGTAGAAGAAGTCATATGGCTGCTACTGTTTTAGAAGACCTGTTTTTTTATGTTTACGTTGCTATAGTAATCTATGCTTGTTATAATCGATGGAAAAAAACTCAGTGAAGAGAATCGATTGTTTCATTCTATAATAGAGAACGCAAAAAAATCAGTTTGAACGGGAGAAAACGAATGATGCTTCTCAACGGCACTTGCTTCCCAAGTGGACGTAGGTGTGAGAGCAAATCTGAATGACAGTAAGAGCGAGACAGAGAGTGGGTTTCGGTTTTGACTATGGCTAGCTCTGGCCCTCGAGAGCAAATGTCACGGGAGTATTTTTCATGGAATTGTTTAAACGAACAAAGTTATTCATTAACTAATCTATATATGTATATTACCTTTAATAGTTTACGAACGAGAAGTGTGCACGAATAGATATTTTTGAAAAATTTAAAATTATATTATATAATCGAAGATGATATTGAATAAATTTATATTAAAAACTGATATTAAAACTAAGATATATAAACTAAATGTTTGTCATTGGTTGTTTTATTTAAGATAATAAAAAGAAGTATTTCTTTTTATTTAGAAAATTAACAATAAATGTCATCACCTCATGTTGAACCACCTGACTGTGGCGGAAGAGCTTGTAACAATTGTGGGAAATGTTGTGAATGGAAATGGGAGAAAGGTAGTAGTTGCTTTGGTCGTAAGGAAGGTCGTTATGTACCTCGTGGAAACGGTCGATGTTATTGTCATTATAATATTGGTGGTGTTTATCATGATGTTGTTAGAAATGGTTATCATCATAGTTTATGTGTTTGCGAAAAACGTAGAAAAAAATAATTATGTAACGAACATAAATAATATTTATCTTATAATATATTAACTTTAACCAACAAATAAATATTAGAAGGTATAAGCATACTTGAAAAAAAAATTTCCATTACTATTTTTCATAATGTTCAGTGTAAGGTATGTAAATTTTTCTTTGAATATCTATTTATTAATATATAACATTTTATCTGATATTTAAATAATTTACATTTCAAGAAGAAAATATATTTTTCGAATAGAGAATAAATGAAATACCTTCGATGTTAGACAATGAAAATTAAGATCTTATCATTTAAATTAGATATAATCATAGTTATATTTTTCATCTATTTATTCAACAAAAAATCTCATACAATCTTTGATGATAAAGAAATAAAGTAGGAGAAATACTTTTGTCCACCGATATACATTATTATCGTAAAATATCTGATTCTGATATGTTGTTCTTAATTAATTTGTAAAATATATTAAAAATGTCTTTGATCAAAAAACAGAGATTACAAACTTTTTTCTATAAAGTAAAACATTTCCAAAATGTTAATAAAGATTTTATTAGAAACATAACAATATTTTCACGTTTAAAATATAATCACATTTTATCAAAACATAAATCAATAAGGGTATTAATTACTCTATACACAATAGTAATGCAGTTTATAATCTTTTATTTTATGACATTTTTACGCGTTAACATGTGTACTTCTAAGATTAAACAAATAGCTTTTGTTTTAAGAAATAGTAAGGTTGTGGTTACTATTATGTTTCAACCCACTTTCTTCCCAGAGAAATAGTCCCACATTTCAATGCGTTTTTACGCGATAAAATGTGTTACTTGTAAGTTTTTTTTTCTGACTAGATGGTAGCAATAATTTCCCTTCCTTATTTCAATATCTAAAAAGAAACTACCATATTAAATTCATTAGATTAATAAAATTCTTTGAATATCAATAGTTCAAAAACTTTAACTCATCAAATAGAATGATGTAATTTCAATAGATTTTCTTTATCTTGATTATAACATAATTGAAATAATTTATGCTGAATTATATACAAAATATATCAAAATAAAACTTGTTCTTTTTTTCTATCCTAAATGTGTTTTCAATGTAGCAAAACAATCAACTTCAATCCATGGATCACTAAAAAGATGTGCTGTTGAATATAAAGCTATAATAGTATAAATCCAACCAATAAAAGGTGGTAATAATTGTCTTCGTTTTAATATTCCTTGAAAAACAAGTTCAATTCCAACAAACATACCATGAATAAGAAAAAAAAGCATATTTCTTCCACCTGACCATCGATCCATTGCTACTGTATACATAAATTCATGTAAAAGACCTGACATAAAAAATGCAAAAATACCAGCAGATATTATTCGACTATTTGATTTTTCTTTAAAACCAGTTAATTTTGGTAATGCAATAAAAGCAATACGATGAAGTATTGATTTAACATATATATTCCATCTACGTGACCAAAAATCATGTAAACTTTTGGGAAAAAATGGATAACCAGGATATATTGGACGTGTATAAATATTCCAAATAAAACCCAATGAACCAAATACAATATTAATAACCATTCCAAGAGCAAAATAAAGTATAAAACCATATGTTGTATAAATTAAAAAATGTGCTAAAGAAAAATATTTTGCATTATGACTATGAAGACGAAGTATTGAATAAGGTGTAAAATGAAGAAGAATACGTAAACAAATTAATTGAGATAAACCACGAATAATAATTAAAATATTTTCTCGACGAGCTGAAAATTGTTCATTATCAGTACCAAAAATAAGATAATTTATATGATTTAAAAATGTTGGATGATTTGATCTGAAAATATTTAATTAAACAGATTGATTGACTTTTTCTTTCTATATTTAAAAATTATACCTAATTAATACTGGGTCAGGTTCATATTTATATTTAGGAAATGTTGAAAAATCAATTAATATTTGTTTTATTGTTATTTGTTTTTGTTTTGACCATTCATATGTAAATGCAAGTTCAAGAATTTTTAAAGCAAATAAAAATCCAGTTACTGATGAAAATATACTAACTAATGTATTATCAAATTTTGTCCATGGTGAATGATATTTTAAAAATATTGGTAAATATATAGAACATATAGCACATAATGAACAAAAATAATGTAAAATTTTTTCAGAATTATAATATTGTGCTAATAAAATTGTTAAACAAACTAAATTTATAATTATTCCATAGATTATATAAAGATATGGAAATGTTATAATAATCATTATGAAGTCAGTTAAATAATGCAATTATAAAAAGAAAGGATTGAATTGAATAAAGCAAATAGTGTACTCATTACTATTTCATCTTCTTTTCTTCCTTTTACAAAATAAATATGATATTGACAATCACGTATTCAAACACATGTGCAGCAGGTTTTTACCTTTTTTTTAACATTCTTATGCATACTTTTCTGTATTAACTGTATGTCTAGCATGACAGAATGAAAAAAATATACCGAACAAATAATAAAAAAAATATTGTACTTATTGCACTCTATGTTATTTGAATTTTTTTAATTACTAACCATTGAGAAGTTTTGTTTATTGTTCAAAGAAAACCGAAATTGGATTAAATTGAATTGTACTATCATACAGTTATCTCAAATATATGTACATATGATTTGAACGAATTATTTTTATTTTTAAATAATATAGTATAATCATTAATTGATTATTGAACATAGCTTAATTATTTTATATTAAAAGATCAATGATTTTAGATTGAAAAAATTCAAGCGCCCTCTTTTTCTTTTCTATTGTCATAATATTTCATTGGTTGTTTATAGTTTAAAAGAGATGTGATGAGATGAGTTATATAGTTAGTTATTTGGTTGGTCGAGTTATGTTTCTGAGCGAAGAGACAGATGATCTTTTGTTCTCTTTCCTTTTTTAGAATGTTTGCGTGGGTTGACCATTTCTAACGAAAATGTGAATATGTAGGTGTATATTTTAATGTTTGTAGATGATGAGATGACTCGAATAAAAACAAAATAAAACTAGAATATTATGGGTTGTTGTTTTAAAAAACCAGAACAAATAAAAACAGAACCTAAACCAACATTTATACCATTAAATTCTCTAAATAATATTAAAGATCATGCTGATAAAACTCGAAGAAAACCTCCATATGGAATGGATAAAGTTTATGTTGCTATATATGATTATGATGCACGTACAGATGATGATCTTACATTTCGTGTAGGAGATTTATTAACTATTATTGATGATAGGTTTGTTTAATTATTTATTTATTTACAAAAATTTAAAATATTTCTTTTTTTTGTTTTATAGTCAAAGTGATTGGTGGCTTGCTCAACATTATCAAACGGGTTTAAAAGGATATATTCCAGCTCTTTATGTTGCACCACATGGTGGTCTTGATGTGAATGAGTAAGATTTTTAAAAGATGAAAAAAGAATCAGATTATGGAAATAACTACCCTTGATTTTTGTTCTTTTTTTTTAGATGGTTTCATAAAAATATTCTTCGAAAAGAAGCTGAACGTCTTTTATTAAATCCAGTAAATCCACGTGGAACATTTCTTGTTCGAAATTCAGAGAATGCTCCAGGTAAAATGTTTATTTTTTGTTTTAGTTTTAAATACTAAGTTTCTATCGATTATTTAGGTCCATATTCATTATCTGTTCGTGATATTGATGAACAACGTGGTTCACATGTAAAACATTATAAAATTCGATGTCCAGATTCAAATATTGGTTATTATATTGCGGCACGTCGTACATTTAAAACTTTAGAAGAATTAATTGATTATTATACAAGTAAAATAATAAAATTTTTATTTTTAAAATTTTATTTTGTATTTCATAAGAAAATGCTGATGGTCTTTGTTGTCAATTAACACGTCCATGTCCAAGACCAAAACCAACAACATCAACAATATCAAAAGATGTATGGGAAATACCAAGAGATTCTCTTCAATTTATTAAAAAACTTGGTCAAGGAATGTTTGGTAAGAATATTTAATTTAATTTAATTTTTACTTTTTTTTTTTCTTTATTTTTTACAGGTGAAGTATGGGCCGGAAAATGGCATAGTAAAACTGATGTTGCAATAAAAACAATGAAAGCTGGAACAATGTCAACACAAGCATTTGTTGATGAAGCAAATATTATGAAAAAATTACGTCATGATAAACTTGTACAATTATATGCTGTTTGTACTATACCAGAAGATCAACCAATATATATTGTTACAGAACTTATGTGTAATGGAAGTTTATTAGATTTTCTTAGAGATGGATCAGGACGAGAACTTAAATTACCAGCACTTGTTGATATGGCTGCACAAGTATTTATGAATTGATTTATGAAAATGTTTTAAAAAATATTTTTATGATTTAGATTGCTTTTGGTATGGCTTATTTAGAACATGAACATTATGTAAGTTATAAAATATTCTAAGAACGATATACATATATGTATTTGATTCTTTTTATCTATGATACTGAGTATTGAATTCATATTCAACTAGTGATTTGAATAGTTAATGATTTTATATTAGACATATTCATATAATGTATTAATCTGAGATATTAGATATTGTTTGAGCTGATCAGTGAAAGAAAGTAGTAAAATGATCTTTCTTTATTTTCATTCTTCTTGATTACTATTCTTAAAATTATTTTGAATTTGATATTCAGTATTATAGAAAAAAAAATATTATTGTATATAAAGATTTTTTTATTTTTATTTTTTCATTTAAATTTATTAAAATATTTTGATTTAATTAGATTCATCGTGATTTAGCTGCTCGAAATGTTCTTGTTGGAGAGAATTGTGTTGTTAAAATAGCTGATTTTGGTTTAGCTCGTATTATTAATGAAGATCAATATGTTGCTAGAGCTGGTTTGTTTTTATATTTTTTTTATGTTTTGTATTATTTATATTAATTATAAATAGGTGCAAAATTTCCAATAAAATGGACCGCTCCAGAAGCAGCTATTTATGGTAAATTTACGATTAAATCGGATGTATGGTCATATGGTATTTTACTTTATGAACTTATTACATATGGTCAAGTGCCTTATCCTGGTTAGTCAATGAAAGATAATAATTAATATGAAAAGAGAAATATGAATTTTCTTTATAGGTATGGCTAATCGAGAAGTTCTTGATCAAATTCAACGTGGTTATCGAATGCCTCGTCATGAAAATTGTCCAGAGAAAATTTATGATTATATGTTACGTTGTTGGGACGCATCACCTGATAATCGACCAACATTTGAAGTAGGAAAGAAAAACAATTTATTTAAATTTGCAAATTTTTTATTCTTATTTAGCATTTACATTTGTTCTTTGATGATTATACAGCTTCTGCTGGTCCACAATATCATAGCCAAAATTAGTTCAATTTTCGAGTTTGTTTCTCAGGATATATGGATGTTGTTTTCTTCGTCTTCCATTATTTAGAATGATTGTAATTAAGAAAAACAAGTGAATATTTCTACAGATATTTTGGATTAATTGAACAAAAAACAAAAAAAAAAAATCGTTTTTTTTGTTCTAGTGCGCAATCTATTTCGAAATAAATTCTTCTTCTTTTTTTTTGTCTTTTCGCCAGATATATTCATTCCCTTAATAAGAAATGCTTCTTTATGACAAAATTTCTATTTGTGCTAATCTTCTTTTGTTTTTGTTTTTTTTTATATGAAATATTTCTTTATGTGTTGTTGTCTGAATGCAAATGTAAAACAAATAATGAACGAAAAATGTGTAAAAAAAATGAATGAATTATTCTTTATGTATATCGTTTCTTATTGTCGTTTGTTGTTTTCTTTTTGAAAAATAATTCAAAAAATTTATTTAAATAAAACTATACAGAATATATATATATATATATATGTATAGTTTGTTTTTAGATGGCCGCGACATCATCAACACATACACCTATTACACAAGAAAAAGTGAATAAAGCTAAAATGTCGATTGAGAATTTTTATGCGAATTTAATTAATCAATATGAAGAACGGGAAGAAAGGTAAATGGGTTTATTTTGATAAATAAATTTATAGTTTTTGATATAATAGATACCGTCGATTAGAAGAAACAATGAATGCTGAAGGATTATCTGATCAAGAAGTAAATTTTTTAAATATAACAAATCAAATTTCTTTTTTTGTTTTTTTAGAAACTTGAAAAACGTCATTTACATGCCGCAAAAGAAACTGAATATTTACGTTTAAAACGTGTTAAAATGAGTGCAGATGATTTTACACCATTAAAAGTTATTGGACGTGGTGCTTTTGGAGAAGTAAATTATTTTAAATAAAAAAAAATTTTTTTTTTTGAAATTTATAATTATTTAATTAAAGGTTCGTCTTGTACAAAAACGTGATACAGGACATATATATGCAATGAAAATTTTACGTAAAGAAGATATGTTATTACGTGAACAAGTCGCACATGTACGTGCTGAACGAGATGTTCTTGTTGAAGCTGATCATACATGGACAGTTAAAATGTTTTATTCTTTTCAAGATGCTAGAAATTTATATTTAATTATGGAATTTCTTCCCGGAGGTGAAATAATTTAATAATTATGTTAATTTATATTCTTCTTCTTCTTCTATATTTAGGTGATTTGATGACATTATTAATTCAAAAAGAAATATTCAGTGAAGATATGACACAATTTTATGTTGCTGAAACAGCACAAGCTATTGAATCAATTCATAGACTTGGATTTATACATAGAGATATTAAACCAGATAATCTTTTACTTGATGCAAAAGTAAAATATATTTTTCATTTTAAATTTATATATACATATATATTATATTAAGGGTCATATAAAACTATCAGATTTTGGCTTATGTACAGGTTTGAAAAAAGCTCATCGAACAGAATTTTATCGCGATATTCAAAGCATGCGACCACAAGATTTTAGTATAAAATATATCTTTATTTCTATGATTTAATTTAATTTTTTTAATTTTTAAATATATTCTAGCAGCTACACCAGCTGATTCAAAACGACGAGCTGAAACATGGAAAAAAAATCGTCGTGCATTGGTAAAGAAAAAAAATTCTCACATTTTTTTTCCTACATAAATTATTTTATATAAACAGGCTTATTCAACTGTTGGTACACCAGATTATATTGCACCAGAAGTATTTAAACAATGTGGTTATAATAATGTTAGATATTTATTATTGATTATTAGAAAAAAACAAAAAAAAAAAGATTTTTTTGTAATTTAGAAAGCAGATTGGTGGTCATTGGGTGTAATTATGTATGAAATGTTAATTGGTTATCCACCATTCTGTGCAGAAAATCCTCAAGAAACTTTTCGAAAAGTAATGAATTATCGTGAAACACTTATTTTTCCACCAGAATTACCAATATCAAATGTAGCAAAAGATCTTATCCTTAAGTATAAATTCAATTGTTTTTTTTTCAATAAAAATAAATAAAATAATAAATTCAAATAGATTTTGTACAGATGCTGATCGACGTTTAGGTTCATTAGATGATATACGAAATCATCCATTTTTTTTGGGTGTTGATTGGGATCATATACGAGATCGTCCAGCTGCATATCAACCACGTGTTAAATCAATTGATGATACATCCAATTTTGATGATTTTCCTGATGTTGATCTTAAATTACGTATGAAAATAACTATATATATTAAGTTATTTAAAAACAAAAGCAAAACTAATATTTATTTATTTTTTTAGCATCACCAGCAAAAGATAGTGAAGTTCAAGTACATGATTGGCTTTTTATTAATTATACATATAAACGTTTTGATGGTTTAACAGCTAAACCAAAATTAAAACCATCAGCACCATTAACCCCATCATTTTCATCATCAAACTGATAACAATTTATTTAAAAACAACAAGAAAAAAAC
>JAJEKB010020849.1:0-17548 GCA_022393335.1 Macrotrachela quadricornifera | reverse complement strand
ATAGATAGACACATACAAATTTTCACACTTGTCTAATCTCGTTTATAAATATGTAATAATTATCCATTGCCGTTGATGAAAATAATAGTAGTAGTGATGAAAATGGCATTGGAAAAGAAGAAAAGATCTTGTCGAGCTGTGCATACGCAGTTGTCGCTAAGACATAGTAAAAAAAACTGTCAGAAACAGAGAAAAAAAAAACACGAAGGATAGAGAGAATTTATTCTTTCTTCTGTTATTCACCCCCGGAAAAGCGATGAGAGCAATAGTAATAGAACGTAGAATGGAATGGAAAATGAATATGTCGATTCTATAAAAAAAAAAGGGAAAAAAAAAGAAAAGAAACTGTTTTCATCATTGAAATATCTTTACGCATAAGAGTACATTTATTGATATATTTATATGTATTTCCGTTATAAAAAAACTAACTAGAAATTAAAAAGAAAGAAATTATTAACCTATTTTCTGCAATATAATAGATTAAAGAAGCAAAAAAAACAAATTCAATCATGCAAATTTATGATTTATTCTTAATAAGAATAAATATACTAGAAGAGAGATTTAGTCAGACTATGATGATTAATTCTCAAAAAAGAAGAAAAGAAAAAGAAAGAAAAGTAGTAAACACGTATATACAGTCCAATTAGTAACAAAATTTATTCTTATTGAAATACCGGAGCATAAGAAAAAGAAAACGGAAGGATGGCACTCTATGAAAAATTGAGCTTGACAGATTGAAAAAGACATAAGTCCAAGAAAATAAGAAAAAAGAAAAATGCTAAATTTATAGTATACAATGATTGCTTTCAATCAAAAATTCTTCTCATATAATAGGAACTATATCTAGAAATTTCTAAAATAAAAAATGTATACAAATGATCGACATTGTCAAATGAATATATAGTTTTTCTTTTTCTCTTGAGAACATTCAGATAGGCTCAACTTATTGCTGTTTTTTTTTTTTTGTCTCTATGATATCAATAATAATTTGACAAGAATAGAAAAATGTATCGGTCTACATTTTATTTTTGCACACACATTATCTAACACGAAAGCAAGTATAATAACCTTGATTTGTCAAGCGATTCTTTTTTTTTTTATTTTTATTTTTATTTTTTGCTATGTAATTCACATCGAAGAAAACATCAACATTACGAATAGTTCGCCGACAAGGAAAAGAATCGATCAAAATTATTTTGTCGTCTATTACAATTCTGCTACGTTGTTTTGCTGTCTATCTGTTTTTTCTTTTGTAAATGAACGCATATAACAAATAAAAAGAAGAAAAAAAAAAAAAGGAAAGAAGGCATTAAACAAGATGATGACAACGACTTTGTATGCATCTTCTTTCGTCCAACAAAGATGGTCGCGATATCGTTATGTCGTATATATAAAACAATATGTAAATTCAAGAGGACATCTAAAGAATACAATGTCCGCTGTCGTTAGTTATATTGAATTGCATACACTTTATCAATAATGAGTCTTTTCTGCTTCATTCTTGTTAACACGATAATTGAGAGGCGGTCGGCATACAGTAGACTGCAATTCGAGAGGATCATTTTGTCTTTTTTTTTTTTTTTTTTTGCTAAAAATAAGCGAGAGAAAGTCAAAAAAAAAAGAGCGAGTAGAATGAATAACGATAGTAAAAGAAGAGAATACGCGTCAAATAATCGATTTTGGTTCGATTTTTCCGTACTGTTGTCTGCATCCGCACATCCGTAGTAAAGAAATAACAAAAAGAAGACGATACAAAAGAAGGGAAAAAAAAATCTGATCTTCTCTCGTGACAAATTAATGAATGTGTGATGTTATATGTAACAAACAAGCACATATTTATATGAAATTGTCTTTACTCTCGAGTATATTTCTTCTATATATATTGTTTATAATTTAAGAGAAATACACATAGATTTTGATTTCCCTTGTGATATTAAAAAAAAAAATCAGTGATATATATAAGAACAAAATAATCTTTTGTTAATCAAAATCAATTATCAGCTTATTTTATCACAATATTCAATATTTATTGTATTTCATAGAAAAAAAAAGAAGAATATTTGATTTCAATAAGTTAAATTTTAAAATTAATATTCATAAAAAAATAAAAATAACAAGACAAGAGAGACCAATTATTTATAATAAATAAAGTGATGTGACAAATTTAATAAAAATATATTTATTACAAGTAGAATGTTGTTGTTTTTTTTTCTTCTAAGAAATATACTAACCAAATAATATCCAAATCTTAACAATTAATGAACCAAATACAAATAAAAAGAAGAACTTAGACAATCTAAGTTTATTTATATGATTTAACAATATATTGAAGTATTCAAAGCAATTATCATTTATGGATATTATTATCTTAAATTTGAGCAGAGAATTCTTTCGATTTTTTAAATTTTATCATTAATCAAATGATTAATTTAATCCAATCAAAATAAAATCACATCTAGCGCGCTCTTATTTAAAATGAAGAGAGGTCAAAAAAAACGTTCATTAAAAATGGAGAATAAAAAAAGAGTTCGCTTTATTCTAATTGACATAACATATATTTATACACAACAATTATTCGATCAGTCTTTTCACAATTAACTAATAGATAGATCAGAAAAAGTAGAAGAAAACTTTGATTTCTTTTTTCAGATGACTATATTTCGTTTTGGACATGCTGAATATTCAATAAATTTTTTTCTTGCATCAATTTTTATGTTTTTAAGTGCATTATGTTGTATGTCAGCTTTTGCATCACCTTATTGGACAAAACGTTATCAAGATACACCAAAAGATTTTCAAAATATTGGTTTATGGGAATTATGTTTATATAAATATCGTCATTATAAAGATGATTTACAAATACCATATACTGGTTGTTTTTGGTTTTGGGCAAATGAAATGTATCGTTTTCGTGATTGGATTATTCCACGTAAATTTTCCTATTGAATTGAATAAAATAATTAAATTTTATTTTATAGCTTGGTTTAAATGGGTACAAGCATTTGCTACTTTAGCATTTATTTTTACAATAGCAATTATATCAAGTTTAGCTATAGCAGTTTTTTCATCATTTCGTTGGCAATGGAAATATCAATTAGTTTGGTGCATTATATCATTTATTATTTGTAAGAATTATTTATTATTAAAATATTAATAAAAAAAAGAATATTTTGTATTGTTTGTTTTTTTCTAGTTGCATTTGAATTGATTGCTTTATGGATCTATGGTGTTTATAGTCAAGATCGTCTGTGGATGCCCAGACCAGAATTTAATTATTTATCATATAGTTATTGGATTGAATTTGGTGCACTCGTTTTTGCTTTATTTGCTTGTATGATTTTATTTTCTAAAAATAAAGATAATAATATTATATTTATTTAATTAGGTGGATTATTTGCTGCTGAAGTTCAGTTTTTACGTGAACCCTATGATGATTATATAGACGAAAAATATTATCATAATAATTTTCCTTATTCAACATCAAATGGTTCACATCTTCAATTAACTCAAGGACGTGGTCGTTTATCACAATCTGAATTATAAATATTGTATAATATATTTCCAATAATTTTTATGCCGTTTCTTTTTGTCACATTATAATGCAGATATTTAAGTGTTTGTTTGGTTTTTTTTTGTATATTAATATCGAATCTCAATATTTACTGTCTCAATTTTTTTTTTTAATATAATGTAAAAGTTTTCGAGCTTTATTGAATTTATATACTTTTTGTATTAATCAAATAATGACTTTATGTTAGATATAATCTTAGTTGTGAAATAAAATAAAGAAAAAGAATAGGAATATTTTAAATACCTTTCATCAAAAGTTAGACAATTGTAATTGTGACATACGAAATATTTTATACTTGCAAATTTCACTTCTTTATATGTAAGTAAGCAGTTATACGTGCTTTTCATAATTGTTTTTAATTATTTTGTATAAAAGATGAGAATGACAAAATTCTATAATAAAAACTAAGATTAAGCTGGTACATTTCGGATTGATCTATCAATTGAAATCGCAAAGCATCTGAATGAAGTCAACGAAACAAATTCTCCATTTGTTATATTTCTTTTGAGTTGGGTCTGTGTATATTATGTATGTCCTAAGAAGTTATGAATATCCTAAATAAGATTTCAACTACTAAATTGTTGCATTTTTATGATATTGCAAAGCATAATATCATGATTGTTCACAGAAACACCGAAAAACTAGGTGTCTATTTTTGACAAGAAATTTTATACAAAGACAAGATTCAATAGGAATAATTTATTGTAAAGAAAATTTTAGATTCTCTATTTATTTCTATCGTAAAATATATCTATAGTAAGAGCATGCTTTTACATCACTCATATATACCAGCAGATGATAATATTTTTATTTTAGAATAGACGCAATCAAAGGTTCTGAAACTTTTACAATAAATTATGCTTATTGAGGCCTATTTCCGTTTGCCGACTTAACTCACAATTTCAAACTAAGTTATTCTTATGTCTTCTTAAGGAACCACAGCATTGTGCTTTAAAATATTATAAAAATGTAGTACTTCAGCAGCTCGAAACATTATTCAGAGTGTTTACAGTTTCTTTGGACTTACATCATGTACACAATTCCAATCGAAAAATATTTTGACAGTTGAAGACGTTTGTTCATCGTATGTCATGAAAAGTCATATCTATTAATGTTTGCTACAACTCGTACGAATCAATCAATTAATACATGAGATAACTCAAATACTGAGATTCCAGAGTTGATAAAAGCTGAGTATATAGACTAGCTATACCAATGTAGTATTATACTCTTCGGTTTACTTTGATTATATCCGGTTGTTTGTGTATCGTATTTCCTGTCATATATCTCTTTCTTTTTTAATATTTCTGTTCGTATAATATATTATTGCCATTTCTCATTACTGATAAGATACATCATTTGTCTGTTTGTTATGACTAGTAAAGGAAAAATCATTAATAAAGCAAACTGATATAAGAAAGGAAACAGTTGTAAAGTATAATGATTGCTGTTAAAGTAATAATATTTCATTAAAATAAAATCAAACTATAACTTTTCTTTTTTGTATTTAATAGAACCTTTCTATTTAGAAATGTTCACATTTATGTATTAATTTATAGTATAGATATACATACATGTTGATTTTTACAAAACATGTTCGATATAAAAATATGAAATAGTTAGATTTTCTATATATCTCAATCTTTTTTTTTCAAATATATATTCATATGTTATATTTCGTAAATTTTATATGAAATGCTTCTTTATTTATTTCGTCTAGGTGTTGAACTACCTTTCAATATTATTTCTATTACATACAATATTATATAAAAAGAAGAAATGATTGAAACAATCATAATTTTGTCGATATATTTATGAGGATTTGAAATTATTCCTCTTCATACTACTTCTAATCATCATAATTAATCAGAAAACTTTATTTATTTTATTGACTCTATCAATCCAATGTGAATCAAACAATGCACTAACATTTTATTATTCTTTTTTTTTGTGCTATAAACATTTTTGCAATCATATAATGCTCGTATGCTTTACAAATTTCTTTTTCTTTTATATTTTGACGGTACATTTTAAGATTTTGAATACATTAAGTTATTGAATTTACAATACAATTAGTCTTGATATTAGTGCTTCTTCATATTTAATTTTAAATAATTCAGATATATATGATGCTGCAGTAATGATGGATACTAGATATTGTGTTGTTAATACTCTTGGGAAATTATGAATAAAGAAGAGTTCACCTTTCACATAAGAAGGTCAAACAAAAGAAAACTATTGTATAAGAAATTGTAGTAGATAAGAATAGTGTATCAAATGAGTTTTATAATTTAAAATATATGTTTTCAATATTTCAGAATATATTTTTATTCTTTTTATAGTATTTTTAGAATGATTATAAATTATACAATTAGGTAGATTATTACTTGTTATTGTACCTTTCAAAATATTATATTTGATCATAAACATAATGTTGTTTTACTAAAAAATATTTAATTAATCATTATCATAAGTAAACGAGTGAAGCTAATCTTTCACATCTTAATAATATACGTGCTATATTTGCATGACATTGAAAGTTGATCAAGTAGTAGGCAATATGGAATTTTTCAAAACAAAATCGGAAAAAGACTTTAGACTCGTGCTTTATGTCAACATGTTTATAATCAAAAATCTTCTATATTATTTAAATCTAGATGTCAAAAATTAATTCATATAAGATATATTAATTCAAAGAAAATTTTTATTCATATATGAAATATGATTTCCGTTTTAAAATTAGTGATTTGAAAAATCATTTACTATAATGACAATTAGCGATTTAATAAATACCTTTTATAGATATTTAACTTAGTACTACTAAATTGGATATAATTTTCAAGAATATTGTATAATCGATGATTTCAATAAAAGAAATTCAATTTAATATTTTTTAAATAAATATTCTGATAAAATATAAACATTATTTACAAAATTAAAAATGTCAAAAAGTTATATTTCTATATATATATATATCTTCATTTTGAAGTATCATTGAAAATGTATCTTATGAATGCTTTATTTTTGTATTTAATTATCTTTCAATTCATATTAAAAGTTATTTTTACTTTTCTGTCCTTATAGTTTAAATAATCCGATAAAAAAAAACAGTCACTAAAGCGTTCAGTTTATTAAGTAATTATTTATTGAGAATTAATTATAATATCGGATTTATCACATTGTTTATTATAGAAACAAATATATACTATTGATATATTTCTATTGATTTAGGACATATTTCAATTTAATATATTATAATAGACTAACTATTAAAAATAAGGTCAAATCATGAAATTGTTAAAATATACTCTAATTCATGATAATTAAAAATAACATTATAAATACAAAATGAAACATAATTATAGTAATGACGGATGTCATGAAGTCGATAGTGATAAAAATTAACTTTATCAATTTATTGTAGAATCATTCGAGATAATGAATAATTCAATGTAAAAGTCATTTTCTTTATGTAAGAAAAAAAAGGAAAGCTTCTAAAGAATTAAAATACAACTTAGATTATATTTATTAATATTCTAATATAAATAATTACATTCTCTAATCAACTTGTCATATATATATATCATTAAATCCCATGAAATAATTAATATTTTTATATTAAAAACAAAATATCGATTAACCAGTTTTATATACTTGTATTTAATATGATAGAAAATATTTTTATACTATATATTAAATAAGTAATCTATACTATTTTTATAAAATAAAGAAATACATTGTAAATAGAAATAAATTGAAATACGGCAATGAATGTTTGGCTGATTTCAGCTGACTATATCCTGTAAGATTAACAACTACGAATTACTATTTTCTTGTATTAGAATAATAGGCATGTTCTCGAATCTTCTTATAATTTATCTGTCCGATCATAAAACCAAGGACGATGAAAGGAAAGAAAAGAAGTCCTTTTTTTAATAATGTTTGTCAGTAAACATGTTAGTAACTCTAATTTCTCGTTCATTAATGTCCCGAAAGGCATATTAATGAATGTAACAATCTTTATTTGGCGAAAAATATTTTTACTCCTTACTCGATAAAGATAAAGCAAGTAAAAGATGACGTTTACCAATGGAAGATCTTACGGTTGATTTGAAAAAAAAAGCATGAAATGACATTCAACAGGAAATATGATTAGATAAGACAGACAACACGTTCATCTTGAATGTTTTATGCTCAACTACCCATATGACTCTTTTATTATATATAATTAAAAATTTTCTGTATTTATTCGAAGTTATTTTATTTCTTTTTTTTTTTTAATAGATTAATATTCAATAATTCAACATTTTTCAATTAATATTGTAGCTATTTTTTTTTATAGAAGAGAAAAAAAAGCAAACAAGATGTCTTGTCAATCAATTGATAATAGTAATGATACATCACTCTGATAAAATATGACAAGATTATGAGAATATATAAGAGATCAAATGCTTATGTCTGAAGTTTTTTTTTTTCATCTAAATAAACAAATCTGAGTCGATAGACATAAATTCAATAAAATCGATTAGTAGATTTCGATAGTAACTTATACAAGTATCTCATATATCAGATGACTGATAGATCGACTGCTATGATCATATAATGTTGACACATGGATAACGACTGATAACAAGACTAAGATTATGCCTAAAACTAATGTCTGCTACATCATTGAATACATATATATATATTTATATATCATTAGAATAGTAATAAGTGTCAAAAGATGAACGCTTTTTATTTATGAGCTTTATTTTTGCAAGAACATTTATTGCATATACCTTTAGTTTTGTTTTTTTTATGTTCTCATTTTTAT
The DNA here is from genome assembly GCA_022393335.1 of Macrotrachela quadricornifera. Lineage (NCBI taxonomy): Eukaryota > Metazoa > Rotifera > Eurotatoria > Philodinida > Philodinidae > Macrotrachela > Macrotrachela quadricornifera. The sequence goes on along the minus strand of JAJEKB010020849.1, from coordinate 9,161 downwards.
GAGAATAAAGAAATGATGGCATAAGAATGAGAGAGATAAGAGAAAACTGATGATGTTTAGAGAGAAAAAAAATGCTAAAGAAAGAAAGAAAAAGAAAGAAAAAAAAAACATGAATATAGAAAAAAAAAATGATTGACATTCATTTGTATTTCCTTCTCATTTTCTTGAACTATCAAACATAAATTTATCATGAATGATTCAATAAATCGATATTCAATTCAAACATATTCTAATACACAATTAGCTGATCGTCTTCTTTCTATATATTCTTTAATATTAATTTTAATTGGTACACCATGTAATTTACTTTGTTGTTTAATTTATTTTCAAAAAACAAATCGTGCTAATTCAATAAAAATTGTATTTGGTTATTTAGCTATTCTTGATACAATTGTTTTATATACATTTAATTTAAATTATGTTATTAGAGAATTTAATATTGATTATCAATTAATTTATTATCATAAAAATAGTAGTACACATAAAAATTTAAGTCATCATAGTGATGATAGTGTAAATATTCTTGTTATTAAAAGAAATCTTGAAGAATATTCATTATTTGTATGTCGTTTTCTGTCCTATGTAGGTAAGTAAAAAAAAAAACAAACAAAAATTATTAAATTCTATTGAATATTATTTTTAATTAATTTTTTTAAAATCTTTTTTTAAAAAAACAACAACATCATCTTCTTTCAGCTTTTTCAACTTTACAAACAGCATCTTGGGTGTTAGCATTTGGTTCATTAAATCGTTATTTATTAATATCTAAATTAACACGTTTTGAATTTATATGTAAACGATATTATACTATTATTATATGTTTATGTATAACATGTTCATTTTTTTTTGCAAATATACATATTTTTTGGATGAATGGTTTTTATTCACCAGAAGGAAATATAAAATGTTATGAAAATAAATATTATCCTACTTATATGTTATGGTATCAACGTGTACATTTATGTATGTATTCAGCTTTACCAAGTATTATTCTATTTATTTTAAATACTTTATTAATGCGTATAGTATTTGCTAGTAAAAAAAGATTAGATAATCATAAACGTGTAATTATATTTAGTAATAATGCAGCTATAACAACTGCACGACGAAATAATTTTGCTTTAAAACGTTTTTCAACAACATTATCAATATCATCAACATCATCAAGAAATATAAATAAACATAATACAAATAAATCATATCATCGACATAGTAGAAGATTAACTTTATCATTAATATTTGTAACATTATCATATTTTTTATTAACATTTCCATCAACAGTTATTTTTTCATTTTTTCGTTCGTATATTGAGCCATTAAGATTAAGACGTACTTTATCATTGTTATTTACAAATTTATCAACAACAACACATGTTATACGATTTTTTATTTATTTTTTCTGTTCAATCGATTTTCGAAATGATTTTTATAATTTATTTTCATTTAAACCAATTATTTCACTTTCACCTTATTAAATTATAAAATTAATCTAGTGATAAATTTATTAATTCCATTGTAATACAAGATAAAAATGAAATAGTCGAGTAAATGTTCCCAAAGAAAAATAAATATTAAACAATAGAAATTATTATTATTATTATTATTACTATCATTAATGATTAATATATTGAATGCATACGTGATCATAAATGATTTGATTCTAGGTCTTTAAAAAAACAACAACAACAACAATGAATTCATCATGCTGCTCTCTTTGTTAATCAAATATGCTCGGAATTGAACTGTTATCATGGATATAAACCATTCAATGACTATTACATATTTTATCTTCTTCCAAGATAATATAAAAAAGTGACTTTGTCACTACACTTCTCTATGCATGCCTTTGTATATATATATATATATTATTATATACATGGAATGCTCATCGATCTACTATGCTCAATAAACACTCAAGCACGTATACATTTATTCGTTTAGAATTCTAATCGAAACCCATGAGTATAGATGTACACTTGCATAATATTCGACAATAAAAAACAAAAATTTCCATTTCTATTTTTTTTTTTCAATTTCTTGAAATATGTATGTATTTGACAGCATTAATTTATTGATTGATTGCATACTGAAGAAAAAAACTAGACTAATGATTAAATAAATAAAATATATGTATTTTTCATCTCAAGAGAATATTCACACACTTGTTGTGCCTCAGGATATCAACATCAACATTTATTAAATTTTTTTCAGAGAGATTCCCATTGATATAGAACATCATCATAGACAACAACTGTATGCAAAATAAAATGCTCTTGATTAGATTCGAACTAAGTTCTATATTTATTCATATATATTTAACAGATTCATCCAAAACTTTATCTTTATTATTATACATCATTTGTTGAATATATTTACGTAATTCATTGATTTTTTCTTCTTGAATACGAATATGTTCATCTGTAATATCAACATACTAAAGAAAAAAGAATAACAAAAAATATAAATAATGTATTTTATGACTAAATTTACATTAATTAATGGTTGATCACGTTGAATATGAACAGTTGGATTCTTTTGAAATTGTTTGTTTTGACCAAATAATGCATGTGAATTATAATAATAATGAAGAGATGTTGCTAAACTTATTATAATCATTTCGGGTGACATATTTAAATCAATAGCTGACAAAAGAAAAAAAAAAGTATAATATATTATTGCATTTTAAAATTATTTTAAATTTATATTAAAAATAATTGATTAAGCAAGTGGAAAATGAATATAATTTTTTTAAAATTTTTCTTTGATACTATTATCGATGATGTCTATATTTTCTTGGTAATAGAATATATAATCAAATATACTTAGATCTCTTCAATTGTTCGAGACCATTTAACATCATACTTGAACTATGAAATGATTTCGATGAAATTAATAAAACTTGGAAGGGCTCATCAACATGATTTTTTTTAGATTAATAGCCGGAAAACATGTTTTTTTGTTTTCATATATAGAAAATCTAGATCTGTGATACCATATTTTGAGTATAGTGAGCTTCTGTGTATTATTTTATCTTATTAATCTACAATAAATATGTTTTTTTTTTGAAAAGAAATAAAGTTTTTACGTTTAATTGATTCTGGTAATTGAACATGTTCAAAAGGTTTTTCATCAATATCACTTGGTCGAATATTTTCAAATCGTTTTTCCCAAAAAAGTTGTTTTGGTTTAGTTTTTTCATTTAATTTTCTATTATTATTAGATAATATTTGATTATTTGAAATCATAATTTGAGCTTTTACTTCATTACGTTCAATTGGATAATGTGTAACAGGTTGTTTAAATATTGGTAATGTTTGTCGTAAAGGACATCTTAAAGATCTATCTAATTTAATATTATTTTAAAAAAAATAAAAATATTTAATAAAATTTATAAAACAAACTTCGACTATTATCGATTGTTGATTTTATATTAAGTTTAGATTTTTTTGAAGAATGTTCATGTTTAAATAAATGATTTGAATTTTTATATCGATTTGTTGATTCAGGAATAATTTTCATCTAAAATTTTTATTTTATTTATTTACAAATTATTGTTAATAATATGAATAATAAAATACACATTTTTTTACATTTTTTCGCTAAAACTAAAAACACAAAAAAGATTGACAGAGAAAAATTTGTAATTTTTTTTTTTTGTATTTTTATTTTTTCGTTGACTAGACAATATGAGTTGATAAAGATTCAATTAATTCATTAAGTAATGATGATATAATATATTGATGATTATCTATTGTACATTCAGTAATATTATCATTGGATAATACAGATTTAATTCGACGTTTTTTATTAATTATTATTGTTGAAGAAGAATTTTTATCTCGTGAACGTTTACTACCACGATTATTATTATTATCAATTATTGGTTGTTGAAAAAATTGATTTGGTGAAAATTTTGTTTCAATTGGTATTAAATTTGGATGATGAAAATGGCAATAAATTTTTTCAATTATACCATCTACATGTGATGATTTTTCTTCAAATTGTTTAGTTGTTAATTTAATTGGATATGCTGTAGAACGTCGACGAGATGTTTGTTGATGAGAATGATATTCTTTTTGATGAAGCTAAAATATTTATATATTAAATTTTAAATTAATAAAAGAAACAAAACACTTTTTTGTTATTTTATCTTTTCATCATCTGATATTTTTTATTTAAAAATAAAATAAAACTATATTAAGAGATTCAGTGTGAAAAGTTCTACAATCTACAACATAAAACGTATTTGAATTGTGTATTTTTCGAATCGATATATCATTTTTCTGTAACTACTAAAGCTCGTCGAATGGAAAATTTTTCGGATTTGGATCAATACTCTTAATACTTTCAATGACAATTTCTAATCCGATTATGATCATTATTCTGAAGATTTCAAATACATTTATCTCGATTAATTGTATTGGATGACTAGTATAATCTACACATTTGCTACACATGCTTATCAATGCTTTGGTAATAATCATATTATAATTGACTCTTATCTAGAACAGATTGGATAGCCTCTAGTGATCAAAGACAACACATGTAGATGTAAAACAGATTTCTTTACGTACGACAACGACAAGGTCAAATACGCAAAAATCAAATATTTCAACTTTCTTAAAATTTTGTCATTTAAACATACCTGATAATCTCTTTTAATTGAAAGTTTTTCAATATAATTATCAAAACAATAAGATTTTGTATTAATATTAATTAATTTTGATTTTGGTAAACGTGTAAATATTCGTGCAAATTTATCAACACGATATTCACATATAAATAAATCCATTGTTAATATTCGACTACTATATTCACATATTGGTTTACCTTTACAATATGTACCTGTATCTAATACATAACATGGTCGAATAATTGAATTTATTTCAATTGAATCATTTGTTGATGGAAAACGAAAAATTTCATTTGAATAAAATTTTCTATTTATTTCATGAAATGTTTCATATGGACGTAAATAATAAAAACCTGATGCTTGTCCAGTATTATTTTCATCAATCCAAAGATGTTCAATAAAAAATATATCATGTTGTGATAAAAGAAGATTTTTTTCTGTATTTTCTTCTTTTTTTTTCTTGTCTTTTTATTAAATAACATTCATTTATACGAACAATAAAACCATCTGAACGTGTTATTGTTGAATATGAATGATGATGATTATTAATAATTTCTATTGTAGGTATATGAACATTTGTTTTTAAACAAGATAATGAATTATTTTCACAAATTGGATGACATTCAAAACAATAATAAGGTCGAGATGAATCTATTATTGTTACACATGATGTATGTTGCCATAACTAAAAACAAAACAAAAGTAAGAAAAAAAAAATTTTATATAAAATTTTCTTTTACTTGACAAGCATAACATTGTACAAGTGAAATTTCATCATAAACCGAACCACATCTACAATGAACAATATAATCATTTAATGAAATATTTTTTGATATTCGAGTTGTATTTGATGAATTAATTGGAATTATTTTATAAATAATTGATGAATTATTATTATCAATATTAAAAATAATATCATAAAGAATTTCTCGAATTTGTCCATTAAGAACTTCTTTTTTATGTAAATTTTTTATAAAATTTTTAAATATATTTAAATTTCTTTCATTTTTATTTTCTTCATTTATATTATTAAATAAATTTAATGTTGATTTGTATTGTATTTTTAATATATTTATAAAATATATTTCTAATTCTTTTACAGCTCGTCCAACATCAGATTCTTCACCACAATAAGTCTATAATAAAGAGAGAAAAAAAAGAATTTTTCAAAGTTTTCAATAAACAAAATTTACATACAATTGCATTATTAAATAATAATAATAAGTCTTGTTCAAATAAATCATATGATAAATATTCTCCATTATCTAATTTATTACGTATAATTGTTAAATCAATTGGTTTTAATATTAATTCATAATACATTGGAAATAAACGTTTTAATGGACATTTTTTTAAAGCATTTGATGGATAAATATCACTATTTATACATTTATAATTTAATAATAAATCAAATATTTCATTAAGTATTAATGTTAATTGAGCTAATTGAGCATAATAACATGTTTTATCAATAAGTTCTATTGAACATTGACCAGTTTTAGCAAAATGTGAACGACGAATATGATTATAAAATAAATTTAATAAATCTAAGTAGGAAAAAAAAAAATTTTTATTAGAAATTAAATTGAAAAATATGAAAGCTTATCTATTCTAGTTATGAATGAGAAATAATAATAGTTTGTTTGTTATAAAATCATTGTCAGAATTTTTAGAATGTGTTTATCATCCAATAAAAAGCATTTTGTATCTTTAACTGAACCAAACATTTTACTGAGAGTATTAAGAATGTGATTCGAGCATAAGTCTTAAATACTATGAATTCGATAGGATTTAGTTTTCATTCTCTTATCATCATCGAACAAGATTACAAAGATTTAATTTCGCAATAGCTTTTAATTAAGATTTCGAATCATATTAGCACTTCTCCATAAGAATGGCTAAGTTTTTGTTAACTTCATAAAGAAACACATGTGTGACTCGAAATGTTGATCAATAGTTATTGCGAAATAAAACCTCTATAAATCTATCGGGTAATACCACTAGATGGATTTTTAGCATAAAAAATTAAAATAAAATATTTTCGTCAAAGAAAAGTAACATCATCTATTTACATCCTTCTAGATAATATGTCTATATTTACTATTGGAATTAAGTATGTATTTTTCTTCTACAAAGATAAAGCAGATAGCTAATTCCTTCTGCTTTTCGATGTCATATAAATTTTATCCTTCAATATAGATTACGATTAAAAACATCTAGTAGTCGAATCAACTTTTGAATAAGTGATTAAGAATATATATATAAATACCTTTATGAGATAAATTTGAACTTTCGTCTAGATTGTCAATGTTATTCATAGTATCTAGATGATAATAATTTTGTGCAAAGAAAAGAGGTAATGGTTGTTCTTCAGTATGCTGTTTTTGTTGATTATTATTTTTATCATTTAATTCTTTTTTTTTCTTTTATTCGTCGAAGATTACGTTTAAGAAAAATAGATGATTGTGATATTATTTCTTTTTCATATGGTGTTAATTCTTCCATTTTTATAGAATTTTTATGAGTATTAACATTTTTTTCCTGTTTTTTATCATTAATATTAGAAGATAAAAGATTTTGTTGTTGAGTATTTAAATTTGTATATATATTATGTATAATTTCTTTTTGTTTTGATTCATTCGATTTTTTCTTTTTATATTGATTAGTAGATTTTGAAGAAGTATTTGTAATTTCTTGTTTTTCACTAAACCAATAAATATCATATGGAAGTTGATAATCAATATAAGATAATTTTCCATCATCAGATTCAAATATTCCAGTATAAAATGATGGTAATGAACTTGATGATTGTCGTCGTCGATTTATCAATCGATTTTTATGACTAAAATAAAAGATATATTAATTATTTCTATTAACAAAAAAAGAAAATCTTTTTGATTAAACACAAACCTCATAGATTTCGAATCAATATCAGTTGTTGTTTTATAATAATTTGAACGTAAACCATTTTTAATGAAATTCTGTTTCGGTAATACATCAGGTAATATATCTTCATCACTAAAATAATAATTTCGATAATATTCATTTAGAATTTATATTTCATTTAGCAAATGCATGAAAATTAAAAAAGTTGGATTTAACTTAATTAAATAATAAGCAATTTAGCACACATACTTCAACTGTATAGATTAAAATTTAGAAATTCTAAGAAAAATAAATTGAAATTTTTTTTTTGCTTTATATTTAACTCAATTTTTTGAATAATATTTTGAATAAAAATAATTTTCATGATTTATAATTTATGTTTATAATACCTGTCAGAATATGATATATCTTGATATTCATTAATAAATTCTGGTGATGGTGATGATATAAATTTTTTCTTTTTATTTTCATTTATATTTGAATTAATTGTTATTGATGTTTTTCGTTTTCGATTACTATTTAATATTTGTTTTTCAATTAATAATGTTGGCGGCGGTGATGATGATGATGATGATGATAGTGGTGGTGGTGGTGGTGATGATGTTAAAATAATAACTGATTCATTGATAATAACTGGTGGAATTTCTTCACTTACACGACGTTCAGTAGATATAATTGGTAATGGTTTAGTTTTGATTCTTTTATATTTTGGTTTACGTCCACGTTTTTTTAATTCTTGATGACTAATAGATGGTGGTGATTTAAGTGTAATTGTCATTGTTTCATCAATATCTTTAGGTGATTCAGGTTTAGTAGTAATAATTGGTAAATTTTGATGTTTTATTGCTACTTTAGATTTCGAACCAAAATAACAACCACGTTCAATAGCTTTATGAAAATGTGGATAATATGTTCGTACTAATAGAGTTTTTATATTTTCATAATTAGTAGATTGTTGATATTCATTTGTTAATGTTGATGTTGTTATTGATTGATTATTTGTTGATAAAACTAAATTTTTTTTTGGATTTAATTGTAAAATATGAAAAATATTTTTTGGTTCATTTTTATGTAATGATAAATTTCGACGATTAACTGACCAATCAGTTTGAAATGAACTAGATGTTGATGATGATAAAAAATTTCTTTTTGTTTCTTCACATTTTTTATTAAAAAATATTTTATGATTAAATTTAGAATATTTTTGAAATGTTTTTAAATAAGATAATTTAAATATTTTATTTAATATATTATGACGAGTTTTAAATATATGTTGTTTTGTTAAATATGATGATGAAAATGATTTTTTATCTATATATAAACATGTATTTAAATGCATTGATAATGTATTCATATCAGAATAATTAAGAAAACGTTTATCACGTAATTCATCTTGATTATGACCAGGTAAAGATTGTAAATCAGTTGCTAATGGTATAATAGAATCATTTAATGATGTATCTATAGATTGTCGTTTTCGATGATGAATATCAATTAATATAATATCATTATCTGGTGTATGATTAAGTGTTGAAGATTGTTTTATTCGTGTAGATTTACGAATTGTAATTTTTTTTATGACGAGTTGATGATCGTTTTGTACCTAAATAAATAATTAAAGAAAAGTATTTATAAGAATTTT
>JAJEKB010020847.1:1377005-1467381 GCA_022393335.1 Macrotrachela quadricornifera | reverse complement strand
GTGACTGAGGAAACAACTGTTCATCTTTGAAATTCGTTCTCTGTTCGTATTCAGTAAAAAACCGAAAGAACGGTCTCATAACATGGCAAAATAATGATTCGAAAATTACTTTACTCACCTGAGCTCATTCCTATCTTTTCTTATTGAACATCGTCTTCAATTTATTCGTTACAACGCTGTATTGCAGAAAAATTCCTTCTTCTGTTCGAATTTCCTTCTTTTTTTAAAAAAAATTCCTTCGTAAAATCCTTCTTTATCATACCCCCCCTGCTGCGGCCCTGTAATCCAATCGAAAACGTTTACGCCTTAATGAAGATTAAAATAAACGCACAATCACCAACATCGATCAATAATTTTTTTTTAATAATGAAAAAGGAATGGAAAAATTTATCACTCGATTTTGCTGAGAAATTGGTCGATTTTATGGAAACAAGAGTACAATTATTAATTGAAAGAAAAGGAGACTATATTAATTATTAGAATGGCCCATGAAATAATATAGATCTTGTTAATAAAATATAATGAAATAAGTCCTTTGTCTTCCTTATTTTCTAAATCGTGTCCACGTATGGCTAATACTGTAATTACAGTATTGAAAGATATTATTGACAATAATCACTTGTTCTCATTAAAGGTCATACATTATAAAGGGTAAAAGCGATAATTCTTTTTATATAAAATGAATTTACAAAAATAATTAAGTTGGGAGAATAATAGTGACAAAACGACAAGCATATATATACGATTTATTATGATCGACGAACAACACGCAGCCAAATACCATTTTTGTTATTCAAAATTTCTAACTTTCCTAACCGAAGTGGAACCTAGAGATCAGATCAATGATAGAATGATAATACTAAGAAGATCATCACTTACTTCTGTTTTTTCACATTTTTGAAATTCCACAACACGAAGTGCTTTGACTATTCCAAGTTTAGCTTCTATTAATGCAAATCGCATTCCAATACAATTCCTACAATAAATTCAATCTTCATATCAATAATACAAATTCTTTTCTTACCGAGGTCCATCACCAAATGGAAGATATGTCATCGGATGACGTTTAGCTTTCTCAGCTGGTAAAAATCTATCAAATAATATCAATATGCAAATCAAGATCTAATGATTTGAAATTTCACCTTTCAGGTACGAATTTTTCTGGATCAGGCCAAACATTAGGATCATGATGAATAGGATAAACAGGTATATTGATAATAGTACCTTTTGGTATATGATAAGTACCAAGTTGATAATCACATGATGCAACACGATCAAATCTATTGTAGAAAACATACATCTATCAATGAAGAAAAACAATAACAGTACACTAACCTGATACCTGGTGGATACATTCGAAGTGTTTCACTAATAACCATATCTAAATATGGGAGTTGGTTCAGTTTTTCATAAATAACTTCGTCCTACATAACACTATTAAACATCATCATTCTCTCACATAAATCTGACTTACATCTCCAAGTTCTTGTCGAATTTCCTCATAAACCTTTTCCTGAATGACTGGTTCTGTTGCCATGACATGGAAAAAGCTTGACATTAATACACTTGTTGTTTCATAACCAGCAACCAAAAATACAATTGCTTGACTAAGTATTTCTTTATCATTCAAAGCTAAAATCAAACAGTAAATTAACAGTCAAATAGGCTTCACTTCTACCGGAGATGGAGCGCCCCGCTCGTCCTCCAGCATCGAAAAGACTTTTTTTCCATATTCTTTAAGTTACACGATATTCAAGGAATTTGATAGTTTATTTCAGAATATAGAGAAGAAAAAAAAGACCATATCGACTGACAATAAACTTAGGTCAGCCTGATTATAATAGGATTATTAACAATATCAAAAAAATAATTCATTGAAGAAGGAATCTCAGTGATGTCATGATCTCCCTCAGTTAACGAAGGTTGATTGCTTGATTCTGATGACATAATAAAGTTTGTTTTTTGAACATTAATTCAAACGAGAAATTTCGTTCTCTGTGATCATTGCCGCGTTTTATACGATCAATTCTCTATCCATGCGCATCACATTATTATATTGTGAAAATGCACAATGATATACACTAATTAGGCTTACAATAACTGACTCAAAGAATAGCCGTTCATTGTCTCAAGTATTGTCACTAATGACGAAGAACAGCAGGATATTCATTGTAGAGAAAAAATAAAAGACGCTCCGCTCTGCTCCTGGAGCGAAGCTAGCTTCATGGAGTGACCACTGCGGAGTCGGAGCGGCCCATCTCTGATTCCTACTTTTTTTGAGTGTTCCCCATTGTTGTTTTGGTTGTTGTTCTTTTTTATCTGTTTGTTGATTTGTTTCATCCTCTTCATGATTAACATCTTCTTCATGATCAACCATCATTTGAATAAAATCATTTCGTCTTTCTAAATGTTGCCGACGTCGTGCTAATATTTGATTAACAAGATTAGTTGTATAATCAACAGCATCCTTGGGGAACATTGAATAACCTTTCTTTCCGAAATAACTAGCCAATCGTGGTGCAATAACTGTTTTAAAAATAAGGAAATAACAACAAAAAAAATATAAGATTGGTCGTTTTCGTTGAAAAATGCTTACAAGATATAAAGAGAAATATATTGGAGAGACCTCGACTGAAAAATTTTTTCAAATATTTAATCAAAGTAACATTTTCATTCTGCAAAGAATTTGTCTCAATTCCAAATAGACAAGAAGCAATATTATCAAGAGTATATTGACCATTTAGTCTATTAATATATAAGAGCTAAACTTAAACTAATTACATTAAGTAAGAGATAGGCATACCCTCTGACATCAAATATTTCTTGTTTATCAGCATATTCAAGAAGACGTTTATTATATATATCACTAATTTCATTCATAAGACCATACATCTGATGAGGAAGATTAGTAAAAGCAAATCATTTTAAATAGCAATATTTACTGCTTTAAGTTTTGCTGTAGAGAATGTTGGTGAAACAATAGATCGAGCATTTTTCCACTGTTCATCTTTCAATGCTAGGAGACCATGTTCAAAAGGACCTGATATACCTTCGAAAGCCTATTAAGAAAAATGTTTATTAAATATGAAAAAAAATAGAAAATGATTTTGATATCCTACTCTTCGATTGATAAACAGATTTGAATCTTTGATGAGAACATTTCGAATAAGATCTGGATCAGAAAGAAGAATATTGGGAGCTTTTGCTCCGGCAATTCTAAAAGAAAAGTGCAATTATTTAATGCAGAAATATTGATTGAGTTAAACATGAGACTAATTTTTGTACAAAAATCTCACAAAACGAAAATTTTCTTTACATTTTATACAGAATGAAATAGAGTCTACGACATAGTCTACTATATCTATATGATTTTTCAATTACCCAATAATTTTGCCGTATTTATGAACAAGATCTAGGTCAGTTTTAATCAAACCCTTAATAAAACGAACTTTGAACTGTGAATATAATAAGATCAAATGAGAAAATTTATTACCTTGCGTATAATATTAAAAGTTTCGCCAACAAATGGAATGGGTGCTGGACCAGGCATTCCAAGACGACGAAATATATTATTCTTACGTAAATTGTAACTGAAATTTGGGTCATTAAATTTTCATTTCGAACTAATAAATGAGTTGCAAAGAGTACTCACGTATAATAAGCAAAGAGGAGTATGAGCAAAACCAATAATGTCAATATAGTTGAATCACCAATTAGAAAGTAAGTCATTTTTATCTTAATTATCTATTATAAGAAAGAATAAAAAAGACTTTTCTTCTGTCTATATAAAGGGTGTTTCATAAGTAGCGACCCCATTTTTAAGGATTTTGTTGCATGAAAACGAGATCATTACTTATGAGACACCCTTTATATTCCTTCAATGTCAAAACAGTTTGTCATTGTTTATGCATCATTTTTTGGCCACGTTGCTTTTTATGACGATATTTTTGATGATGTTGTAAGTTTTATGACCTACATCAATTCGGTTGTTTGAGATAGGCTACATATACCTTCTCGCCATTGTAAAAAATTTATACATTTAACCTCTATGACAGAAAAGATGGCGTTCTTTTACTATCTATGTCAGACATTTGTATACAATTTACATTAGAAGAAAAAAAAAAAAATACGAAATCAAAAGTTTTTTTCAATAGTTTTAATTTCAATGTGATATGATTCAATTCCTATTGCAACGGATAAAACGTCTGACATAAAAAGACTGCAGATCGTCGAAAATAAAAATTTTAAAAAAATGTGTTATAAATTAAATAATATTAAATTTGATTTTCACATATGAATAGATAATGACATCATCAACATTTATTAGAAAATAAAGACGTAGGATTTTTGAGGGTGAGGGTGTGAGTTAGATAAGCTAACCAGTGGTCATTAGCGGGGTTTTGATTGTAGATACGTTTATTCTGTGTATGGTATATTTTTGTAGTGGTGCTTAACGTCTATAATTTAATGAATTCTGTGAGTATTGGTTTAATCTGGATGAATCGGGTTTCTTTTGTTTTATTGAAGTTTTTGTTTTTTAGTGTTAATATCTTTTGTCTCGTGATAGGTTAGACGGCTGTAAATTCTTTTTAAGTTTGTCTGTCTGTTTTAACCAATCAGAAAACAGCAACGATTATACCGATAATAATAGAATGTAATAGTTCCTACAGATATTCCCAAAAGCTTTTTGGGGTTGGGGAATCGAACGGTACCATTAATTTTTGAGTTTTTTTAAATAATTTTTTTTAATAAAAGAAAGCTTTTTTACGAAATAACGATTTGTTTCATGGATCGGAGGAGAGATCATATAGCATAAAACAAGTTTATAGTTATATAGATATGCTCTTTTAAACTTTTTCTGTATCTTTCTGTATCCAAGCTAATCTGAAAACGTTATCAACTAGATTAATATCAAAAGCTTGTAATATTCTAGTTGAAAACTATATGAAGAGTAATGGAGGATAAAGAATTCGCATCTGAAGTTAAATTTGTCGTTAGTAATAAGTTACCAAACAATTAATAATTAGTTTTACTTTTTTTTCCTATGAAGTTCGATCCAAGATGGTCACAGATCAATGAATGAAAATCGAGTTGGTTTGTCAAATAATTAATAGTAAATAATATGAACTATCTTCAGTGAAACTCCACCAAAGATAATTGACTATGAGGAATCGAAATCTGGAGATAGTCTCTCAACATTGGTAGGTATTAGATAATGATAAATTAGTAAATCATCGTTTCTAATCAAACTTGATTGACCGTTATCGAGCACAGAAAATACGAATTCGAAGTCAGTAAAAATGTTTGCAATCTATTTCTTAGCTTTCTTTGATAAACTGCTTGTTGTTTTCAGCTTGATTCATGGATATTCGAGGATCGTGAATCTATGTTCGATATTGATTCTAATACAAACAGATGTCTTTGTTGATTACTATATGTCGGATGTTTGAGTGAGATTTGCACAAAAATCTGTAAAAACCGAAGCGACTGTTTGAAGTTCTGTTATTGAGTCTCCATAGATATTAGACGTTAATTTATAAGCTTTATCGTAAGTACAATAAATGAGGGTTCAGACACTTTGAAAAAATGGTGAATGATTCGATTCATGAGGTAAAATAAATCTTTGTCAGACGTTTGACGTAACAAGGATCTATTCATTAAAGAACTTCTCAATTCTAATATGGTATTATTTACTTGTTGTCGTTCCGAACATCATGCGTTTTTTCTTATATCAGGAGGTTATAACGAACAAATGCTGCGGGAAATCCCAATGAAAATTTGGGGCGAAATGTTGTATTCCTGTTTTCTTAATCAATGCACCATAAAACTGAAAAAATGTTATCTATGATGAGAAAATCATGAGTGCTTGATATTTTTCGCATTTAAGACTGATAATTTTGGTTTTAGAAATCATAAAATATAGGAGATTCGTTCAAACTGAGGTGACTATAGCGTCGCATTTGTCGATCATTTATTTATCAATGATTCTTGAAATAGATAGAATGAATTCAGTCGAGAGTTAAGCAAGTCACCTTTGACGAGCGTTACTTGTTATAATTGCGCTTTTTTTAATTTATACGCCTTTTTTAGAAATTATCATGATAATCTCTTTAAGAATATTGAAGAGTAGAATCACTACATTTTATTTGTACGAAGTGGTTAATTTGAAAATAATAAACATCTAGAAATGTAACTTTAGAAGTTATTGAATAGAGTAACACGATGGTTCTTTGCCAAAAAAAAAACTACATTTCTACTTGATAATATTCTTTCGAACTACTTCTTTTTTCTACCAATCGCTAGATTTTGATGATGTTTTATGCATATTATTTCTACATGGAATAAACTAATAGAAATTCAGAGCTGTCAAATTAAATGAGCATGTTCTAACACTAATGACACGATCGAAGTAGGAAGCACGTATCTATTCCTTTTTAGTAAAACATCAAAAAAAACATAATCCAAACTAATATATTGAAAATTACAAAGAAAAGCAATATTTTTATCTTGAATAAAAATATGTTTTATATATTTTCTTATAAAATCATGTATAATATTTGTGGAATGTTAATTTATTACATATGATAATCGTTCTGATCCTCTGTTAGTCTCTCAATATTCAACTCTATTTTACGTCTGTCTGTATGCGATGGAGGTAAACAATTTTCATAGACAGCTAGTGCTCGTTGATAATATTCAAGTGCTAATTTATGTTGATTGAGATGTTCATAACATTCACCAATATTAGTCAAACTTTTGCCAATATCTTGATGATTTGGTGATAGATATCTTTCACGTATTGAGCAACATTTTAGTTCATATGCTAGCGAGAATTCATATTGATCTTGTCTTCGTTGACATTCACTTAACAGTAAAATAGTTTCAACAATAGATGAATCACCAAAATAGAGACTGACTTCTCTTATCTGAAGACATCTTGTATAATATTCAGTTGCACGATTAAAATCTCCTTTTATATAACAAATTAAACCATTCCATTGTAAATAACGAGCAATTTCAATATGATCAGTAGGATAATATTTTTCATAAATAATCAATGCTCGTTTATAAAATTCAAAAGATTCATCATATTTTCTTTGATGACTTAAACTACTACCAATTAAACTGAGTATTACAGCAATATCTGCATGACGAGATGGATAATATGTTTCATAGATAGTTAATGATTTTTGATAGAATTCTATAGCTTCAGCATATTTTCTTTGACTACTTCGAATATTACCCATATGATTAATACTATCAGCAATATTTAAATAAGAAGAAGGATAATGATTTTCTCGAATATCTAATGCACGTTGTTCATAAATAATTGCTTCATCATATTTTCCATGTTTATATAAAGCATTACTAATATTACCTAGAGTTGTAGCAATATCTGTCTGACGTGTTGGAGAATATGTCTCAAATAGTGATAATGCTCGTCCATAGAAATCGATTGCTTCATCATATTTTTCACGACCAATTTGAATATTACCCATATCATTTAAACTAACAGCAATATCAACATAATCTGATGAATGATAATTTTCTCGTATTTCTAATACTTGTTGTTGATATTTAAATGCTTCATCATACTTTTCTTGTTTATATAAAGCATTACTAATATTACCAATTGTAGTAGCAATATCTGTTTGATGAGATGAAAAATATTTTTCATAGATTATTAATGCTTGATGATAGAATTTGATAGCTTTATCATATTTTTTCTGGCTATTGTAAATATTACCCATATCAATTAGAGAAAGAGCAATCTCTACATTAATAGATGAATAATATTTTTCTCGAATATCTAGTGCTCGTTGTTGATAATCAATTGCTTGATCATATTTTTTCTGTTTGCAAAAAATATGACTAATATTACTAAGAGTAGTAGCAATATCTGCATGTCGAGATGAAGAATATTTTTCATAGAATAATAATGCTTGTTGATAAAATTTAATAGCTTCATCATATTTTTCTTGACCATTTAAAATATTACCCATATGATTAAAACTATTAGCAATACTTACATATGAAGAAGGATAATAATTTTCACGAATATCTAATGCTCGTTGTTGATAATCAAATGCTTGATCATATTTTTTTTGTTTAAAATAAACATCACCAATATTAGCAAGAACAGTTGCAATATCAGCTTGACGAGATGGAGAATATTTTTCATATAAAAATAAAGCTCGTTCATAAAAATTCATAGATTCATCATATTTTTCTTGACTAATTCGTATATTACCTAAATTATTAAGACTAAGAGCAATATCAGTATAAATAGATGAATAATGAATTTCTCGAATTTCTAATACACGTTGTTGATATTCAAATGCTTCATCATATTTTTCTTGTTTATATAGTGCATTACTAATATCAGTAAGAGTAGTAGCTATTTCTGCATAACGTGATGGAGTATGTTTTTGATAAATTTCTAATGCTTTTTTATAGTAAACAATAGCTTCATTATATTTTCGTTGATCATTTCGAACATTACCCATATGTCCAAGACAATCAGCAATATTCATATAATCAGATGGATAATAATTTTCTTGAATATTTAATGCTCGTTGTTGATATTCAAATGCTTCATCATATTTTTCTTGATGACTTAAACTACGACCAATATTACTAAGAATTGTAGCAACATCAGAACGACGAGATGATGAATATTTTTCATAAATTGTTAATGCTTGTAAATAAAAATCAACAGATTGATCATATTTTCCTTGACTACTTAATATATTACCCATATGATTAAGACTATTAGCTGTATGAGAATTATCTGATTTATAATATATTTTTTGAATTTTTAATGCTTTTTCATGATATTCAAATGCTTCATTAGATCTTCCTAATCTATATAAATTCTTCCCAATATCATTAAGACAATTTGCATAATTAATATGATCAGATGTATGATATATCTTATATATTTCACTTGCTTGTTGATGATAATCTATAGCTTTTTCATAGTCTTTTTGATCACTAAGAATATTTCCAATATGACTAAGACTATGTGCAATAATAATATTACCCAATGGATAATAATTTTCTTGCATAATTAATGCTTGTTGATAAGAATCAAATGCTTCCTTATATTTTCCTTGTTTTCTTAAAGTATTACCAATATAATTAAGATTTTGTGCAATATGACCATAATAAGATGAATAATATGTTTCTTGCATAATTAATGCTTGTCTATAAAAATCAAGAGATTTATCATAAGATTTTTTTCCATTTAAATATACATAACCAATATTATTTAAAGTACAAACAATATTTAAATGACCAGGAAAATAATATTTTTTTTGTATATCTAATACTTGTTGATAAAAATCTATAGCTTCATCATATTTACCTTGTCCATATTTAATACTACCTATTCTACTAAGACTAAAAGATATATCAATATGACCATATGGATAATATTTTTTTTGTATTATTAATGCTCGTTGAATCATATCAGTTGCTTCTTCATATTTTTTTTTCTGATAAAGTATATCACAAATATTACTTAGAGTAGAAGCAATATATACATGATCTAATGGAAAATATTTTTCATAAATAAACATTGCTTGTTGATGATAATCATATGCTTCATCATATTTTTCTTGTTCAGTTAAAATACAACCAATATTATTCAAACTAGCAGCAATATCAATATGAAAATCAAGAAAATATTTCTTTCGAATTGTTAATGATTGTTGAAGAAATATAAGTGCTTCATCATTTTTTAATTTTTGATAATATATAAGACCAATATTTTCTAGATTAATAGCAATATGTTCATGATCAGAATTATAATATTTCTTATGTATTGCTAATGCTTGTTGATGATAATCATATGCTTCATCATATTTTCCTTGTAAATATAATATTTCACCAATTCGAGAAAGTACATCAGAAGAATCTTTAATACGAATTGGTTTAGTTTGAATCATTCGATTATAGGATCGTTCATAATATTTTCGTGCTTCAATCCATTCACCTTTCCAATGATGAGTTAAACCAATACTATATTCTATCCATGCTAAATCTTCATTATATGAATTATTAAATAAATATTTAAAATATTTTTGTGATTGATCCCATTGACTCATATCACATATTAATTGACCAAATATAATTGGAATACTTAAATGATCAATTTGATGATGTATATCATTAATATATTTTTGTATAATAATTTGACCATTATTAATTGCAGTCATTTTAATAAACCATATTTGTTCATATTGTTCAATATTTTCTATTCGAAATGTTGTATTTAAATTAAATAGAATTTCTTCGTTAGATGATGATTCATTGAATTGAGTAATATCAGTAAAGATAATACTATTACCAAGTTCTTGTATATTACATTTAATTTCAAGAATAATAGAAATATAATCAGTTAATTTAGTAGATTGTGTAACGGAATTTAATACAGATGAAAGTAAACGATTTGCTATTAAAAATTCTTTCATAGAAATAAGTTTAGTTTTATTTTTTTTTAATATTTCAAATTCATCATTTGTTACTTTCATTTCTCGATATACAATTAAAGTTTGGTTATTATTTTCAATGATATGTTGATGTTCATATATAAGATTTTCAATAAAATCACTTAAAAAATATCTTAATGTATAAAGTTGAATAGTATTTTCTGTTTGTAATGCTTTATTAATAATTTTTCTAAGAAATGAATTATTTAAATACCATTGAATAGCTTGTTTTGATTCATATTCATGTTCAAATTTATTAATAGATGCAAGTTCTTTTACATTTCCTTGATAATATTGACGACATGTATCAATCATTTGTTTTTTGGATTTTTTATCATGTTTTAAATGTAAAATAACATTATGAAGAAGATGAAGCCAAAGAAAATTACTTGATTGTTTTGATAAATCTTTAGTATTAAATTCTTCTTGATCAAAAAAACACCATGTTTGTAAATTTTTATTAATATGTTTAATTTGTTCTTCAATTGATAAATATAATAAATGAAATTGATTATAAATTCCAATTATTTTTGAATATTCAAGAAATAAATTTTGATAATGATTCATTTTTGAAGAATATATAAAAATTGAATTAATTTGATATAGATTAATAATATGAGGAAAGATTTGAGACGTATATGAATCAGAAATGATTAAAAATATTGTATTAGTTTCATTTGATTGAATAAAACGAATACATTGATCGATTTCAGTATAAAATATAACATAATCATTAATTTGATGTAATTGAATTTTTATATCTTCGATATTATTTAATAAATTATTATCATTATGATCGAAACAAATAAGAATGATATATTCTTTATTTTTATTTATTATTTCATATTGTGATTTTAATACAGGAGAATTTATTTCATTTAATAATGATATTTCCATAATGATATATGTAATATTGTTTCTGAAAAAAAAATATGAAATTTATTTAATTAAATTATAACAAATTTTTATTATACAAAAAAAAAAAGAATGATTTTATGAGTACTTACAAGCAAATAGTAAGACTAATAGATCATTTTGTTTTTTCATATGATGCGTATTTATGTTTTGCTTGTATATCATTATAAATCAGTATTTTTTTTTCTAACGAAATAGGTTTATTGACGTACAGAACGAAAACATTATATAGTATGCAAGGTGAGCATAACAAGAAAAATAGAAAAAAAAGGTGTATTATCATCATTCTTCATGTTGTATTCATTTGCAATTCATAGGTTTTATCTTTCTATTTTTTTTTCTTTTATTTATTTTGTTTTTATTTCCTTGTTATGTGTTAAGTGTATACTAGAGTGAAGAAATTATTCTTAGTTCATACAAAATTTTGATTAAAAATTATTCTGTTGTATTTAGTTTTCGATACTTTTAGGAATCAGATGAGCAAAAATTTAGTAATGTCAAATAATTTCATGCGTAAATTTGGTTCGAAATCAAATATACATACTGTATACTTGCGGTTGACATTGAAGATAATAATGTCTGCTCAAACTAATGTTTTTATTGGATAATTCAGATGAGAATATAGAAGCTATAGTCAATAAAGTTTCAAAACTTTCATTCTTGTATTTATGATAGACTATCAGGTATGATGCTTGTTCGTCTTGAATACATAACGTGCAGGTTTAGGAATCGGAAGTTTAAAATTATCAGTTTTGAAACATGTTATTATCATTCTGTAGAATATGGTGTAAAGTATAGGCAACTATATTTTATTTTTTTTATCTCATTCGTAGCTGTCGTAGAGTCCACTTTGACCTAATTCAGTTTTCTAAGAAATTTTTTTTGAGATGTTCATTTTCATGGATTGTTAACTTCTAATAAATGCACATAATGAGTCATTTTTTTCGGACCAACTGAATAATCACTCAAGTTACTTTTCTGTTCTCTTTTACATTATGCGAAGCATGTGCAGAAAAAAATGGAGGAAGTTTTCAGTGTTTTTCTCCCTTATTCTTTTCTCTCTATCGTTTTGTATATATGAATACGACCGAAATTTTGGAACAATTCACATACTGCTTGGAGAAACCGATACGGAAGATAGCACAAACTCGCTGATCACAAACTTGAAGAAAAAGAAAGATCTATGCGCAATGTCGGCAGACGGTGCACCGACTGCTATGCGAAGAGACAAGCCAGTTGTGCGGCAGTAAATAAAGTAAAAACTTTCTATTCTGAGTGTTTTAATGATAAGCATGATCCTATAAAGTAAAGAACTCAAATAAAGTACTAAAAGTAGTACAGTTGACTCCTTATATTTAGCCTACTACTTAAGAAAAAAAGCAAAATAAAATGCTTTCTTATACAGCTTTTCGTTAAACTATAGCGTAGCCTACCAGTGGGCTACATTGTGTCGAATGTGCTAATGTTATTGGAGCATAATATTTTAATAAAAAATCATGAATATATCTAATATCAGTTGTAAATTAACTGAGATTGAACTTAAAATACCTTCTGTATGTTTGAATTCTTTATCCTATTTATGCTGAATTTCTATGATTTCCTTTCTTAAAAAACAATTTTTTCGACAAAATCGAATTTTTCAACAATGAAATTAGATACACTTAAATGGAAATTTTTAAAAAAATTATATTTTCTTGTTAGACATAAAATTTATTTTATATTCGGGACAACTAATTATTGTTTTATTTGAACAATCTTTAGATTTCCATCGAATACATGTACTTGTTTTGATAATTGGTGAATGTTCTTATGCCATCAGAATGAGTAGTAGCTATTTAGATGTTCGATTTAGATTCACGCTTTTTTCTTATTGAAAACATTATTTTGACTAATATCCGATTCAGATGATGAATATTAATTACATTTTTTATGGTCATTATTTAGCATTTATATGGAAATTTCATTCCTGAAAAAACGAAATTTGTATCTATTTGGATTAGTAAAAGATGATTTTAAAGCTTTTTGCTTTTATGCAAATTTTTTACAAACATTTATATTTGGTGATTGTTCGATTTTATTCTCAAATTATTTTCTTATCGTAAATGCAAAGAAAAATTTTATTTCGAGGAAGAATTTCGAAAGATGTTTCACAACGATAGAATTTAAATTGAATCGTCCAAAATGAGACGACCCCCTGTTCTCAAGCAAGGTTTTCGACCGAAATATTCTATTTGTGATATATGAATAAAAGTCATTTTCTCTAGTATTATCTATAAATACACCATTTTAATATCTGTTAAGAGAAGTAAAAGATATTTTACTTTGATTAATTTAAAAATATTTGTGGTATATTAACTTTAACTTACGAGGGAACATCCTCAAGTGTTCCCCTCCGATTTCAATGAATTTTTGACCACAGATACTCCATAATACCCTAGTCAAAATCCGAAAAGGGTTCGGGTGCATATTGAGTTATAGCGAAATTACCAGATTTCTAAAATGTCTATTTCGAAAAATGCATGTTATATACACTATCTATGGCGAAGGACCTAAAATTTGAAAGTTCTATATCTCGACGAGATTTCGTTCAAAACTTGTAAATTTTTCTACACAAGCTAATCTAGTTGAGATCTTTGTGTGCACGGAGTTTCAAACCAAAATTTAAAATACGATTTTTTCATACCAGGGGTCTTCCTCAGGAATCTTTTCGAAATGGACATATTGGAAATCTGGTAATTTCGCTGTAGCTCATTATACACTCGAACTCTTTTTACAGCTTTGATTAGGGCACTATGGAGTATCTGTGAACAAAAATTCATTGAAATCGGAGGGAAACACTTGGTGATGTTTCCTCGTTAGTCACATTCAGTTCTATGTGAACGGAATTTCAATAGAGATAGAAAGAATAACGGTAACAACTCGCCTATTATTTTTTTATTTTGTCACTAATATACGTTATTCATAAGACAGGAAATTCGTGTAGTCCTTTTCTTTTATTTTATTGGATCCTTGATTAAACGAATACATGAATTTCTTCATGGAATAATGTCCATTGGTGATAGAACGAAAAAGTAATAACTGAGTGAGTGAGTGATTCATCATTATTTTTCACTTCTGTTTTGTTTACACTCTCTATGTATCATTTTTATACCAACTCTTACGCATCGACATCCCGATGTTTCTTTTTTTTCTTTCGTTTAATTACGTACTATTTAATGTGAGGATGTCAATGACCAAATATAAGAAAATACCCAGAAAATAAAATAAAAAAAATTCCGTGGAAATGATGAAATGGATTTTTGATGTTTTTCAGTTTCATGCATTAAAATAACAATATGCATCAAAATCATTTCGTCAGTTTTTATTTTTAACTGATTTTACTCGATAATTTTAATTTTAATCAATTTTCTTTGATGATTTTGATGAGAATTTTAATTTTAATTAATGAAACTAGAAAAAATCAGAAATAATATCCGTTTCATTATCACATATACCATTTTCTCCTGCTTTTGCACACGAAAATCATTATCTTTTGTCATTTTTTTTTTATTCCCTAGGTATCGTATATAATGATGACAAAAATAACTAAAATATTGTGAAATGACATGAAACATGCAGTTACTCTATGTCTTATTTGCCATGTATGTGCCAATGAATAATGTTGGAATCCACCAAATACGATATTTTATTATTGGAAGTTTCGTTTCCTCGACTATAAATATAAGTATTACTTAATATAGACGGTATTTTCTTTTAACATCAAAGTACTGATAGTAACAGTGTTTAAATCAAATAACAGGTATGAAAATATGATGTAACAATTAATTTGAATAGTTTTAATCAAAAACTTATTATATATGCAAATACAAATCCTAAAATTTAAAAGAGTTTTTCTTGTATATTTTCTATATAAGTATTTCAAAAATAAAATCATTATAAATCAATTTTTATTTCTAGATAGATTATAATTTTTATTGATAAAAAAATGGAAGAAAATAAAGCAGAATTTCAATCAAAAGATCAAATTCTTGCTTATTTTGAAGTAAAAACTTCTATTTTCACTATCTTCAATCTCAAATTATCTAATTTTAGTCTGTAACGAACTTTAATACTGAGGAATCAATTCAATTACTTGAGCAACACAAATGGAACTTGAATGTAAGTATAATATCTTAATCAACAAATTCAGATCGATTTTTTTTAAACTGAATTTGATCATTAAATAAATTCATTGTCATTTGTTTTTTCAGAATGCCTTGCAAGAAGTATATGGAAAAGATAGTAAGATTTTGATTATTTTTTTTTCGTCTAATAATACTATGTTTTCTTGCATAGATCGTGGAGGACATCTTGCACATAATGGTAGTCAACACTTGACTAGTCTATTTATAAGAGAAAATAATGATCGTGATCTTGCTGAAGCCATTTATTGTATGGGAAATGGATCAAGTATTGTAGGGGTAAATAGTCATTTAAATAATTTAAATCTCAAAAAAAAGAAAATTTTAGGATACTTCAAGAGTTGTTGTTATGGGTCGATACAAGCGCATTGGTTTTGTTGCTGACAATAAGAAAACGGCAGAATTAATTGAATGCCTACGAAAACATCGTAATATCCTTGTTAAACATAAGTTATATGGTTTTGGTGAAATTGGAGCATTGTTAGAAAAGGAATTCAAATTGCTAATAACTAAATTTGAAAGAAGTCCTTTGGATGGAGATAAAAAATTAAAAGAAAAAATTATTTCATGTGAACTTGATATTCTAATTTTCTTCGTTGATCCATTAAGTTCTCATTCTAATACTGCTGATGTACAAGAACTACTTCGTTTGGCTCAAGTTTATGGTATTGTCCATGCAAAGACTATTGCTGCTGTTGATTTTATACTTACTTCAAAAGTGATGAATGAAACTCATGTACGAAGAATAGAACAAGGTCAACCATCACAATTAAAACAGAACAATTTATTTGATGATTAAAGCATTTTTATAATTGTAGTCTAAAGAAAAGAGTTATTCAATGATTAGTTTTTGTTGATGTTTGTATTTCAAACATGTTTGTTAACTCTGAGTTTTGCATTATCTTTGAAGGTTAGGGTGAAGATGCGTCAAGCAACCACGATACATTTCGATCCTACTAGAAACCTTATCAAATGGTTTTATCATAAAAGTTTATAGATATTCTATTCAAAATGATTCGAAAATGACAAACAAGACACAAATAGATTACATACTTACAAAAGGACGTGAGTAGAGGTAGGACTTTAACTTTCAACTTTAATTAAAGTGTTTTTAAAGTTAAAATACCACCCATAGTTGAGTCAACAAATCCAGGAAGAGGCTACTAAGTGCTCAATCTCATATATTTTCAAAATCTAGTGTAGTATAGGTATTTTACAGTGCTGATTCCATATATCACAATGCTTTAAATCCCTAGATATAAAATGTCATAGTTTTTTGAAAATTCGTATTAAAATTATTTTTGAGCTGTCCAGATCAAAGAGTAATTTCTGAAAGTTTCTTTATGCAAAAGTTTTTAGTCTATTTTCACTCATAAGATTTGTACTAAACTCATTTCTTTTATATTTTAAGTGAATGCTGTTATATTTCTCTAAATATGTTTACTATTATTACAGTTCCTAATATTGTCCATTATTAAAGATCTATTGACATTTGAAGGATAAGCTACTTACTATTAGTACATTCCTTCTTAGTTTTTGCACTTGTTCATATATATTTTGGAAGCGATGAATCCTGGCAATATTGTAGATTGTCTATCTAATTTAGTAAAAAAAACAGTTTCCGTATGCATTCAATGTCACATGACTCATAGAAAGAATGAAAATGACATAGTATTTATTTGAAACAAGTATAACAATTAATAGATGTGAAAAGAAAAGCTAAATACGATACGAGAATGAAGTCGATAATAAAGCTTTTCATGATGAATGAAGAGATGAAAGATAAAAAACGAGAAAGTTATGTCAATGCAAAAATTTGATCGAGTATGAGGAAAAGATCATGGAAGACAGTATAGCATAAATACAAGAGAATTCCAGCTCAAACATACGTAAGGATCATTAATAAAAAATGCTAACACTCGTATTTCTAACAAACATTCAATAAGTTATGGGTCTAAGAAAACTAGATGAACTACACTAAAAGTGAAAGTGACACTAGCACTTACCCACACTCTAATAATGCTTATAAACTATCTTCTAAGCTTGTTTTCTCTCAATCCATTTTTTTTGAGTCATTTTTAGAGGTTAAAGATCATGTTTGGTAGTAAAACTTAGAGCTAAAATTCGAAGATGAATATCAAACTTTTTAAAATATAATGTTATGGTAGAAGCTATCTTTTCTGCCATAAGTATGTTCTTCTTTCTCTTTGTTTATTTCATTCTATCACGACTATACTTCTTCTGTGTTCTTCTCACATGTGCGGTATATAACCGAAAGGGATTGTTAAGATAAGGGTAGTTTTTTGTTTTGAAAGAATAAACGAGCGAAAAAAAGGACCTAACATACAATCTTTTTCTCTTTTGTCTTGACAGTTCATTCTAAAACATTTAATTTCAAAAATCTAAAATCCATTTTCGAGCTTTAATGTTAATTTGTATTATTAAGTTTGTCCTTCCATCCCTAAAAAATAACTTTAAAAAATATAGATCAATGTTACTATCCAAGATTTAAATTATGACAGAAAACAAACTTAGAAGATAGTCTATAGGTACTAGTAGATAATAACGGCTCCTCAGCTTTTAATGTTGTATGTCTAATTTTCTTAAGTTCATAACTTGTTGAAAGATTTTTATAAACATTCTTTTCATTTTCGCTCATTACAAATTTTGAATACTGACCAAGTTGGCATCATTCGCTAGAAATTTATTATTTGGAGAAGAAAAAAGCTTTTGGTGGCACAGTAGCTTCAGAAAACGTAACAAACATGCATATACTTTATAGCCGGCTATCTCATTTTAGAGAAAAGAGGTACCCAGTCAAACATGAACGTTTATAAAACGCATGTATTGGCAAGAAAATTTTTAGTACATGTATTTACTTGCAAAAAAAATTTATTCGTCTTTTTTCACGCGTGCTCTTGTGAGGCATTTGAAATATTTATAATCTTTTGCGTATCGATGCAGGTCAATAATACATGTATTGCAACACACACATGCAAATATAAATATTTTAGGTTTCTAGTGGAATATACGAGATCATACATAAGTCTGATGTTTACAGATACTTGTATACACTGCACTTTCATGTTCATGCAAAATGTATGACTCGCACGGAAATATTTTAGCATCAATTGTGTCTATTCGCAGGATGATCAGCCCTCCTCGAAATCTTGCAGAGCAATGCAAAATAATCCTATTTACGAAAATGAATAGTGAATCGATTCTGCATTGACGTGTAAGATTTTACTATTTTCTAGTGTACACAGTATTCCATGCAAGAATTTAATTTTTCATCGATATGTATTTTTTATTTATTTCTCGTAAAAAAAAGTATAGACATGCGTGCCCGGTAGTTATCGGATGATCGTCATATCCTTCAGTTTTCATTCTATTTCTAATGTAAGTAAATGGCCGAATCTTGAAGAAGTTCGTCGGATAAAGCAAAGCATGGATGTTCGAATTTTATCTCTGGAAAAACAACTACTGCGTGTTCATGCATGTTTATGACATGTGGTTCATTTTTGGATGCGTACTTTTCTTGAGCCCGAAATAAGAAATGAACCCAATGGTATGTTGTTCAGAGTCTACTTTAGTTTTTAGTTTGAAGAAGAAAATCATATGAATATAATGAAAAATAAAGATAATCAATAGATCAAAGAAGATCAAAAGAATCTCACATATATAAAAAAAAAACATCACTTGTCAAAAGGAAAGATGAAAAATATATTATGTGCAAAAGAAAAATCCAAGTATATGTAATTCACAGAAAAGGAAAAAACAAACATATATGAGTTAATAGGAGAATGAAGGAAAATGCTATATGATCATATATGTGAAACGATAGTGAACGAATATTTTATTTGTTCGATTAAAAACTTCTATATACTTTCTTAAGATAAGGACTCAAAAGAAACAAACATTTTTTAGTAGGTTCAAATATTCCTAATTGGAGACTTTAAGAATAATTTTGCCTTCGTTGTCTGACCATTCTATTATTGTCTTGCATATACATGCGGAAAGTTCCATGCGTGTTTTCGCGAATATAGTGCCATCCATGATGCAGTCACATGTATGTACACGAACTTTTTTAATTTTTGTGTTTGTCTTGGGAGGAACTATGCTTTTATATTCACATGAGTCAAAGAATAAGACGAGAAACAGTGTTGAAAAGAATTTGTTTGAATCTTCTAATGCTATGATTACATGCTCATCATCAGATAAGTTAACATCATCTTTAGTTGCCTACAGACGTAATCATTGTTTTTTACATTCGGACAGTTGGTCCGGCTAGAATGACATGTCTCTATACAATAAAGTCAACTGTAAGAATAAACTTGTAATATGAATTCAGATTTCATAGAAAACTACAAATGATTTACAACCGTTGGTCATTTATTATAATCATCAGATGAAAAAATTTATTAAAAAGATTTATAATAGATATGCACTAACCAATTTATTAGTATAGAGATACTACTACTTATCAGATCTGAAATATGTGTTGGTTTACACGAAATATTCAAATTTCTTTTTGCTGTCTATAGTATATGTTAATTCGCAATTATTAAAGTCAATTTGAATAACTTATCTGTATCAAAAACTCTAGTTATGTTATCATATTGCAATGATCAATCTGTACACTCATCCGGCAAGCTCATTTTTATTTATTTCTTATATACTATGCGCTTGTAATACGAGAGCGCGAAAGTAATAGTCTTCACCGAATGGTAGATCACCGAAGAGTATGATTGACGAAACTTACGTCGAAAGGAACATTATCGTAAAAAAAGATCGCCGAATTTTTTTGATGATTTATTACCAACAACACTTACTTCAACAATCCAATTTTCGACGATAATCTCTTTCGCTTACTTTTTGAATATTTATCGTAGATTTGAAATCTTTTTACATATTGTCTCAAAAACATTGCTGATAACTTCGATTATCTAAATAACGGTGATAAAAAAACATTGAAAAAAGTATGATGATATTAGTTTTGACAAAAAACATACTTACCTAATTACCTGATATATTTCAATTCAGTTACTAACTTAACTCTTAATTCAGTCCAGTTAATAATTTTATTTTTTGTAATAAAAATTAAATTCGTCAATAAATAGTATCGTTGATAGTGATATCGCCGAAATGTACATTATCAAATTTCGGCGATCTTTATTTCGACGGTATGAATTTCAGCGAAGAACATACTTACCGAGAGCGCCATCTTCTAAGACCAGTATAGTTTATATATATTTAATTCGCAACCAATCAACATTTTTAGTAGCATCGGTTTTTTGTTTTAAATTCAGCCGATTAGAATTATCCCTCACTAGTTACTGTTTTGTTTTGTCACTGATATACGTCCTCTATAGGACAGAAAATGTGTCCATTCGTTTTCTACAAAGAATAACTACCTATTTGTTTTTATTCGTATCACTTTTTTTCTTTTTCATCACATTTTATCGATCTAGTATGTCAGCTTATGAATTCATTGTGCTTCTGTGTTTGTCTATGTCATTCATTGTATTATTTAAACAAATAGTTGTGTATGTGTGAGATATGTTTTGTAAGCATTACTGGATGTAATAATAGAAGGAGTGTAATTTAAAAAAGAAATTCGTTTTATTCGATCCTGAAATAAATATATATACGGAACTTTCCATTGAATAACGTGGATCGATGAGAGAATCTAAAAGTGATTATTGAGTGAGTGAATCAGTGATTAACTGTTACTTTTCATCTCAATTTAGTTTGCACTTTATATGTATCATGTTTATTCCAACTCTGACGCATCGATACCTCCAAAGCTGTTTTTTTTCTTTTGTCTAATTGGTTGTTCTTTCATACCATGATATCAAAAAACAAATATATGGTTACAGCCTATATAATGATGACAAAAATAATAGATATATTGTGCAATTACATGAAACATGCAGTTATTGTATGTTTTGGTTGCTATGTACTTGTCAATGACTAATATTGGAATTCACCAAATATGATACTTTACTATTCCAACTTCCGTTTTTCTGACTATAAATATGAGTATTACTCAATATGATGATATTTTCTTTTAACATTAGAGTTCTGATAGTAACAGTTCTTAAATCAAATAACAGGTATGAAAATATGATGTAACAATTAATTTGGATAATTTTAATCAAAAACTTATTATATATACAAATACAAATCGTAAAATTTAAAAAAGTTTTTCTTGTATATTTTCTATATAAGTATTTCAAAAATAAAATCATTATAAATCAATTTTTATTTCTAGATAGATTATAATTTTTATTGATAAAAAAATGGAAGAAAATAAAGCAGAATTTCAATCAAAAGATCAAGTTCTTGCTTATTTTGAAGTAAAAACTTCTATTTTCACTATCTTCGATCTTAAATTATCTAATTTTAGTCTGTAACGAACTTCAATACTGAGGAATCAATTCAATTACTTGAGCAACACAAATGGAACTTGAATGTAAGTATAATATCTTAGTCAATAAATTCAGATCGATTTTTTTAAACTGAGTTTGATCATTAAATAAATTCATTGTCATTTGTTTTTTCAGAATGCCTTGCAAGAAGTATATGAAAAAGACAGTAAGATTTTGATTGTTTTTTTTTTGTCTAATAATACAATGTTCTCTTGTACAGATCGAGAAGGAGGTCTTGTAAATAATGGTAGTCAACACTTGACTAGTCTATTTATAAGAGAAAATAATGATCGCGATCTTGCTGAAGCCATTCATTGTTTTGAAAATGGATTAAATATTAAAAAGGTAAATAGTCATTAAAATAATTTAAATGTCAAAAAAAAGAAAATTTTAGGATACTTCAAGTGTTGTTGTTATGGATCAACACAAGCGCATTGGTTTTGTTGGTGACAATAAAAATACGATTGAATTAATTGAATGTCTACGACAACATCGTGATATCCTTGTTAAACATAAATTATATAGTTTTGGTAAAATTGGAGTATTGTTAGAAAAGGAGCTCAAATTGTCAATAACTAAATTTGAAAGAAGTCCTTTGGATGGAGATAAAACATTAAAAGAAAAAATTATTTCATATGAACTTGATATTCTAATTTTCTTTATTGATCTATCGGATTCTCATTCTAATACTGCTGATGTACAAGAACTACTTCGTTTGGCTGACGAGTATGGTTTTATCTGTGCAATGAATGCTGCCACTGTTGATTTTTTATTTGGTTCAAATTTGATGAACGAATCTCATGTGCGAAAATTAGAACCCTCTGAAGGTACGAAATAAGTTTCTTTTCGACTGGCATATATAACAGGAACAATCATACATCAATCAGAAATGTGACTTATTCAAGTTGTTCCTATGAGTCTATCGTTCACTCTCCAATCATATTTGAATATTACATTACTGCGTTTTAGGTCTGATACTTTGCATATAGGGTCAGTTTTCGGAATGATATACTTAAGTATAAATCCTCCAACATAAATATATTACAATTAGAACGTTTCTTTTGAACCTTTGAGACTTTAGGATTATGCAAATAGAAGCAGAGTTTCCATCATTAAATAACTCTGTATGTTGATATTTCCCGAGTCGTTAAAAGTGCGGAGTTTTATCGTCAGTTTTTCAATGTTATAGAATATAAGACAGACTTATATTCTTTATTAAGGAATTAGTTGAACATGTATAGAGTTAGACTTGAATAGAGGGTGTAATATATAAAATTATTAGATGCGACATATAAATAAAGGGTTGTATACAGATGTAATACTCTCTTTCCTTTCTTTGATTCTTTCTCTCGGTGTTGTGATTGATGATCCTACTTTCAATAGGAAAATATCTTTGAATCATTGATGTATTATTTCTTTTTAATTTTCAAAAACAAAAAGTGTTAGAAAGTTTCTTTTTGCAGTAATTGGAAAGAAGTAGAAAAAAAACAAAAGGTTATATAAAGTTTGCTGCTAAAGTATTTTTCTTCGTTTTTTTTTTTACATCTATGATCATTCAATTGTAAAACAAAAAATTCATAAGATTCGAGATCGTTATCGCGTCTAGCACATTTTGTTAGAATCAAATGTTTATATTACTTTTCTTTTCTATTAAGCACAAAAAAAGACTGCCAGAAGCATAACTACTCAGCGTAGTTACGTAAGTGTTCTCTTTCAATTTTCTAAACAGAAAAATTTTGAGATGGAAATTTTCTTTCTTTTTTTTAGGATGTAAATCTTCATTTGTTCGAAAGTATTGAGAACGTATGTGTCTGGTTGGAACAAAATGGCTTAAAAAAATATTGCAGTCAATTTCGAGGTAACTTATATATATAAATAAATAAAGAATTGAGTCAGGTCATTTGTACCTGTTCTCTATGTTCTTTTCATATATATATATATATAGATAATCAGATTGACGAAATGACCCTGTTTACTGATGATCATGCCATTGATTTATTATGTCGTAATATTACAGATAAAAATGATTGTAATAAGTTTATACAAGCCAGAAAGAATTTACTGTAAGTTTTGACGAAAAAAATGTTTTCCTAGGATTAAGAATTTTGATTGTGAAACTTATTTTTCTATTGCTTTTCGTAGTAACACGCGAATCTACGAACCTAAAACTCCTGATTTGGAAATCGCATCTATCGATTTTAGCAAAGCAAACGTTCAGGTATAATTAAGCAAAAATAAATTCGTTTATTTGTTTCTTATTATTAAGAGAATATATTCCGATATTACACGTGTAATTTACTTTTGTTTAGACCATTGTGACTAATAATTTTATACGCTATGGTCAAAATAATCAAGAAGTAATGACTGGTAGTTCTAGTGTTGTAAAGATTCCAGGAGGCGTCTATACAGCTGCAGATTTATGCAGATTGTGGCACGATAATTATTCGGCAGCAAAGGAAATGAATAAATCAGATTTTGTTAAAATAATACGAAATGTAAGTTACAATTTTAATCGATCTCTGAGTTTATAATCTTCTGACGAAGAAAAGTTCTCAAATGATCCATCATTTTTAAGACGAACCTATGTACATCGTTAGATCCTAGTTGAGCTACGAATACTCTGAAAACAGTTTGGACTGATCGCTTAT
The DNA here is from genome assembly GCA_022393335.1 of Macrotrachela quadricornifera. NCBI lineage: Eukaryota > Metazoa > Rotifera > Eurotatoria > Philodinida > Philodinidae > Macrotrachela > Macrotrachela quadricornifera. The sequence goes on along the minus strand of JAJEKB010020847.1, from coordinate 1,442,713 downwards.
TACTGCTAAGACAATTCATTTTTAAGGTGTTTGTTTAGTTCAATCCTGCGATCCTCTTCAGAAACATCAGAACAGCTGAATTCAAATTTTGACTTGAAATTTTGCATCAAGATAGGTCTCAGTAAGAATAGATTATTATGAAAATTTCAGCTTTTTCGATGGTTCCTATTTAGAAATAAAAATATTGAAATCTGTCGATGGACTAGCAATGTGAACAATATACTGTTCCTATGGGCGTACGTTAGGATAAAAACAACAAAAAGATCTGACACTTTCAGTATAATCTATTTCTACTGATGTTCTATGGATCTTCTTCTCCATGTTGTAGACAAAGCTGTAATATAACAAACAGGTTTTTTCTAAATCTAAATAGTTCTAGGTTATTCTTTATACAACTACTTTTAGTAATAGCTTATTTTTTACGAATACTGTCGAAAGTAGACTATTTGTAGAGCTAGTTGTATATAGAAGAATCTAGTACTATTTAGATGAAAAACAATGAAAATTTTCAATAAAGAAAAAAATCTGCGCTGTTATAACTAATATAGCTTTAACTATATCTTGGGAAGGAATAGCCATGGGTATGAATGTTTCTAGGATATTCTTAGTTCCACTGAAACCTATCTGTAGTCAAAGAATGAAGCCAACAGTTCGGAATCATTTGGAGTAGTTCCCTCGTGAGAGCTATCTCAGTGTGAAGTTTCAAATTAAAATTCAAAACTCAGCGTTTTTTTATGTTTTTGAGAAGGATCACGCAATTGAACTAAACAAATACTTTAAAAATGAATTATCTCAGCAGTAATAAGTGATCAGTCTGAAGTCTTTTCAGAGTATTCATAGCTTACTAAGATGAACATGATGCATATATAATTAATTCTAGATTATTATTCTTCTTTCTACACCATTTATAGGTTCAATGGCGTCATAAATCAAAAATTGGTCAAACTGCTGAAGCTGGTGAATTGATATTTCCTGCAAATTTTGATGGCAATCTTCCAGCTGTAATTGCAACAACTGAAAATTTAAAATATTATGGTAAATTTAATATTTATTCATCCTATTTACTCGCTACTGTACTAACTATATTATCACTCCTTATTTTCTTATTTATTATAGGTTGTTCATTTGCGGATGAGAATCAAATCAAAGTACCTCTATCAATTGAACACACAGCACGCGTTTATACATACAATCCAAACTATGTACAAGAATGGGTACTTGGAAAAAATGGACCAGGTCTTGAACGACATGACTTTACACACTTTGATTTACCACTTACATCTGATAGTGGATGGTTTGTTTTGGGAAAATTTAATGATCCTCAAGAAACAGAACTACATTTAACAGCATTTGTAATACCAAAAGGACGAACACTGCTTGTACCCTCAAATATCATTCATTCAAATGATTATCTCAAAAATGAATGGAGAACATTGTTAGCTACCGCTGACATTGATCGAGTTTTGTTGAAGCGTCAGCGACATGCTGGAATGGCCTTGCAACCATTTGCATTCGATTTTCCACGTAAGCGATATTTTTGTGAGATGTATGGATGTGATAGAAATATGAAGAATTGCTAAAAACTTTGCACTTATAGTTTTTATAGCTTCAAACTTTAATCATATTCAGTTCTCACAATTCCAAAATATAGATAATTCAAAAGTATGAAAAAATTTTGTGTATGACTTCGTCATCTTTCTTTTGTTTTTAAACGAGTGAACACTCAGTTAAAACATGAAAGGATTTATGTTTGTACTCTTTTAAAAGTCTCGACAGTCTTCTGAACTATTTTTCCTTTTAAGAAAAAAAAACTCAGTGAAAAGTTATTTACCGATGAAATAGTATCGTTTTATATTCTATAATTTACATTACGTGAATATGATTCAAAGTATTCTCATTTCTTTCAGCTTCAACTTCAGACACTAATTAATCAATTATCATCACAACTACTACTGTTTTTAATAAGCCACTAGCTGATTCTTCAATGGATCAACAATTTATGTTATATTTTACAAATTTTTCTCATTTCTTCAAGTACTTGTTTTTTTTTATGTATATGTATGTATGCCGTATTTTTCTATTTATGTTGTACATATATATATATATAAGAAATGTTTTATTTTATATTCTTTTTCGACGTGCGTAGTAATGCTATATTAGAGAGCTATATTTTTATATTATTAAATTTTCTAAAAGTAAAAATAATAAATAATCATGGCAATTGATTAAAGATGATGAGGCAAGTGAAAGATTTAATAATTAATAAGTGATTAATTATTTATATATTTATAAAAAAAATAAAAAGATGATTGAATTAATATTCCTAGTGATTATATCTCATAAGTTTGTTTCTTTTTGATTCTATTTATTAAGAAATAAGGAAGTAATTTTATTTGTAAAAAACATTCCCGCACAAACTCATGAATATTATTTACAAAATTGGGATGAAATATTAGATATTTTGAATTGACTAGTTTGGGTCTTCCAAATTTGTTTATTCAGTTGTTTATTATTTTAATTCTTTGAATAATGAACGACAACACTGTTAAACAGTTTATTTTAAAGATAAATTGAAAACTATGTGTTGTCATAATGGCAACACTGTCTCATCTTTCTGCTCAGAATCGACCTGAAAATTGTCTTATTGCATGATTGATATAAAATGTAAAAACTTTCATGAATTTATTCGACAAAGTAATACTGCAAACCTTTTTGCATCGATCGAGGCAAAGATTAAAGACACTCTGGAAAATAGACCATATTGTTTTTAAAATATCCGACGAAATACACTATTGCCCTTCTGAAAATATCCATATCGGTGCTACTTTACACTCAAATTTCGTTGGAAGACTTATTTATCAACCATCTTATGCTGAATTATATGTTTATGACGTGGACACTTCTATTGAGATTCGAATAACAAAACCTCCGAATATTCAATATCGTTGTGATAATACGATTACCATACGTGCAAGTTTAAATAATGTGTCTTCTTATACCAGTTTCTATTGTAAACTTCAGAAGATTTATGAAAGACGTATCTGACATAAGAACAATCGATTCTTCTGTTGAAAAAGATGTCTCTAATGGCCACTCGATATCTTTATGATAACCAAAGGATGCATAGTACATCTCGAATTTCAAATGATGTTGCCATTGTATATGTAGCTGACCATATTAGTAATATTCTGGTTAAACTTGAATTTGCAGTTCAGTCAGTTATTCCGCTTTTGGATAGATCACAAATCTATCACATAATATGGATCATGCCACAAGTACACTGAGTAGAATAGAGATATTTCAATTTTACTCGAACAAAATTGTAGTTGGTCGAAATTTTTTTCATCTTATTTTTTATGACGAAAAATTTTTTAAACAGTATTCAGTTTATGCGTAGGCTCATTATGAAAGTGTATAATGGTTTATTAGATCATGGTAATAGTATCGGGAGGATAATAATGCGCTTGTTGGTAACACATCTATTCTTTCTTCAATATTCATGAATGATCCACATTTCAAGTTTAAATTGTATCAGAACAATATAACAATAATTCCGAAATTTGATCATTTTAATTTATTTCTTACGTTTACATGTATTTCATCTGTTCATTATTTATTTACATTCTCCAATGAAGACAAAATTTAAATTTCGAGTGACATTGCTAATATTACCTTCATTGAGTTATCGTATCAATATGAACATCCAGAACTGAATAACGTAATTCTAACACAAAATATTTCTAGACTCTATGACCAGTTAACCTCTAACTCAATTGGTATGATTGAAAGATCTTATTCCAAAAATTTTTATAAAGTCTTCTGCGCTTAAACTGATGCATCTACAGATGATTATTCAATGTATAGACGCCGACATAATTCTAATAAAACTTATTTTACACGTAATAATATTCTAGTAGATAATCATTTCGTTGTATCATGTAGTTCATTTTTAAATCTTAAATATAATGTTTATATTAATCCTTTGATTACCACCATAAGGGAAGAAGGCAACGATTTTCCAGGAAGTTTATTCATTTTTCATGAAGCGTTTCTATAGTGTATCCTAATAAAATAGTAACTTCAGAAACGCATGATGTCTAACGTTTGTTTTTATGCAAATGTCTCTGAAAAAAAACATTCATTATGAATGATTACTTTGCTTCATACAAAAATGAAGCTTCTGCCGTTTATAAACGACAGCGGTAACCAATGGGTTAAGTCGAATGTTAAATTTTCATATGTATAGTATTTCAAGTAAATAGTATAGGACACAGGAATATGATTCGACTGAGAGTTTGAATCATAAGTTCTCCTGTGTAGCTTATATCTCTAAACCTCGACCACCTGTGGTTTTTCAGAGTCACATAAGCGTACATTTTCGCTATTTTATTTTGATACAGTGCAGCTTGGAATTAATGCACGATGTTGTTGATCGCTGTCCGTAGGTGTCTGCGAGGGGTTTATGAGATCTCTACGTTTACCCAATACATATATAGGTTCTCGAACCGAGGAAAAGTGCATATAAGAACGGATATTCATCTAACCTTCGTTGTGAGCATAATCAAGCTATGTGGTCACAATAGCGTTCTTGGGCCTGCCATTTTTACAGGTATTCGAATTCAAGAGACTTAAAAATTTCATAAGTTTTCAGGAAATCTTAGATGTTACATAAAATTCGGATATATTTTCCACAACATTTGTTATTATTTATAAAATGATTCAAGTGATTATTTTTTCTCTGGTTTATATAAACTAATGAATACATATCACAAATAGCTAAAAATTGTGTGAAAAAAGACGGTCATGAATAGATATGATCAATAAATAACAAATGTAAGTTCTGATATATGCAAATGGCTTGTTGACTATTAACGGACAAAGTTAGCCGTTTATCGTCTGACAGATTTTTATGCGTGATATAAACAAACAAATGAGATGACCATTCTGAGCAATATTAATACTAACTAGATGATACATTTCTTTATTAAAAAATTATTAAATGTAAGCATTTTTCTTTTCTGTCCAAATAAACGAAAGATTTTTTTTCTCTAGATTTAGTAAACAATCAAGTTTCGTATTTCTACTAAAAAAAGACTATCGAAAACGAGACAGCTTTATTAGTTTTTTGGCGAATTTTTGTATCAATGAAATGTATTGCAAAAGTTTCAGATTTCATGGGACTTCATGATTTTATCGATGTCAATGTCAAAGTCTCCACGGTTTCCTTCTGGAGCTTGAAATACAATATGTTTATTAAATAAATTGAATCAATATTTATTTGTTTATTTATTACATCTATTGCGAACAATTTGAAGTATAGCATGACCTAATTGTTCATATTGCTCAATATAATTATAAACATGTGCTGATATTCGAACATATAAATTTCCATCAATATTTTTGATTGGCACTTCAATATTGAAATCATGATAAAGTTGATTTTGTATTATTTCAGCATCGTCATATTTAAAACTGCTATTATTATCATTAGAAATTGGTAATTTAATACAACGCATTGGACCAGATATATCATCGGAAGTTAATTTCGATGTATTCCACATTTGTACTAATAAATCACTTGCATCTTTAGCTAACTGTGTATTATGATCCATAATTGTCTTCATACCATAGTATGACCAAAAACGTAAGCATTCGGATAATGCTAAGAAACTTGAATAATCTTTTAAACCTGTCCAAAGAAATTCAGAATGCATTCCAGAATTAATGCCATGTGATTGTATACATGGTCGAATTGTTAGTTTAGTGTTTGATTTAATATATAAAAGTCCAACACCTTTGGGTGCACAAAACCATTTATGACAGTTTGTTAAATAAATATCTGGCAAATATTCATCCTCATAATTAAACCGCAAATCAATTGAACCAAGTGCATGTGCTCCATCCACGATACATGTAATATTCAATTGGTTACAATAATGACAAAGATCATTTATTGGTAAGATGAATGGCGAATTACTTGGTATATGATCAAAGAATGCATAAGTAAATTGAGATGATTTAAGAACAGTTTTCATTTTATCTGTAACCTTATTTATATCATCAATTGGAAATTCAATCAAAAATTCATACAATTTTGCACCAGTATTTGAACAAATCTGTTTAATATACTTTTTATAAGCACCATACATTGTATTCGTTATAAATATGTGACTTTTATCATCTATATTCAATGATGTTACTACAGAATTCCAAGCAAACGTAACATTCTCAACTAATATTAAATTTTTTGCTGTTGTACAACCCAAAAATTTTGCCATTTTTCTTATTACTTCTACTAATCTTGGAAGCACTTCACGATCATAGAAACGTAATGGTTGTTTCTCAATATAATACTGAAATGAATGTGAATATTCTAATGCTTGACGTAGTACACAACCAAATGCTCCATGATTAAGAAATATATATTTATTGTCTAATAAAAAATATTTTTCTTTCATCGGACGTCCAAATGGAATTTTACCATCATTTGTATAATCATATAAGGAAAATGGTATTGGTAATGATATAAAATCATCCTCAGTTAGATTAAGTAATTCTTCGACGTTTGAACTATGAAATGAACCAAAATCACGACGTATAACCGATGACATTTCAATTTTGATCTAAAAACTTATTTCACATTCTCAAATATAAATTTAAATAAAATCTAACAAAAATAAATAAATATTATTTCTTTATATTATGATTCGAAATTCAAGTAAAAATTATTATTTATTAGTTATTTATATATGGCAGGAGAGGAATTATCGAACTGATTGAGAAGATATGTTTTTATGTTTGAAAAAAAAACAAAAGTAGTCGGCACCACACAGACAAATATTTCGAATCGTAGAAATGTTATACAAGAAAAATTCGGGAAAACGGTTACATATAATTTATCCCCTTTATGATTCTTTTTCATACAAAAAGTTTCATGCTTTCAAACAACTAAATTTTTTAAAAGCTAATTTCGCGAAATTTTAAATGCTAAAGTATCTGTAAAGCGAACATATTACAGAGAACCTGCTAAGATGTATTTAAAATAAGGTTTTATTTAAAAGTGTTATAAAGAAAAACAACTGAAAAATATTACCAACCGGTATTTATATGTTGATAAACAATCGATCCAATTGTAACGAAAATAAGCAAAGGACAATACGAAAGACTGTTAGATTGACAGATGTCGTCCTCCAACAGAGACTACGAGTCAATGTTTTTTCAAAAGATATGCATTGATCTTTTAGACGTTAAAATGTCTACTTTTTCTTTCTGATTTTCCTATCTGATCTACTCATCAGATAGTTAGCAGCAAAATGTTATCATATTGCTAACTTATTAATGAGACAAGACATGCTTTTCTTTTCGTCGTACATCTCTTGAACGATTCTGAACGTCTATGGCGAAAGGAAAAATCTCTCGTGTCTGATCGTACAGTACAAGGTACACAGCAAAAAACTTTGATGGACGAATAGCGTGTGATCCGTGTTAGATCTCTAAATCTATTATTGTGTATAAGCAGTTTATTATGAAGCTAAAAGCACATCTTTTCACATAAAATTAGCGAATATTTATACCTGAGATATAGACAAGCAACGGAATATACTAAGCTTAGCTAGAGTACACTTGAAACATACCTATATTGTTATATGAAAGTAAGAGAGGAAGAAACCAAGAGAAAACGATAGAAAAAATACCTTTTACACAACTGTTACACATGTACAGAAACGAAAGAACAAACATATATAATTAATATCCTAAATACATTTCTGTCTTAGGATACGTATTTTTTACATGTTATAACAGGACACACAGCGAAAAAAGATTCTTTACCTTATACAGTGATCGTAAGACGAAAGGAAAAAAACAACTGCTGCCTACACAAACAGTACAGATTGTGCAGCGAAAAAACCTTGACGGACAAATAGTGTAGGAGACGTACGGCAAAAAAAATATTTCATATTATACGGCAGCGATGAGGCGCGCAAGGAAAGAAAACAATTCCTGTTTGATCAAATTGGACTGGATGCGCAGAGAAAAATATCTTGAAAGACGAACAACGTCGATGACATGCAACGAAAAAAAATTTCCTTAATATTACAATTATTTGATCATTACTTTTGTATAAAAGAGGAACTCGAAATACGTATTGCAGCTACTCAACTCAATATTTCATACGACACTCCTCGAAAAGCCAATAGCATTGATTAAGATCATCTTACCATTATTGTTTGATCAAGGTCACTACAATCTCGTGCAGCATGTTTTCAAAGATATAGTTCTTTTATACCATGTTGTTTCATTTATAGACATGGTAAAAATAATAAATTATATACAATCTGGAAGAGCAGAAGAATCTCTATCTTTTTGTAAAAAAAAGTTTTGTTTCCGTCCCCTTCTATTGAAGAGAAATATGGATCAACATTTTGTGTCATTACTTTTACCTCATATAAATTTGGTGAAATGACTAGAAAATTAGATGACATATCCAGTGCTAAATATATTAAATAATAAAAATACATAAAAGAGTAAAATCAAAAGAAAAAAAAAATTTAGAATATATAAGAATCCAAGTTATTCTTATATTTAGTGAAGGTTTTTGAAGAACTACCTAATGAATATTTGAAAAAATCCAATTCACCAAAATTTTTTCTTATAAAGAATAAAATAATATCAAATAAAGATAATTGTTTAATATATTGATGTGTTATATTGATAAATGAAGAGAAATTAAGTTCTAATCTATGGTAATCGTCGCTTCCAGACCGTAGCGCATGCTATAATATACTCAAACTTGCGACGATGTTCTCGTATTATAAATGGTATATCTTCTTGGTGTATTAAATCGAATTCTGTGAGGATATTGCCAATTTCTTTTACACTGTTGATCCAATTACTTGAAGGTGTGTGTTGAGGCAGCCAGCTAAAGGGTGTCGTCATGACTAAGATACCTCCTGCCTTGACTAATCCATTAGTACCTTGCATACGCTCCAAACAGACAGATGGATTTGGTAAACGACATATTACATTAGCGAGCACTACTGCATCAAATTCTTTCAAATAGAGTGGCAATGAACATGCATCGCCTACTTCAAAACGTATCCGACGACGATCGATAGAAGGATCAACCGTTGCTGTCAGAGTTGTTTTTTGCATTCCCTGGTCTTTTCGACTATACTCTAATGTACCATGTTGTTGTAAATGTCGGGCAGCATCAATAAACTGGCTGCTATAATCGATTCCAACTACTTCGTTGAAAGTGGTTGCCAATTCAAAGGCAGTGCGTCCGACGGCACATCCTAAATCGAACGCACGATCTTTACCCACGATAAAGCGTTTTACAAGCTCAGCACAAGCGATTGGCAACTCAGCTACTTTTGGAAAGACAACGTTTGCTGCAAGTGAAGGATCAAAACGTTGATGTTCTTCACCCCAATGCATCAAAAGATAGTTGTCAAGCATTTCCCTTGTTTCATAGGTAACATTTTTCTTAATATGGCGGGCATCACAGGCAGGATCACCATCTTCGTTACGGGCAATGCGAAAACCGGCATGTTGTGTAAAATGTGGGCGGAAATGAAATCGTGCCCAAATACTTGCTTCATCACCAGTGCTTATGAATGAACCACCAAGAATTATATGATGTTCTCCATCATAACATGGCACACTAAAATCATCATAATATCTATGTGGTTTACTACCTTCTAGTGGATGAAAATGATCTTCACACCATTGCCATACGTTTCCAAAGACATCGTAGAATCCTTTATCATTCGCTGGAGTATTAGGAACTACTACTTCACCGCCATAGCGTAAATTATTATTCCATAAATGTTCTTTACCGTCACGTAGCATATTATGTTCGGCTTCGATCAGCAATCGATAAGGCATTGCACTCTTATCAAGTTCTGTACGCCAAGCACAATAAGCTTTTGCTTCATGATAATTAACACAAACTGGTGCGTCCCACTGCATGTCTATCTCTTCAAAAATCATGCGTAATTTGTACTCATGTAAACCAGATGGTCCAACTTTCACCCAAAATATGGGTGCTTTAATATTACGAAAACCGCGCCAAGCCCATCCTTCATTTGACCAATAACGATCTTGTGTATAACCACTTCCGATGACAAATTGATAAAATTCTTTATTGCTGATCAACATGGTACTTGCACTGAAGGGCCGTACTAGTCGTTTCTCACTGCCATACTCATTATCCCAACCAAAACTTGGCCAATCAAATGGCTTACCGAGTGTTACTTCAGACTTCGTTAATGTAATCATTTTATTTTCTTCATTAGATTTATTACTATTTTCTACGATTATAGACGGCCATGCTGCAGGAACACGCACAAATTCAATAGGTAATTCTCTTATTAATACTGTAGTTGTCTCCAGATGGATACGTTCATGTTCAAAACCCATCAACAATGCCCATGTTGGTTTATCAATAGTAATTGGCATATGTTTATCATCGAGTAGTGGATGTGTTTCGATTATTTCACGTACAGTTCGATATACAGAAGCACGGTATTGATGCACTTCCTTTATTGACGGCCATATATCCTCGGTATCTTCATGCAAATCATCCCATCGCATTTCATCGACGCCAGTCTCCAATAATTGTTCGAGTTTTGTGTTTGTCCCATCGTTAATCATACCAGCTACGCGTAGTTTATTGATGTATAATACGGCTGGATGACCATAATAAAATATCATTGGATGTCGTAATTTATGATAAGGACGACGGTAATATGCTTCTTCACTGGCTAATCCATCGAATATTACTTCGGTTAATGTCCATGTATTGTCAAAATAATCGAGTAATTCCTTGCGAGTAGCATTTACTTTTACTTGTGGCAATGACTTTATTGAACCGTTCGGCTCAACACCAGGACAAACACCGTGAACAGGTGGTTTACCTGTCCAAAACGAGGAACAATGAATAATGGAACTATCAGATGACAGAGTAGACATATTTTCGTTGAATACGATCTAAAGAGAATATTCAACTGTAACAATAGAAATCTCAACCGGCTGAATGTAGTAAACCAAAGTTCGTATCAGTTGAACTGGAATCCATAATCAATATTTTACCATTTTTTGAAATATATAACCCAAAAAGTTATGTAAAAGTATCGCTGATTGTCGCAGATTTTTTTGAAGAAGTTTTAGGGTGTTTTTCTTGGTTTTTCTGATCACCACGTTGTGGTAGCACCTGTAACTTTTTAACGATTGTTAAGGGCAACCAGAAGTATCCTCTGTAACTTTTCAAAGCTTATACATGAGGACGCTCACTAACTTTATCAGGGATAGCTCAGAGTAGTAGTCGAAGTTTCTTATGAAGTACATCGTAGTAGTATTTGGGATAGTCAACGATCTGCAGAGACGTACGTTGAGTATTCTTACTATTGCTTGACATATGTATGTTCATGATTACGGTAATGTAGACAATCTTTTTCGAAGTATCTGCCGGACGACTAGAGTCTGTCGTATACAAGAACTTCTGAACTTGTACCCGACGAACTGTACATGTGATCACCAGTTTCGTTTCTGTAGAAATTTCATTAAAATTAGAGATGCAACGGTGATGATGAATTACTGATTCACGGCTCATCTATACCATCACATCACCGGTGCACCGGTTTACAAATGTTGTCCTAAACTGGTGTACTCTAGAATATATATACCAAATCTAAATGTTAGATCTAACTGGAATTAGATTTGGATTTAGTTAGATATGAGAGACGTGTTCAAATTCCATGATTTCTGAACTCATGAAAAATTCGAAGCTCAGACTTCAGCAAAAACATCCCTGTCACGCACCACACAACGAATTCAAGGAATTCATGTAACTCGACGAATCCGAGAAATTCAAGAAAATCTCGAAGCTCAAGGAACTATTATAGTTTAAAGATGGGGAATATTCGTGTAGGCCGCGTTGTTTTTCACGCTAAGCAGAACTATATGAACGTAAAGATCAAGCATAGACTGTAATGCGAGTATCTATAGAAATGCTACGCCGAACGCCGCCCTCATCCGTCATCTTATCATTTACTATAGCCCTCAGCATCACGGTCACACTCACCCTCCCGATAGTTAGTGTGAGGATGGCTCCACAAGAGTGAAGGTAAGGGTGATAGTGAGTATATGATGCTGTAGAGAGGTGGTGCGGTCGTCAGTACGTGAAGACGAGATTCAGAGTAGCTACCTACAGATACTCCTGTGACACCGTAGCCTGCATCTGTACCTTCATATAGTTTTTCGAGTGACCAGCATCGTGACGTGTCAGAGTCGAAGCCCTATTTACGCTTCAATAGTTCTTTGAGTTCCTTGAGGTCCTTGAATTCTATGAATTTCTTGAGTTAACTGAATTTTCTCATTATCTCTTCTTTTTTTTGGTACATCATTACTTATTTTTTTGATTAATCTTAGAGCTGTTGAGTTCCTCATGAGTTCTGAATTCAAGGAATTTGGCAACTACTACAATGATAACAGTTATAAAACTGCATTTTACCATAGATACTACCAATGGTGGACTATCTTTTGATGATACTGAAAATACGTTATCCGCGAATTTTTATTTAGTAATATTATATAATATTTTAAGAAAGCATGTCTATGTAACTAAAGCAAATTCGACGGATTAGTGTGATGGGTCAGTTTGAAAATAGTCTTATTTGAAAGAGCACTTCAAACTACACTGAATGGAGCTTTGAAAACTTTGTGATGTTATATTTAGATTCAAGAAATATTTTAATAACATTTAGTTATTTGGGTATGTATTCTCTTCGCCGAAAAACACGTCGTTATAAATAGTTTTTGATTACAGAGATCCTTCCAAAGATAAGCGTGAGGGAGAAAAAAAATGAACTTCTTCAAACTTAACAGCCAATGTTTGCATTAGAGGGCGCGCAATAGTCTAAACCATCCCACAAATCTTTCGACGAAATGCTTTTTGGCAAAGAGCATAAGACTCGTTATTTTATAGCAAAAATTTCTAACTGAAGAAATAATTATCATTGATGTTTTTAAATATATTATTACTAAAACTGAGCGATTAATAAAAAAATGTTAACACCCACATTGCTTACAAACACCCAAATGTATACAGCAAAAACTCGAGCTCGATGGCCTGACTGTATAACCGCCCAATAAGCTACAGACCTAAGAAAATTAGACAAATCACATTTGAAAGATCGAAACTGTCAATGATGTTGTAGGATGATACTGGTCTTTCTTTTGGTATACGTATCATTGTATGATATATGTCGGAAAAAGCGAAGGATAAGATTGGTTGACAAAAAGAAAAATTGTTAGTAGAAAAGATACTGATATCGATCATCGAAAGATTTCGGCTATCTATATTTCGGTGATACACATATCGTCTATCTCCATTTCGGGGATATTTCTTTCGGCAATTTTTTCTTTCGATAATGTATGTTTTGGCGTGAGTTCCGACGATTTTCTTTTCGGCGATAAGGCATACAATCTTCTAAGCTTCTCTCGTCTCAAAATTTCAAACGTAGATAGTGACATTGGTTTTTCTTTTTTTAAGACATTTTAGAAGGCCAACGGTCGGGCTTGATAGCAAGACTTACAGGTAACATTCAAAGCAAATGTTAAACTTTTTAGAACACAATCTCTTTCTCTTTTTCTTTGGCTGTTGATCTCAAAAGCTGTAACTTTCAAAGTCTAACATTCATCTTTGAACTTTAGTTCTAAGTTTTAATATCAAGCGCGACCTTTGACCCATTAAAGTGATTCAAAATCTGTAACATATAGGATGTTGGTGGGCGTTTATTATACAGTCAGAGCATCCAGCTCGACTTTTTTACTGTATTCATTTGATTGTTTGCAAGTAGTGTAGGTGTCAGCATGTTTTATTAATGACCTTACATTTATAGAAGAATGGTACAAAGTATAAATGACGAGTTTGCGTCATTACAAAGGGGTAGATCGATGAAAAGCATAACTAAAAAAAAGTATCACAACTACATTTTTCAGTACTACCTCGGGAATAGTCTTAATAATTTTTGAGACCCAACCAGAGAATAATTCCTTTAACTATTCAGGATCTAATAAAACACTGGTTCGTATAAATTTTCGGGGTCTATCAACTTTTTGGGCCTACTAGGAGGTAATTTCAATAACTTTTTTAGAGCTATTAGGGAATAATCTGTATAACGCTTGGGGTCTAGTACGAAATAATTCAAAACTTTTTCGGATCTATTAGAGAATAATGCTTATCATTTTTCCAAACCTTCGATGGAATAAATGGTATAGTGTTTCAGAGTTCATCAGAAAATGATTTTTCTGACTTGAGGCTCGCTAAGAGACGACCTATATAAACTTTTAAAGCGCATCTGTGCGTAATTTGTATAGATTGTTGGAACCTACCAGGATATAATCCCTATGAGTTTTCGACGTCCATCAGAGACTAATCCCTTTAACCATTTAAATCCTGTTCAAGATGATCCAAATAACTTTTTCAGATCTATGGAGGTCCTCCTTATAACTTGTTGCAGTCTTCTAAAGTAGTTGTTATCATAGACGCGTCGGAAGTACTAGATTTAGGAAGGGTTGAGCCTGTCGAGAATTGAGAGACTGAAGGCTTGCAGAGATAGAACCTATGGAGAAAGACCACTAATCAGTCAATCAACTTTGAGTCACAACTATGTGCATCATGTAGACTCTAATGAGCTATGAATACTCTGAAAAAAGTTCGGGACTACTATCTTGCTGCTGTCCTGATATTGCGTTCAAGAATACCAGATAAACTTTATTTCAAACTGAAAGTCTGCACAAAAACAAGTCTCATTTAGAATAGTTTATTGTGAAAGTTTCAAATCCTTTTGTTAATTCTGTTTCGAAATAAAAACATCACAACTTGTTGGTAAATATGCGTGATGTAACAACCATACTGTTAACATAATCGTACTTTAAGATAAGAAAAACTGAAAGACTTAAAACTTTCACAATAAACTAATCTAAATGAATATTGTTGCTGTGTAGATTTTCATCTCGAAATTCGAGTTTAAGTTTTTCTCGTATACTTGAAAGGGGTCGCGACGTTAGGATTGAAATTCTATAAAAATGCAGTACTTACTATAGTATATATGGTGCATATAGTTTCGAATCAAAATCGACTGAATAGTTAGTAGTCTTCCCTTGGAAAATTTAACCATCTCAAGAGGTGATAAGTGTACTTCTGTATTGCAGAAGTATAAAAGTACAAAGAAGTGCGTAGGAGTATCCAGATATACAGAGAAGTATGAAGAAATATAGAAGTATGCTTATCTCTCCTTCAGCCATCTTCGATGACAATTTTTAACATTAACTCTAAGTCACACCTACGTTGATATTGGACAGCAGCGCAAAGAATGCATGTATGAATGCGACTCGGTGATTTTTCACTGTTTGTCTATTCACGCAAACAGAATCGAAAAAGAAAATATTTCTACAGGTAAAAAATGCGTGTTGTAATGCATTTAAATAATATTTACCTTTAAAAGAAAAACAAGTTTGAAGGCGTTACGTTTCGCCCACACACCTTTTTCTTACGATAATATTTTTTGCGTTAAGATGTGCGCTTTCTGCGTTTCAAAATATTGACTCTTTCTTTAATAGTGTTACCTTCAGGTAGTATTCTTTACACTACACTGTTACTAACAAAAGCACACAAACTAAATTAGAAACTTGATATCATAGTAAGCACTTTTTCTCTATCAATAAGACGGTTTCATTAGTTTATGTTAGTCTGAGTGGATGGGTTTTTTTACGAAATATTACAGACCTTGATAATATTACCACGTCAGATGCGTTAAGTAACCTTACTTTAAATGTTGTGACATATAAGTTGTGACCAACCCACATCTTTCTAGCTTTTTATGCATCAAATTGAAGTTTTATTCGAGCAACTCTTAGCTCTTTCATGACTAAGACAATCATATTGTTTGTCAAATAGCGATCGAGAAATGATAGTAATTCTAGGTATTGTGTTCGATACCCCATTGCAATAACTTTCTTATCGTATAATTAAGAAAAATAGTGTTTATAACGACGCTCCGCTTAGGATAGGATGGGACGAAAAATTTTTTGAAATTATTTCGTAGCCTTGGCACAAAAAGCCGTAGAAAACGTATCATGCCGTATAAGAATGGACAGCTGCTCATAAATAAAGCTTTTCTATAAAGAAAGATATATAAAGTAGCATGTTTTTCCTTGCAATAATGGATCGGTGTACGAATAAGAGGTACTTTGCTTATGAGCAGTTTGACAAATGCACGATCCCATAGGACGAGATGCAAAATTTTTTTAAAATATTCTTTCTCGTACAATAAGCCGCAACAGTTCATTCACTGGGACCACTTTTTCTGTCTCACCTCAATTCACACGAAGTCCTGCTTTACAATATTATATTATAGACAAAATAAAGGATTCTAAAAGTTGACTACTATCTCTTTTTCGGTGTTCCATTAGTACCTGAAGTTTTTTATATATCTTACTTAAACTTTCGTTGTTTTGTTGTCTAAAATCGTTATCAGGTTTTAGCGTTTACATTTGGATAGTCTCTACCATTTATCAAAATCTTTTTGACTACAGTTTATACGAGTTCCGCAATATACAAATGATTAGTTTCTATAGCTGTTCGCGGTCTATCGAGGGTAGACTGTAAATGTTACAACGCTTTAGGATAATCCTCCGTTACCATTCGGCTTCTATTTCCGAACACTCTATAAGTTTTCGCAACTTCTCAGGGAATAAGTGTCATATTTTTTCTTGAATCTATCTAAAGATCGTTCGTATAACTTTTGTAACACACCTTGGAATGTGGTTTCCATAACACTTCGAAGTCTGCTCGGATCCAACCCATAACTTTTGTTGAAGGTTGTCAGAGAGTAGATCTGATAACTTTTCTGAAAAAATTCATGGACTATGGCTATATATTTTGATCAGCACTTAGAGATTATGTATGCAACTTCTGATAGATTATCATCGGATAAACTCTAAAAGGCTAAAAGATCATTTACATGTAGACTTCAGAAAAGTTTAAAGTACAGCATTACGCGCATCCAGAAAAATTATATACATCACCCTTAATAATTTCTAAAAACTTATGGGCACCAAATCATGACAGGCAAGAAAAAGCTATAAAGTACATCGTCTGAAATGTTCCAAAAAATTGTAGGATTTATACCTCAGTCGTCCTTAATTATTAACAGGGATGAACCTTTAATAGTCTGCAAAACGATATACGAATTACCTACTGTTAAGATCCTAACAAGTTATATAAATCACTCATAGAAAGCTTTATATAATTACAGGGAACAGACTCTACTACGTCCTAAACTGTTCTAGAACAGTTCTGTGAGTAGTCAATCTAAAAAGCGCAAAATATTCAAAACGTGTTTTTTATACAATAATTCCTAAGGTTTTTCCGTTGATCATTTTAGTGCAATGAAGTTATAGTTACAATCCTAGACATAGTACGTAAAATAGCTTAAAATTCCATCTCACATAGAAGAACACGACGCCGTAAACGATATAAACCAGCACTAAAACCTAGATTTTTCCTGATAAAAGATCACAAAAATGCTATATTTTGAAGATGTATGACATAGTAGGTCTTATAGAGAAAGTTTTACACTCCAAAACCTTCTAATGGATTTTCAAATACAGTCAAAGAGTATGAATAAATTTCAATACAATATTTCTATCAAAAAATTCTAGTTCTACAATAATTAAAGTGTATAATGTTCCACTAAGATTTGTTCATACTTTCTAACTGTACTTGAGAAACTAAATACAAGGTTTTGTAGTACAACCTCTACTCTATAAAATCTACTATGTCATATTTCTCCAAAATATAGTTATTTTGAGATCTGCGAATCGTTCTTTTCCGATCTTTTATCAGGAAAAATGAGATTTTAAGCTGTTTCAGTACCATGTTTAGTATTTTGACCACAGCATCCTCATTTCTTAGCAAAGTTTACAGCCTTTTTTCCCGGAATAATCATTAAAAAATATTATAAAAACTGATGTAAAAGAAAACTTGGAATATTTGGGGTTGTTTTGATTGACTACTTATGAATTTAGTCTGTACGGATTATTTCCTAGTAGGCTCTCAAAACTTATAGAAATCTTCTCGTGGCAAGCCCAAATTACCATATTATATGATGGGAATTTGATTTTGCGATAAAATAATATTTTTTAAAAAGAAAAAGTTTATAACAAAATAAATGTATGTAGAAACCTTAGGATTTTGTGATATCTACGATATTACAGCAATCATATAGTATTTGTACCTACGGCAACGCTACGAATATTTCGTTTTTGATTGAGTTTTATGAAAAGAAGCTTATATTAAGTTCAACCCTCACAAGCTTTAAACAATTGTACAGATTGCCCCAGTAAGCCTTACAAATTTATGGAAATTATCCTTAGATAAGTCGCAAAATGTTACAGAAATTACTTTCTGATGTGCGAAAAAGTCGTAGGAATCATCTCGTAATAGTTCTCAAAAAGTTATATAGATAATCTTGTAGTGGACTTCATATCGTTAAAGAAATTACTCCTTGGTTGACTCTCTAAAATTATAGAGACTATTCTCGCAGTAGAACTGATAAAAAGTAGTCGCAACAATTTTTTGGTTATGTTATTCATTCTTTCCCTTGTTTGCCATGACCAAAAGACTTCATTTAGTTTTTATCTTATCTTTGTTTTGTAAAAATAAAGTGTTAGTTTACTGTTGTAAAAGAAAGTCAATATAGTATTGTATCTTCGGTATGGAGAAAATCAGATTGGATGGCGTTTAAGTCAAAATGATTAATTAAATACCTAATTTCTAGTGAATTAAATGTTAAATAAAAAGCTTCATTTTAATATTAAGTTTTACCTTAATATTTAATTCTCTTGACTGCAATCAGAATCTTAACCCTAAAATGAATATGTTTGTCGGCAGGGTATTATTACGAATCTACAGTCAAGAAACCTAGTGGATCACCTCGATTCACGTTACTTGTTTCTTAATATTAAGTATTAAGCAAAACCACTTGATAAAGTAATTTAATTAAATCATATTAAAAAGAAATGGTTTCTCTCCACTTAGTGATAGTCTCCAAAAGAAGTAGAGATCATTCATAGATAGACACCAGAAAGTTGTAGTAACTACCGCCAAGTAGACCTCAAAAATTTTTAGAAATTATTCCTAAAAAGGCTCAAGAATTTGCAGGAACCATCCCCATATAGAATCCAAAGAGTTCTAGAGACTACTCACAGATGGTTCTGAGAAAGTTGTAGTCTTTGTTCTTAGATAGTTCGAAAACGAAATGGAAGAATTGATTTTCCTTATGTCGGATGGTTGGGTCGTATTCTCGATCCACTTATCTATTGTATCAACGTTGGCACGGTAGCACAGGTGACCAGTGGACCAATGCCATCGTGGATACGGTGGGTAGATGGTCAATGTAGCGTTACTGCTGCATTCCTCAATAAAACCATATTAACTGGAAGGTTATGAAATCCTCTAAGCGTTTTTAAGTTGTAGAGATTTGTTTTAACCTGAAGAGCACTTACATACTGATTTTTACAGGAAAGCTATCAATTCAGGCGAAATAGCTCACAATGTAGTCGTTTGCCGTAACTACGTAGCAATGCATTTTTGTCACAACGAATTCGCATTAGAGTTCGACAAGTCATTGCTGTGGCCACTATCGAGAGATCTAGTTGTGATATTCCAATAGCCTCAGGACGTTTCATGTGTCATACTAATTAACCCTTTGCAACGTAACAACTACTCTCGTAAGTTATTTTAGAAAAACTGTAGTTATTATGAGTAGCTAGCCCTCATCAAGTAGTTATCATCTGAAGAGAACTCTGCGAAATCTGCAGATGCTAACCACAATTAGTGTTGGAAATGTCATATATAGTATCTCGAAATCGGTCTTAAAACGTTACCAGAGATATTCCCTGCCTTGTTCTCAAAAGTTCGTTGAGGATGTTTCTGAATAACAATTCAAACGTTACTAAACATACTTTGAAGTGATCCTCAAAAAAAAGTACTAAACATGTCTTTCGGTAATTCTTGAAAAGTTAAAGAAAGCTTAAATATTGTCATTATTTTAATACTACTGTTATTTCGACATACTGACGTTTCATTCTAATTAATTTGGATTAGATATGAAGTGAACTACGTTTCTTGAATAGTGCTTTTGGTCCATTCTCTAGGACCAATACTGTAACAAAAATAGAGAAAAGGATAGGCTATTTCGTTACTGCTGCAGCATGTATTTTATTATGATCATAATGACAAATTGGAGAAGTAACGTTACCGTTATTCTTCGTATGTGACCATACTCACTTCATTACTTCACCGTCCAGTTATGCTCATATTATATAAAGCATACCATTATATCGAAGAACAAGAAAAAAGAAAAAAAGAGAACAGTTACATAATCAAGGTGAAGAATAAGAGGACACATATACAATATAGATGGTGGAATTTCTCCACATAAGAGATATCACGTAAGAATGACATTACACATGGGTTATATCATGTAGGAGTGGTGTGCCTATCGGTACAAATATTTTGCTAATAATGTGTCCTGACGTACTTCTTAAAATGGAATTGTTCGATCGAATATATGGTCTGTTTTTATTTTTAAAATATAGTTTTAATTTTTTTGTTTTTTATCAGCCCGAGAAGTTAATTTTATTTGATCAATTTTGTATAAAACAGACGATAATGAACGTAACAAAATGGAACAAGTGGATAGCAATGGTAATTATAATTAACAACAAAAGAAGAAAGATGTAGATCTACATAATATTGATAAATTATCAACTAAAATATCTCAATATAATGCTGCAGTCCTGTTTCTTTTTCTATTTCGTTGACAGAAATATAATTAAAATTCCTTTTGCTTTTTAATATAAAATATACATCTTAGATAAGATTTTTTTTTATTGAAGAATGTTTTTGAAAAGATGTATGAAGTAAAATGTTGTTAATACTTCTACATATTGTTTTATTCTAATTACGAGTATTTGGCTGTTCTAGACAATGATTTTTAATTGTTTTCTTATTAAGATTTATTCTATGTTCTTTTTCTCTAAGTCGTTGAGTTTGTTGAATAGTTTTATTCGTTGAACCAATCATTGATGGATTATGTAACGCACTCATATCAATATGTGTTCGTTTGTTTGTACATTTGAGAATTAATTTTAATTCTTTTCGAAAGACACTGCTTACCATTGTATATAGAAAAAAGTTGAAACTATGATAAATAATTGATTCTAATGTTAAAAATTTATGAGCAAAATCATCTGTAGCTAATGTAAGTTCACTCTTAACAAATGATGCAGTAAATAAAGCATAGAGTTTTCGAATACCAACAGGTAATGTTAATGGAATAAATGATATAACTTGAATTATAAGCATACGTACAAGTTGAGTATCTTTTCGACGTAATGATACCGATATATTTGTATTAATTGGTACTATTTTTTGTTTAGATAAACGAACATTTTTAATTGTTAAACAACCAAAAATTAACATAATAAATGGAGGTATAATACAATAAGTAATTAAAAAATAAATATCAGAAAAAAGACGATATCCACTTGCTGATGTTTCACCAATACAAGATAATTTACCTTCAGGTAACATTTTAACATGAAAATAGAGTGGAACATGATAATAACTAATACATATGAAAATTGTTATAAGAATAATAAGTATTCGAGCACGTTGAATTGTACTCCATCGACGACGATTAACATTTTGACAACTTGATACATATCGATCAAATGAAGCTAGAGCAATATAAGTAGCGGATAAAACACGAAATGTTTCCACAGTATAAAATTTAAATTTACAAACAAAATCTGATGATGTATCAGTTTGAATACCAAAATATTGTGTAAGCATTTGAGTAATCATATCAACATATATAACAGGTAAATTGGCAATTGATGAAAAAAGAAAATAGAGTGAACAAGAATTAGATCGAAAATTTTTACTAGTAAATATTAAAATATTTAAACTATTTCCAATTGTACCAACAATCATATGAATAACAGCAACATATAAAGTTAATTGTCGACTGATATAATATAATGAAACAATATAGTTCAATAAGGATGAATTGATAGTACTGTTATCAGACATTAGAAATAGAAATTCATTTAATATATGATACTTGTTTGATTATATTTTCTGCTTGTCATTCATACTATATTTAAAGATTTTCTGAAATTAATATTTCTTCTTACACGGTTTTAGATAGAAAATAAGTATTTTTCTTGTAAAAGAAGAAATGAGAAAATATATGTTCGTTAAAAGTAATTACTTTTTGTCATTTACATACTAATTAATACTAAGAGAAATGGAATCCAACTAATGACGTTCAATATCAAAAAAATCTTCTACCTAGAATAAAAAGAAAACATGATTAAAATAGCTACTCTATAGAGTATTATATAAATCCTCAGACTAAAAAAGTATCAGATAATATATGAATACAGTACGTATTACTTTTGCTTTACTAGCAAAAGGAGTTTTAATTAAGAATTGTTCGAGGACAGTAAAATAACGTTAAAATAATAAGGAAGGATATTTGAACTTGAAAAATTGTGATAGATTTCCAATAATGAAAAAAATCATTTAATTTCTTAATCTTAAAATTTGCTTTATATATACAATTAAATAAAATAGTTTTATTTTTCAATCAGAGCTATCTAATTTATTCATTGATTTTTGTGAAATTCGTATTATTGAGTTTCTTCGCGAATTTTTTTGGCTCTTTTACTTACATTATGTACGCATCACAAACGAAAAATCCGTTGAAACACGAAATGAAAATATTCAGACTGAACCGTTGATATTTTTTTTAGATCTTTATCAGGAAGTCCCATTCTTTCACAGATAAACTCGAAAAAAGACAAATAGTTAAGCGCCTTTGTTTCTATACAACAGATTTTTCTGTATAACAGCTGTGAATACATCTGATGACAGATAAATGAATCCGAATGAAATATAAGTACCTGACGTTTAGAAAAAAATTGCATCTAAGCTTTCATGGAGGTTTCATAGTTATGTATGGTATATGTCTATCGATTAATTAGATTATACAATAAAATCTTATAATTTTCTCTTGAAACATTTAAATTTCAGTTTTTTAAAATTCAGAATAAAATTTATTCGTTTTGCTTTAGTTCTTTACATTGTAATTTACATTAAACAAAAAAAAGAAATAATTAAAAATAACTATTTAAATGATAAAGAAGTTATATATTTCACATTTTTCAAACAATATTTCTACGAAACTACGTCAAAATTCATCTCATTTGATAAATATTTTATTTACGTACAAATGAATTTTTACTAAAACACACATAGTTCAAATATAATATTAGAATATCGAGATTGATTCGTTATTTTTTACTTTTAGATCCTTATTACAAGCTCTCATTTGTTTACACATAGGTTCGAGAAAAGACAAATTTTTGTAGACTGTACTGTTACTAATTGAGATGAATAGAATGAAAACGAGACTGAAAGTTAGGCGCCATTCTCTTTCTATTAGAAATTTTAGCTTTAATAACAGCTGGATTATAACCATACCGAGAGTATTCTCGTAGTGACAAATTTCGTTATGTATGTAAATTAAATTTCTCAATCTAGATTAGATAATTGATCAAAATTCATATTTAGTTGTTGAAATGGATGCTCATTTTTCTAACAAATTCTTGATTTCTCATCTTTCCATCGTATTTCGTAGTCAAGCGAAACTCGAGTACCATCTAGTTTCTTTTTCTCGATAAAGCATCCAAAGTCCATTCTTTGTGACACTATGATATGAAGAATAAGAAGTCGTTTTATTGTCGTTCAAACATCAAAACTGAAGCATTGAATAGGATGCAAATCGAATCGAAATTTCAAAATGATACTTTATTTGCTCAAAATAAAATCTGGATTCATAGATAAAATATGGCGAGACCATTTTCCATGATTGAGATAATTAAAACAAAGGTAACGTAAAGAGTTAGCCGCGTTTCTATCTCAAGATCTAATAAATCAGAATAGATTCGCTGAATAGATAATTAATCCTTAAAGTGATATTTATGATTTTCATAGTATTCGAGAGAAGCTATTGTAAAACTACTTTATCCATGTCATTTTTCTCAATTTCTATCACTTTATAAAGAGAGCAAATGAATGATGCTTTTTTTTTTTTATAAAAATCGATTTCTTGAGAGCGAACAGCAGTGCACCGTATTTTGTATCGCGATGATCTCGAAAACGGGTAAACAGAATATTTTTGTTTCAACGTGAGGATAGAATTTCGAGATCGAATTTGTCGATAGTGTTCACTAGAATCAAGTTGATAAGTAATGATAGAATTCCCATAGTGATGAATTTCTTCTATTGATCGAAATCTGACTTTCTCGATAACATTCACAGATAGGAAATATGATTCGATAAATCCGAAAGAGCTTGTCTAGTGCATGTTTCATTCGTGTTGAATCGTTGAAACGAATATACATTTTTAATGAATTACCGATTTTTCGATAATCGACATTCTCGACTTCGCACTACATTTCATAGTCGAGTGAAACTCGTATACCATCTAGTTTCATATTACATCTAATTTTTATCTCGTTCTATTTCTGCTTCATAAAAGAAAATAATTTTCCATATGTTGTATATTTATTCTGAAAAAAACCAAAATAGTTATATATATAAAATTATTCGGAAATATACAATTTCTACCTTGATATTCATTAATTTAGACAAGAAGACAGCTTCTCATTACACAATAGTGTCAAACTTGAAAGTTGAATTCAATATTTAATTATCACTGCAACTATTCAACTATTGATTCGTTCATAATCATACGTATCCAAAGATTGATCATCGAAAAATCGGGTGATTTTCTTTTACTCGAATCTACGAAAATTGGTCGCTACGAAAATTGATCGATAGGAAAATAAGTCGTTATGAGAAATAGTCGACTATTTTGTAATTAAATGAACGAAACATTTCAAAAAAAAGCTCTCAGTTTGAAGAATAAGTTTAACAATCAAAGTCATTCGTAAAAAAGTTAATATGAAGCCAGTTTTTCAACTAAAATCAAATGATTTTCAGCCAAATCGAACAAGGTTTGACATACAAGTCCCAATTCAAGGTGAGAACCTATGAAAAACCAGTAGGTTCTACAGAAAACCATGAAAACCGCCATAGAAAAATTTTTCCTCGAACACGTAGCTCATCATTTTAGGTGATCTATCTACCATAAAAGGTTCCGCTCAATCGGACTTACTATCTATGAGATCTAAAAATCATCAAAAAAAGAGGGCAGGGGGTGGGGTACCCTTAATGACTTTCAGGGCTGTCGCGACCGAAAAGGAAGGGGGGACTCACCTCCTCCTAGTCTTCAGAAACTATACTTTTTTGCTCGATTTTTTAAAAGAATTTTAGAAGGATTTTCGAAACGTGTAAAAATTTCACAACTAAAGAAATTCAGAAATCAATTCATTAATCCCTGCAAACGTTCACATTTTGTAGCCATGACAGTACTGTGGCTGGATACTACAACAAACAGACACACTTATAATGTACGAATTTTCATTTTTTATATGTACAGTTCAGGCACCTTCAATATTTCTTTTTTTTGTTACACAATCTTATAATAATACTTCGTATTCTTTTATTTTTACTTTGATGGAGAGAATCGATGTTTTTCATTGAAATACTTAGTATGTAAACTTGTTTTTAATGTGTCGACTAATTATCATATCGACCAATTTTTGCTTTCTTGAGTATAATGTAATTTGAGTCTGAATTGCAATGAGAATTTATGAAAATGAAAATAACAGCAAAAACCCTGAACTTCATAACTCTAAATAGTAGAGAGTTACTTAAATAATGATTCGGATCTCTAATCAAAGAAGCCGTTCAGATTCAAATAACTATGCATCCAGTGTCATTTACATGCCCTTGATCTCAGTTAATGACATAAGAGATTTGTGTTTTAGATAAGATGTTCTTTAAGCGAGCCCATGAGACTCACAGGTATGCCTATTTACTGTTGCTTTTTTTCATCTGCATTTGCTAATGAGAATATAGTCTTATCAAGGTACTATCATTTTTTATTCTATACTACATTATCGACCTTCAAAACAGTGTTTTTCATGCAACAAACATATAATTCTAACCAATTATCTTCGTGCACGTTGTTTTTTCATATGAGAATAATAATGATTCATTTTTTAATTTTCTTCATTCTGTCCTTGTAGATGGTGATGGAGATAAGATGTTCTTTAATAGGAATCGTTATAATGACATTTGCATGTATTTACTCTTTTTCTTGCGTTCTGTTAATGAAAATGTTGTCTTAGTACAGTAAATGAATATCAGTTTTTATTTTTTATTTTCTCTTCTTCATTTTTGATCATCAAAACATCATCTTCCATTCAATAAACGCATAATTTCAGATTATTTTATTCATGTAAGTTCATTTTCTTCTTATGATAGCAATGACTCACTCTTTTGTTTCATTGCATCTTATTATTATAGGGATCCACGATTTACTGATGAGACAATTGCTCATCGAAAGTTAGCAGCAGAATTGGCTATACCATTAGATGAGTTAAAAGTAGAACCACTGCGAAAATTCTGTGACGCATTCGATGCTAAAGCTAACGAAACATTCGCAAATACATTTAAAGGAACCATCCAAGAAAAACAAGTCAAAATTGATTCGGCTGGTACGTTTCATCCATAAGAATGGTTTATAATTTTTTTGTGAAATTATTATATTTAGAAATACCCATCACTATTTATACACCAGTTGATGCCAATAAAGACAAATTAGTTATATTTTTTCATGGTGGAGGTAAAACTACGATTGACTAATGATTTTATACTACTGATTTCCTTTATGGTTAGCTTGGATTCTTTGTAGTCGAAAGACACATCAAACAATTGTTAATCTTCTTGCAGAGTATGTACAATCTCTTAATTAATTCTTTCTTCTTTGTTTGATGGTACATTGATGATTTAGTGCAACAAAAACAATTTGGATTTCTGTCGAATATCGTCTAGCTCCCGAACACAAATATCCTATTTGGCTTGATGATGCACGTCAAGTTACTCAACATATTATCAAAAATAAAGTTAACTATGGTTTGTTTCCTTTTCTAAAATCTTTTAATAGTTATGAAACATTATATTAGGTGTTGATGAAACTGCTAAGATTGGTCTAGCAGGAGACAGTGCAGGTGCTATGATAAGTGCTTCACTTTGTCATACACTAAAAAATTTGGATTTTCAGGTAAAGATATAATATATATGTCAATATTGATGATACAAGTTAAAATATTATCGAGTAGATTCTTGTTTATGGCATCTATGATTTCACTTTGCAAACAGCATCTGCTAAAGAATTTACCACCGAACAATATGAGCTCACACCTGAGTTCATTGAGTGGTCTGTAGATATTTATGGAATAAATCGAAAAGCTATAAGAACCATTATACTTTCATAGGTCTTTTGTGACTGCATTTCATGATAAAGCTCATACGAGAGATCCTCAAGTATCTGTACTACTCAATACCTCTTTCGGTGGTGTGCCACCAGCATTATTTATTGTTGCTGAACTTGATCCATTGCGTGACGATAGCTACGGTATATAAACACTTTTTTCAATAAAAACAGCGAATGAATTATATTTGTATTTAATAGCATATCAGGAAGCTCTAGAAAAAGCTGGTATTAAAACGAAGCTAGTATTGGTCAAAGGCGTTGTTCACGGATTTTTCGATGCACCAGGTAAGAAGTGAAATAAAAATAATTTTACTGTAACATTTTGATGAATTTAGCGATCTACCCAAAAGCACATGAACAAGTTGTGAGTGCTGTTCAAGAATTTATGGCATCGATATAAACTATCTATGAGACATTTTTCATCAAACTAATTAAAATAAACATTCATATTTTTTTTAAATACATGTAATGCATGGTAATAGTTTAATTTTGAAGAAAATAGTTTTTATCAGTGTAATAGAAAGTATCATCTTACAAGTATTTACATATCTATTGGATTTAAAGGACAAATGAATTACAAAATAATTTGAAAAATTTCTATATACTTTATAGACATTGTTTATTTATAGAATCTATTCAAGTGTGCATGAATTTAGCAAACGGAACAAAATAAATGCTCAATAGAAGTTGTCCAGTATGATATACGAATTCTCAGTAAACAAACCAGGCTATCAGTATAATATATAATGTTCAGTAATTATAATCTTTGTTCAGTCAACTAATCGTCTACTTACGAGTGAATCACTCAAGGTGATTAACGACTTTAAAAGCTCATACTTTGGGGACATGGAGGGATATTCCCATGTGATTCAAACCGCTTCAAAATCGTCGGTTAACCGCGTTGTACCGTCCGGTTAACTGAGCGGTTGACCGTTCGGCTTACCGCAGTCAAACGCGGTTAACCACGGTTCTTTTACTATGTATTTTTTCATTTCCCACTGAACAAATATTTTTTTATTCTTAAAAAGTTGTCCGATTTTAGTCGAAATCACGCCTCCCTCTATTTGTAAGCATGCTGAAGCCGCTGGTACTAGCCACATCGCTTAATTTTTCTTAATTTTGAAGTTTGAGTATAATAAAAGATGGCGCTGTGAAAAATAGTTATTAGTTATAATCTAACCTATAGTGATCAATTTTAAGGATTTTTGTAGAACATGTTCTCAGATGTAATAAACTGATTTTTTCGATAAAAACGAACATTCTGACGATATTTGCTAACGAATTAGTAGAACAATCAATAAAAGAGAGGCTTAAAATGGAAAACCGATTCTAACTGACCGTTTTTGAAGAAACTGGCGGTAACCGGCGGTTTTAATAAAAAATCGACGTCATGGGTTACTAGACTAAAACAAACCCAAAAGCGTTCGTGTTCATGGCCCTGTTTTCCTGAGATATTTAATGTTCAAGTTATAGAATGGTGTAGTGATTTTGACTCATACCACAACTATCGAGCAAATGAGAAAATGATAGATACGAAGAATTTTATGCTAACAATCATATCAAGAAAAAATATCTCAACTTTTCAGATTCTTCTCTCATATTTACCATTCACAGTAATTTTTATCATATTACGTAAGCACTGTACAGACATCAGATTGATACGAGAGAGAAAAACGGGTATCATACACATTCTATCATGTCCTCTTAAGGACCTCAATACCGACTGTTTTCTGCTCCTTTAGTAGATAAGAGCATGGCATGATATTAGATTTGGAAAATAAGAATAAGCTGTAAATACTTAAATATTGAGAATTTAACTATGATTCAACAGGATTTTCTGTCAAAAATTCGATAGCAATTCATAGATAATAGATTCATTATTCAAAATATGTGATAAGCCTAAAGAATAACCATGTTAACAATCGAAAAATACTTTTTCATGAATATCACTGATTATAAAACTAGTTTCTCACCCAAATACAATAATCACATTTTCTAATAAAAATATAAAGTAACAAATGAATTCATTATCAAGAATTGCATTAAGAGAAAGAGTTTGATTATTCAACAACATTAAATAATAATCTATATAAGGTATTTTAATAAAAGTTCTTGTATTCTTTAATAATTCGAAAATACTATGTTGATACATTATTTTATTTATTTTTAAATTGTTAAATACTACTTGTCGTGAGAATTTTACCTTATTATTGTTCATCGATAGCTTTTTCCTTTAATATCAGAGATGAACAAGTCAGAGGTTTTTCCAAGTCAAGTCAAAAAAATGACTCAACTTGCCCATCTCTATTTAATACTATATGTTGAGAAGTTCTGAGTAATTTTTTGATACAATTTACTTTTTAATATCGATTTGAAAATATAAAAGCATGAAAAATAAGAATAAAAATAATTTAATGAAGAGATTGAAAATGTCAAGGTTATTATAGTGAAAAATATTATCAAAATTTTTTTATTTTTAAGATTTAATTAAATAAAATAAATTAAGAATTTGAACTGTTATTATTT
This sequence comes from Macrotrachela quadricornifera, assembly GCA_022393335.1. Classification (NCBI taxonomy): domain Eukaryota; kingdom Metazoa; phylum Rotifera; class Eurotatoria; order Philodinida; family Philodinidae; genus Macrotrachela; species Macrotrachela quadricornifera. Next base: position 1,412,639 of record JAJEKB010020847.1, on the reverse strand, counting down.
GACCATATTCGTTTGTGATTAATATTGTTTTCCAGTGATAAAATATGTCGTCTTCCAATCCATACAGTAACATGTCCATATCTGTTCAAACAGGTTGAATTAATAGTATTGTTAGTAAACCATTGGATAATCTCTTCAGAAGATTTTGAATATTCAAGTTCTAAATCAATTATAGATAAATGTTGACACTTTTCGAGAATTTTTTGTATTTGTGTGATATCATCTAGTGGTATTTGTAAATATTTAACATGACGTGCAACAATTAAATCGATATTTTTTAGAGGTTGAGATGATTTACATTTATTCAAATTATGAATAATAAGCGAAGAAAGATTATGTGCTTGCTCAAGGACCATACTAATATTCATCAATGTATTTCGATTATAGTCATTAAAATAATAACTACACAATTCCATCCGAACAATTTGAAAAATATTAATAAATATGGAAAGTGAATGGAGCATTAACAATGAAAATTCTTTCCCAATAAACATATGAATTTTCGTTACTTTACGAAACATTGGATTATTTGTTATTGTTTTCTAAAAAATAAAAAACATATTCTTTTACTACTCATTAAATATTAATTACTAAAGAATAAAAATATTTTTAATGTTCATTCTATTGTTTTTTCAGGAAAATGATAAATGAAAAAAAAAGAATTTACTCTAATCTAAATAAAATATTTCAATCGATTCAAATAATAAAACTAATTGAATAACATACTTGTTTTTCAATATTATTAGTAATAATTTCTTCCAGATCAAAATGGAGTTCGCTGACATTATTCATTATTGTTGATTCATTATTTAAGGTCATCGGATATGTAGAATGCGATATTTTTTGAGAATTTTGTGTATATTCAAGCTCTGATTTGCATATTGGTAATGAATAAAGACGAATAGGATATGAGAGACCGTTTTCATATTCACAAGTAACAAACCATTTTTTACGTTCTATCCAAAATGGTGTTTGAAATGATCCAATGATTAAATCAACTTCTGCCAGAGTTTTTTCGCCAAAATGCCAACTATTAAAATAAAATTCAAATTTTTGTAAATGTGGTAAATTTATTTGAATAAATTGTTCCCATTGTTTACCGTCAAGTATCTCTACTTCACCAATTAATTTTAGATAAATAAGTGATGGTGTTAATAATAAAAATGATTCTAATGTGCTTATATTTCTATCAATTTTTTCGATTGTTAAATATTTTAATTGTTGCAAAGATATGTGAAAAGGAGATATTGAAATTGTATAATTCATAATCGTATTAAAAGGTTGTTTTATAATGAGTTTATGTAAATAAGGAAAAGATTGAGATATTTTACAAAGATTATCTATAGTAATGCCGCCATTTATAATTAAATGATGAATTAAATAATTAATCGGCCATGAAATTTTTGATAGTCTGTCATTACTTATATTGAACTCTAGTTTTCGAAGACTTGTTTTTGTAATTATTGAAGAAAGAAGCTTTGTAGTTGTTTGTACACGTTCCCAATCATAATTTCTAATATTGAATGACAATGAAGTTAATGCATTAGAATTAATATGTTCCAAAATAATGTCTAATTCATCTTCATCGATTTCATTAAGAATTAAAAAACGTAGCCGAGAAAATTTTTTTAAATGAACAAGTGAAATAAATAGTTTTATTTGATTTAATGTTCTTTCATCGTTTGATAGTGTTAATGAAATAACATTTTCAGGATTAATTAATCGACATAAAATATAAAAATTTGGTTTTGAAATTAATTTCAAATCTAAATAGTATCGATTATATGTATTAACCATTGATTGAAATAATCTTGATAATGGTCGAATTGAGAATATAATTGTTTCTACATCAAGATTATCAAAAAATCGATGCAGTATTTCTACTGGTAATGTATCAATTGTTGGGACTCTATTATTTGCCATTAAAGAAAAAATAATATCCTATGTTAGAAACTTTTCAGTATATATATTATTCACAATAATTCAAATAAATATGCAGAGTTATTACATAAGTTATTTTTTGATCTTTGACGCAAATTAAAAACAGAACAAAAACGACAATCACTTTTCCTATGTTGCATAAGAAAAAACGAAAAGAACAGAAAAAAAATTTTGAATAATCAAACTGAATGAGTTGAGATGTCGCTCATTATAACAAACTGTTTGGAAGAAATTTATTCCAATTTTTTTATCAAAGAAGCTTTAGTAAATATCAACGAGGTGCTTTTCAAACTTATTCATAAAATTTTCTTATCCATTCATATTTTCCTATTGGCAATAGTATAGTTTCAGAAATGGAAAAATCATACAATTGTGTTAAGTAAATCATATGATTATTAAAGAAGTTTAAACAAGAGAAAATCATCTGAAAAATGATGTCCTGTATAGTATAATCGAAAAAAATGCGTTACTTTATCTATCGAATACAAGATTTAAATCTGATTATTACTAAAAAGAATAAGTTTAATAGAACACTTAGATTAATAAGTTTATCATAAAAAATAATTTTGTCTTTTTTTTTGTAGTTTCAAAAATTTAATTGTTCAAAATATTGTCCATTTTAAAAAGAAAAAAAGTAACTCTAAGATAAATTGTAGAACTTTACATAGTGCATCTTGTGATATATTTTCTTGTCTTTAAAACAATGTATAAAACGATTGAAAACTAAAACGTAAAATACAACGATTTTCATCTGTTTCATTTCTCTATTGATTTTAAATACCAAAAAAGAATAAATTTAGATGATAAATTGATATCATTTGTATAAAAAGATGGATCAAATGAAATGCAATATGATAGATATTGTCTCTGATCATTGCACAATGAAATTTTTTTAATAAATTAAATAATTCTATCAAATATAATATTGTTACTAAAATATTATCTGAAATGAAATTGTATCATATTTTGAATTATTTGTTTTGTTATTTCAAAAAGAGAGAAATAGAGATAATAATGGCACTTAATGAATATTATAAATCACAATTAGTTTATACTGTCGTCTGAAGCAATCGAAGAATAAAATATCTCATTACTAAAATAATATTAGTCTAACAGATCAGCATTTATTCATTAGTTTTTCTAAGTAATAAGTATATAGTTAGATAATAAAGTATTTTTATTTTATATTTTGAAAGAGAATTTTTTCAACAAAAAGACGATAACCAATAACTCCCATCACAAAGACAGCACTAATAATATTCATTGTAATACCAAATGATCGATAATTTGGATAGCCAAGAGCAAACGTAAGTCGACCAATAGCAAAAAGTATAGTAAAAACAGGCAAAATTATTAATTCATTGGATTTAAGTACGGTACAAAGAGATAATGAAAGAATTAATTTAATAACTAATTGTTCAAGTGTATTTTGTAAAATACGTTGTCGTTGTTCAACTAATGAATGTCCTCTTGGATCCATTGGATTAACAGCAATACTTGAAATACGTATATTAATTACTGCAAAAATGGCAATAAATAATGAAAAACAATCAATAAATGAAAGTTGTAAAGTGTATATCAAACGTTTTTCAAATGATAAATGTTTAATATTATCATCGATTACCACTGTCCATGGAAATCTATCGAAAAATGCCAATGCCATTATAATAATAGTAATGAACATAGAGATCGTTCTTAATGGACCAAGTTTACGTTGATAAGAACGAAGTTCTTCTCGCATTTTGTCATCCGTTTCAATAGTCATATTTTGTACTTTAGAAAGAAACAAATCTATAAAATAGTTATGATAACGTATATACACGTTGTTTTATATAGTGTGTAATGCAAATGTCGTGTTGATATTGCAAAATAATAATATACTTTAATCTTGTTCTCCTGAAAAACAAATAGTACGGGTTACTTTGCATTTATAATGTAATATATCAATCAAATTTGAGATGTGAAAATATATTACAACTGATTGTAATTTGATAATTAGTTTTTAAAATGATTTATTTGTTTAAATTCAATGATTAAATGATTTTTTTTTGTTACTCGTCATTTCTATGACCTTGTAAGAAAAAGAAAAAAGTCGAACAAAGTCATTCTGACGATGAAAAAGAAAAAAAAAACTTTAGATGAGATAACACAACAACATCATTTTAGTTGAATATAAAACATCGATTACAAGTCATATTTATTTGACTTGTTTTTTTCTTTTGTAGCGATTTTGTTTTACCATCGATAACTGGTAAAGTTATTTCAAGAATACAATGTATTAGACGATTAAAAATTACAATGGAGAGTGCGACAATTCAACGTAGTCCACCCGGTAGTTGATTGAACATTTCTCTTTCGCATAGAGCATGTATTATGCACTGTTTCTATGTCAATGTTTGAATGGAGAAATCGGATTTAATATATGAATATTGAAATAAATAATTCTTGAATAAAATCTCTGCTTGAAATAACAAAAAAATACATGCAAATTCCATGTGTCCAAATATTTCAAAAATATAACTTGATCAGATGATTATAATTTATCTAGTAAAGATAATATCATCATCAAAGAAGAATTAACTATACTTTTTTTAAGATTAGTTTCTAATCTAAGAAATAGTTTTCGATTTTCTACCGGAGTTTTCTGAAAACAAAAACAACTTGCCCGTCGTATCGTTCAATGAATTCATAATCTCAATAATCGTTGATATTCATCTTATGTGAGTGTGATAAATATATCAGAGATAGGCGTGATCATTCATGCATATATGACATGTAATTTAATATTGTAAATTCTATTAAAATTATACTACCATTAACTGACATGGTATACACCGAAAATTGAATGAACAACAATGAAAACTATATTTATTCAAGGACAATTCTAATTGAAAGTCGACATATATAAATAGTGATCATTCATATGTAATGACGTACAATTCATTCTCATCAATTGAATAAATTAAAAGCAAACATGCAAATCAACTTCTCACTCTTCGTATTATTGATTAGTGTGTGTCTCATTGGTGTTATAACTTCGTCAGTTAGTAGTAACAAGCATGATAAACACATGTTAATTGATCCACATCAATCAGAGACAATGATCAAACTTTGACTACCTATCATCTACCAAATATGTGGTTTTATTGAAGTTACTCGTCAGAATAACTCAGATTGTTGCAATAAAAATTTCTGTGAAGATAAATGCAATAGGATTTAACAGTGGTTTTTATGTTTATGTTCATAGTCATCATTGTGAATGGCACGATGAAACAAAGACATAAATTTGGTGTATGGAAACTATTTATAAAAAAAAAAAGGCACAATTTAAATATATAGACCTTGGAAAAAAACATTTCTTTTTCATATCGTTGTTGTCATACATGTCTCCGTTGCTTGTTGGATGCTAATAACAATCATATATCTTATTTAACTGGATCATTATTACCTAGCTATTGATTGTACGCCTCATGGCTATTCTTTTTGATAAAATATGAATACATTTGGCCATCAGCATATATACATACAAAAGTCTTGAGTTTGACAATCAGATTATCCTATTTTTAAAAAACATTACATTAGCTGATTAAGGATTCCGTGATATTAACAAATGGAATATTCAAAATAATCCGTTCGTAAGAACGATCGTTCGATACATAAAAACTTTCTTTAGATTATGACAATATTTTTCTGAACTTAAAATCGTCATATCAGTGTCTGACCATAATTTGAACCAATCATGTAGGTACAACAACATTATGTTTTATTTGTTGAAGATTAAGTCGCTTCAATAACCATTTTCTGAATTCAGGAAGCATTTCAAGATATACCCATGGCATTAGAAGACATACAAGATAAAGAAGATCGAAAATATACTTTGAATGAATTTTAGCAACCAAATTTGATTTAGTAAGTTCTTGTATTACTGCAATAATAGTATTTGGTAACCATGCAATAATATATAAGGATGAGATACTAAGTAATTGTAACATCATAGGTCTTTGTCTTCGCCAAGATATTATTCGATGATGATGATGTTTTTGCCAAACAACTCGTATGGCAAGTGTCATATTAGCCAGAATAATAATCACGACTGGTAAACCGTTATGTAATGCCCAATCAACTGTTGCTAATATTTGATTGTATATGAGATAACAATTAGCTAAACCACATAAATTCGCTGAAAAAATCCACTTCGTACCATCGCAAGGATAGATTACAACAAAGATCAAATAGAGAGTCGTTGGATAGACAACACACAACAGAAGAGGAAGATGATGTAACAGAAATCGCTTTATTTTAATGTGTAGTATATGATGATTAAATATGAGTATATGACGTTGTATTGAAATAGTAGCCATTAACAATTCACTAGATACATTGAATGTATATTCTAAAAATGTCCACCATGTACAATAACTTGCTGTTGCTGGACTAACACGTCCTAAATGATAAAAGTGAATAACCATTGGTAAAACACATGATGCCTCTAAAAAGTTGACGAGAATTAAAAGCAACAAAGCTTTATTTTGACAAGTTTTTACAAAGGAACTATGAGTGACGAAAAATACAAAGATGAGAAAATAAAGTACGATAGATGGAAGTTGTAGAACGACTAGTATCCAAAATTTAACACAATAAAGAATGATGTTATCGTTTTTTAATGCTTCCATATCGGTAATGTTCATTTGTTTGAGAGTGCAAAGTATATGAAGTAAAATTCCTTAACAATTAGTTGTATTTGCTATAATAAAACGGCGTAATGATATAGTTTGTTTATTATTATTTCTAATGTCGTGTTAACGTCTTTCTTTCTTTTTACTAATGAGCGACTTCAACAGTCATTATAAAGAAAAATTTTTTTATAAAAGACAAGCTTTCAGGAAAAGAATAACCACAAGCTGCATTATTTTAATTGGAAAATATATGACAATTAAACAATCTCTATAATTAATAAATATCATTTTCTCAAAAAGGTAATAGTATTTGAAAGGAATCTACATTTTCTTATTTTAACTATGTTTAATTAAACTCTAAGAATCGGGTTTAGTCTTGACTAAAGCAGAAATAATATATATACAAAAGAGATCATCATAGAAATTTATCAAATTTTTATTTTGAAAATATTATTCTTATTATTGATGTTATGAGTAAAAGATTTTTTTCTCAACATGTTTAATAGTACCAACAATAATTGTGTATTCGTAACCAAATATAACAAAACGACTTAATGATGAATAGTCAGAATATTTTTCAATACAAATTGGTTTCAATGGAATAATTTTTACTAAAGCAATATCATCTGATTTTAGAAATTTAGGATTTTTCTCAATTGTTTTGCCTGTTTTTTGATCAATTTTTTCTAGTAATTCATCAAATTCACAAGGTACTTGTGCCATATGATAATGAATTACATATTGATCACCTTTAATGATATGACCGGAATACGAAAGTACGTTTATCTAGTAGAAAAAAATAGTAATTTTTATGTTAATTGAAATATTACATACTTGTGCAATGAAATACAATGCCTCTTCTGCAGGATCATTGTTTGCATCTGAACAAATAAAACCAGGTCGAAGTTTTTTTTCATTTATATTATTTACAGTAAATACAATTTTATCACCTGGTAAAGCTTCTATCAAAATCAAAGCAATAGAATAATTTTACAATACTAATTTATTTACCTTCGAGAGTTTTATAATGCATTTGAATTGACTTTACTTGTGCCAGAAGATTTGACGGAGTAAATCGAACAGTCATACCTAATTTAAGTATACCTGTTTCAATATAACCTACAATCATTGTTTCGGCATCTTCATTCTTATACATCGTTTGTAAAATTAGACGAAGTGGCTTATCAATAGGTTTTGGTGGTAAGACTATATTATCGAAAATTTCTAATAAAGTCTTATATATTATAGTATTTTCTGTTTGATTAATGGTCGAATTTTTAAACCAAATCATATTTTCAGATGGTTCGATTAAGTTATCTCCATGCTGAGCAGAGATTGGAATAAAAATGATATTTTGTGGTTGATAACCAATCTTCTTTAAATAAAGAAGTATTTCAGTTTTAATTTCATTAAAACGATCTTCCGAATAAGGTGGATCTGTTGTATCCATCTTATTAATAACAACAATCATGCGTTCAATACCCATTGTATAAGCAAATAATATATGTTTACGTAGTGGAGTACATTTTGAAATACTGAATTCAAACTCACCTAGACTAGCTGGTACCAAAAATAAAGCATAATTTGCCTACAAAATATAATTGAATAAATTAAATCAAAATCTCCAAAAAAAAATATAACATACAAGTGAAACACTTGTAACCAAACATTTGATATAATCTCTAAAGCCTGGACCATCTATCAAGGTGATATAATTTTTGTTCGTTTCAAATTGATATGATGGTATATCAATATTTACACCAAATTCATGTGTTCTTTTCAATTCATTAAATATCCAGATGTACTTGAATGAAGTTTTGCCCATCTACATATATTAAAATAGGAACAAAATCGAAGTTGTATGTGGTGCATCTATCTATTCATAATTTTATATCTCATTTCTTCAAAGAATTCAAAAAACTTAATGTGTTCAGTATGTAAGTTATGTCATAATAGATGAATATGAAAAAAACAAACCTCTTTAGCCTTCTCCTCAAGTTGATTGAATATTCGTTTATCAATAAAACCACATTTATACATAAAATGTCCAGCTAATGTTGTTTTGCCGGAATCACAATTACCAAGAATTACAATTTTAATATGAGATTTGTCTCTATTCATTACTAAAATACGGTTTAAAACATGCAACTTAGACGAAATGTGCTGTCTAAATATAAATGTAATTACAGTGTTTATTGAATGAGTCATTTCTATTTCATCATACTTACGCAAGACATGTGTGGTCTGATAAAAATTCTGTTTTTCAATGTTGATTAGAACAACAAACAAATATCTACTTATAAACCTCTTATTGAAAATTTACTTTTATTATTTCATAATTTCATTTATTTCTCTTCTCATCTATATTTATACCTATATTAAAATGCAAATATATGTCAATTTGTTAATTTTAATTATGTCTCTCGTAAATCTTTTATCCAATTCAGTTTGAAGTCGAATAAATTTTGTTAGAGTTAATTTAAGTTATCTGCTATTAGTAATTTGTTGACAATCATCTTGTAACAAACGAAAACTATCTTTATCATTATTCATCTGCTGCTTCGATTCAGTCTTTTATTATTCAAATCAATGATAGAATGTGTAATAGCATTTTCGATAGTCTTATTTTTGTGCTTGATTTCTTCTTCCAACATGCTAAATGCCTTGTCAAATTCATGTTTAGTGAAGTCAATACATACTTAGGTCTGACCAAAAGTTCGTGCGTCAGTAGAAAAAAATATGAAGATAAAGAGAAAGTTCTAGTTTTATTTTATTAAATGTTCAAAGTAGTCACCATGATTATTTATACAAAGTTCCATTCTTTCCAACAATTTGTCAAAGGTTTTTTTAAACTCTTCTTCTGAAATTTTTTTTACTTTCTTGGAAACCGCGCGAGCCAAAGATTTTTCATCTGGTTGATCAGTTAAACGGTTCTTGATATAATCGTTTAACCGATAATCACATGGTGAAAGGTCAGGTGAATATGGTGGATGCGGCATTATATTGATACCTTCTTCTGTTAAATAGTTAATAACATCTGAATGGCGATGGGGTCCAGCATAATCATAAAGCAGTTTTATACCTTTTGTACCATTTGACCTTCTTTGTTTCCATATTTCCTTAACAATGGGCTTGAGACAATTTTCAATATAATAAGTATGATCAATAGTCTCGCCTTTATCAACAGCATGTACAAGAACAGGACTATTTGATTTAAAGAATATACAGAATAAATTTTTTGGTTCAAATCTGCCTCGACGAACTATGGTTGCTGGTGATTGAACTTCGGCAATCCAGCTAGCATTTGTTGACTTGCGACCAATTTGTCTGTGGTAAATCCATGTCTCATCGCCTGTAATAATGTCACATAATCGCTAAGAACCAGCACGAAATTTGGCCAGATTTTCACGACAAAGTTTAACTCGCTCTTCCTTTTGTTCAGCAGTTAGTTGATGGGGGATCCAACGTGATGTAACTTTTCTCATCTTGAGATGATCGTGGATAATTCGTTCGATTGTACCGTGAGAGAGAAATGTCTCAGCTATAATATCATCATAAGTTGAATGTGGATCATTGCTAATAACCTGACGTACCAGTTCAATATTTTCATCTGTAAGTTCGGAAACTGGACGACCGGATCGAGGATCATCATTGACATCTTCTCTTCCTTCACGGAAACGTTCGGCCCACTTTGCAACTGTTCGATATGCTGGAGCATCAAGTCCTAAAGCTGTTGCTAGTTCCTCGTGGATTGTCTTTGGAGCTATTCCCAAAATAGTTCGAATTCTAATATAGTATCGATTGTATTCATTATCCATTTTTTTTCGGTCGAATTATATTTTATCTGAAAAAAATGTTGTGACCAACTTCAAAAACGACCTGTTATACATATTATTATAGGAAAGACCTTCCACTATTTATTTATGAAAAAAATAAGTCCAATGTTGATTGGTCTAAGAAACTGCCAATAGCAGTGCACGAACTTTTGGTCAGACCTAAGTATATAAGAATTTTATTCTGAATATAAATTTGTATAAATACGAGGGCCGGCTGACTTTCTGATCGATGATAAAGATGACTGTTTCAATCGGAAAAATGATCGTTTTTCATAAAAAACTAGCCAAAGTAGAGAAAATGATAAATAAATTGAAAAAATGGAATTCAACATTAAAGATCATCATTTCATAGGAGTAATGCTTTCGTTTAAGAGAATCACGTTAATAGTCATTGAAAAGATATTTTTCTTTTCACTTTCATACAAAGCTTGTCTACACACAAATTAAAGTCATTGGAAGAAATAATCATTTCACTAGAAATAATACAGGGTGGACCAAAAGTCACTATACCATGAAAGAGGCATGCTTACATACAAATTTATATGGACAAGGATAATGAGAACTTTTGTTAAATATCATTATTAACTTCACAGATCGAAAAAGAAAAAAGTATACTTAATAAGGATTGTCACTATCCTTGTCCATATGATTTTCAGGTGTGAACATGCCTCTAATTTTGATAAAAAAAGCAGCTCGTTTGCTCTAGTCATAGTGGAGATATTCAATTTTCTTTGTGATAAAGTAACTTCTGTACTATTCTGTATATTGTTTTCTTCCTACCTGTGAAAAAGAAGAATTGTTTCGTTAAGTTCAATAGTGATAATTAACAAAAGTTCTCAATATACTTTTTGCTATAGATCTGAAGTGTAAACATATCTCTATCGTTGCTAGAAAAAAATAAGCCCGTTTGACTGAGCCATAGTATAATTAGATATTCAAGTGTTTCACAGTATAGTGACTTTTGGCCTACTTTACACTCTAAAAAAATCGAAAGATATAAATATTAATAAACATGATCCTGCTCTATTGCAAGTTAAACATATAGTTTGTTCATAGAAAAATAAAAATCAATGACAAAAATAATCATTTCTATAGGAATAATACTTTGCAAAAGCGGAAACATGTTAATGACAATACGAAGGATGCTTTTATTTTTTTTACTTATACAAAGAATTTGTCAACGAAAAAAATGAAAATCAATGGAAAAATATAATCGTTTCTATAGGAATAATTCTTTAGAACAAGGGGAAAATATTAATATTAATAAGAAGCATGATTCTTTCTTTTAAGGGGTTAGAAAAGCATTACAACGATGTGACACATGTTGATATATTGTATAATCCTCAGGTTTAATAGCGATCTCCAGCGGAAAAGCGAGAGTCAAGCAGAAGAATAACCTATTTTAGCGAAAAAATGTATTAGAAAAGTGTCATAATGATGCATCAGATAAAGAAATATGCTATAACTCCTTATAGTGACAAATATCTTGCGCATATAAAGTAAAAACATACTTGGATTACTAAATGATTTATTAATTTAATTATTATTTGAATTAACTTATTATTTTAATTGTCAGTTGAACTATTAGATGAGTTATTAGTTAAATTATTAGCTAATAATGGTGTAGTGTATATGTCAAGAAAAGATAATGAATTATTTACTTCTTCTCCGTATGTAAAAGCAATACAATTATCAACACTATTAAGTATATCAATTATCCTATTAATATTAAATTCTTTTTCTATAGTAATAAATGTATCGTCGGCGAATCTCTTCCAATTCAATATACCATTCTTTTTTTGCATCGTGACATCAATTTATCTTCAAGATAGTTTACATATATATCAGTAAACAAAGGACCAAGAGGTGAGCCCATTGCAACACCATTAATTTGCGAGTAAATTTTATTATTAAAGTCAAAGTTTGTATCTTTTGTTACAGCGTTTAATAAGTATTTCATTTCAAATCGGTATTTTACATTGTTTGCACCAATCCTCTCGTTTTTTAGTACTATAGATAAAAGTATGATCAGGTTCATATAGTTTCTCAAGAATTATTTGTATAGTTCGTTGTAACAGAACATTAATGAATAACCTGGTGATATCAAAAGAGACTATTTTTATTTGAGATTTATCGAATTCCCATAAACTTAATTCCACAAGAAAGGCAAAAGTATCTGATGTGATTGTATCACTTTTTCGCAAATGATCTAATTTATGAGCTAAATAGTTGGGTAAATTATAATTAAATGTACCTACAGTAGAAACAATAGATTGGACGCTAAAAATTATATTCTCGTTAGAATCCAAAACTTTAAACGTGTTATAATCATTTAATATTTGAAGGACATTTCTCTTATAACCTTTCTCATTCATTATTACTACTCCTTTTCCTTTTTTCTAGTTTTACTAATTGTATTGATTTATCGTTGAATAGTTTTTTAAAACCTTTTCAACTTTACAGTTTCATGTTTATGTTTTTTAACTATCTATTAAGCATTGAAATGAAAATTATTACAAAAAGATCTTATTTTATTAGCAAATTGCAATTGAATCGCTTTCATTTTATAGATTATTGGTTCATTAATATCTCTTTCTTCATAATCTTTTTCATTCGTACAATGACTGAATAAATTAACGAAACTAGTTTCAATATTACATATGAATGTTATTTCATCAAATGTTTTATCTTACAAAACAAAATTTAATCCATTTTCCAAAATATTAATTTCTTCACCTGTCAAAATTCTTTTAGTTTCGTTAGATGCGTTTGTTAAATTTTTGTTTTTTTCTTAATACCAATCTTTTATAATTCTCTCACTTCTATAGATGAGTAAATGGTCTAAATCAGCTTTAATCAACGATTTAAAAATTCTTTTAATTCACATACAAATGAGATAATTCACTTCTTTTACATTTTAATTCGTTCAAGATCATCTGTTCGTAACAATTATTAATAACCTGCCGATAGGATTCTAAATCGTATGAATTTTACAATTAATTTTTCACATTTCCATGTTTTAAAAAATCCAAGTCTAGCCTAGTCTTATGTATCTTCAGCTAGTACTTGACATATTGAAATATATTTTTTGCAATAAATAATCCATATTGCTTCCTTGTTAGATGAATAATATTGAAATTTTTTGTGGATAATAATTTGAGTAAAAATTTAATAAAAAGTATAGCAGCTTTAAATTTTTTTCGTTATAATTTTATTTTAATAAATTTAATAGCTCATGAAAAAATAATATGGAGAAAGAATAAAGTGGTGATCTACTGTACGTCCAATCAGAAATCGTACAGATACCCCCATCATAAATGAAGTCAGTGTTATTAGTGCTCATAACACTAACTTCATTCACGATGGAGGTATCTGTAAGATTTCTGATTGGACATATAATGGATGATCACTTTCTTCTTTCTCGATACTATTTTTTCATGAGTCATTAAAATTATTGAAAAAAATTATTTATCAGTTCAAAATAAAATAAAAGAAAGTTATTGTGAAAAAATTTAAAGCTGCTGTAATTTCTATTAAATTCTCACTGGAATTGTTACCCATGGAAAAATTCAGTTATCACCACTAGAGGTCTGCAGAATGGTTATGGTCAGCGCTACCGTGAAAGTGACTAAAAATTTTGGTCATGCAAATCTCTAATCACCATTATTACTTGTTCGAATCAATTCTGCATAAAGAAAATGTTGAAAAATTTGACTTCATCAACTATTTTAGAACAAAAAACTTGATTCAAATGATAAGATTTGAAACTGATAAAAATCAAATTTGTTCAGCTTTGAAAACATATTTCAGTTGATTTTGTGTTTTTTTTATCTATTCAACTGAATAAAGTTTATTAATGAATCACAATCAATTTTTAATCAGAGTCTTTCAATTTTTTTACATAAAAACAAGCTTGATGTGTATGCACGAAAAATCAATGCTCACATCGTCTCTCTATTTCTCACCAATATTACACATGATTGCGTTCACAATAAACATTCTTTTTTTTTCTTTCGTTCTTTCATCGTAAGCTACTTGCTAGTAGATGTTTTTAATTTTTGCTCGAATAATATCTCTCTGTCGTTTTCATATAAAGAGAACGAAAAAAATAGGGAGTAGCCTAACACATTTACATGCTAAGGCTTTTAGAGAAAAAAATAACGATACCAACATGTCCAATCAATTTTTTTCTACATGACGATGAATGTATGTACAAGTATACCTGTATGCAAAATCAAACCTGCCTTTGTTTGTAGAGAGAGAGGAAAAAATGTTGTTTTTGGTTATTGTGCAGGACTATTTATTATTTTTCGAGTGTCTTTCAGCCATTCGCTAGGCGTCACAGTATCCTATGCAGGAAAATCGTTTTTATCCTTCGATTTTTTCCCCTCTCTCCCAGTCTTGATCGGTGGATATATAAGAACGAAAGTCTCAATGCAAGATCACAACCATACATTTCTTCTAATTCAACCGACACAAAATGGACAACAACAAATTCGTGGCTTCTATGATTATCTTGGCCTTATTCGTACTTCCAGGCACAGTTACTATTCATTCATTTTTATCGAATAACATACGCTAACCTAGCGCTGATTAAATATATGGCAATGAGCAAGATATTCGAATTTAATGCTGGAGAGGGTGCGTATACTTTTATTCATTTCCATTGGGCCCTCCGATTAAATAACTCACAAATTCCTGGTTCATCAAGTATAAAATATTCGAATACAACCTTACTTTTGAGGATTCTCCTCATTTTTCACTATTTCTAGATCTCGAAGACAGTTTAATCGATCGTATTACTTATTCGAAATCATTATCTTTCAATAAACAAAATATTTGAATAAAATACTTCTTTACTTTTTTCCTATGTCGTGTTGTGTTAGGTCATATAATCCCGTCGAATCCTTCACTTTGAAGTGAGCGAAAAAATTGAGTGGAATTTTGATAATGTGTATCACTCCTTGGCTGTATCATATACGATTTTAGAAACGACAAAAAAACTTTGTATTCAAGTGAGCCAAATATTCGAATACAACATTTGTTTGAGTTATTCAATATCCTGTATGCTCACCGAGCATTTTATAATAACAAATTTGCCGTTTGTAGCGAATAGAATATTCAAATAAATCCTTCTTTTTTTAGCTGCATATATTCATTACACTTGCCATCTGAAATGGCATCACCGCATCAAATATTTGCTTCGAATACAGCAAAATTTTTGAACACAAGTATTGCGGTTAGGATTATTCATTTGTTCTGTATCAGTCAATCATATGATGAACTAAAAATATTTGCTTCGAATTTGGCAGCATATTTGAATAAAACTCTAGTTAGAATATTCATTTGCCGTGTATTTATCGATCAAATTACAAATTCGAAATCGTTTCTTTGAAATAAAGAAAATATCTGAATGGAATATTGATGAAAATTATTCATTTGTTGTATGTCTATTGTACACAATACGAACTCTAAATTTAATTTTTGAAGTGAGAAAAATATTTGAAGAAAGCTCTAGTTAGAATTGTTTATTTTTTTATATTCATCGATCATATAGTGGACCCGGAACTTTTTTGTTTAAAATGAGCAAAATATTTCAATAGGACTCTGCTTAAAATTATTTATTTGATGTGTATCCATCCATCATATAACTAATTCTGTCTACTTTCGAACCGAACACAATAGTTGAAAGGAACTCTGCTTGTTTGAATTATTGATTGTCATGTATTGGTTAATAATGTAACAAACTGCAAAGATTGTCACCGAAGTGATCTTAATATTTGAATTGAATCTTAGTATAAATTATTTATTTGCCATATCTTCATCGATTGTATGACCATTTCTGTCTTTTTGTGAAGCAAATAAAATATTAAAAAGTGATCCGACTTAGAATTATATATTTAATATGTGATCTTCCATTATGACTTAAACTCCAATTATTTTTTCCAAATAAGTAAAATATTTGCATAAAACCATAATGCTGTGAATTATTCACTTGTCGTCTAATCGTTGATTATGCTATCAAGTTCTATCCCTTTGAATCCCACATGATTAAAATATTTGGAAAGAACTATGAACAAAATGATTCATTTGATGCTTATCCATCGTTCATGGCATCAACTCCTAATCTTTCCATCGATGTTAGCAAAATATTTGAATATAACTGATGTTTGCATTATTTATTTGTCGAGTAATCTTCATTTATATAAACGAATTCACAATTTTGGTTCGAATCGAGTACCATACATAAATAGATAGTTTGTTTCAATTATTCAATACCCCAGTTGTTTACGATGAAATAATAGGCACCGAGTGTTTCTTTCCATTTCAAAAAAATATTTCAATCCAATCGTGGTATGACTTATGTGTCACCTGCATATTCCGCGACCATGTATCCACCTCTCACTCTTTCTTTTCAGTTGCGTCAAATATTTCAATGGACTCTTAATTCAAATTATTCGTTAATAACGTATTCCATTGTGAATCTTTGTTTCCAAATCAGTTCAATATTTCAATGGAGTCTTGATAGCAATTATTCATTAATCAACTCTTTCTCGATTATGTAATCCGTCGTCCATCTTGCTTTCAGTTTCAGTTAATTATTTGAATAGAACCTTTGTTTAAACTATGCGTTGATCATCCATTTCACCATCCTATTATCAATTTTCAATTTTTGTTTCGACATGACCTAAATATTTCAATGGAGCTTTTATAAAAACTATTTATTAATTGCATATTCCTCAATCATGTAATCGTCTCGGAGTTGTTCTTTTGACTTGAGCTAAATAGTTAAATGGAATCTTTGTTTTATCTATGCATTGCTCGTCTGTGCGTCAACCGTGCAGTTAATTGTGAATCTTTGTTTCTAAATGAACTAAATATTTCAATGAAATCTTGTTATTAATTATTCATGAATTCTATATTCGTCATTCATGGAAGCAGATGTGAAGGTTTATTTCAAAAGGAGATGAATATTTGAAAAGAGGCTTATTAGAAATGATTCAGTAACTGTAGTTTCTGTGATAAATGAATCAATTATGAACCTTTGTTTTAAAGTGACCTATGTATCTCAATGGAGTGGTGCTTGGATTTATTCATTAGTTATATTCTCCTGAATAATGTAATACAGTATCAGCCTTTGCTTGAAAATGAGCGAAATATTTCAACGGAGTCTTGGTCGGAATAATTCATTAATTCCATATTGTGTGATCATAAATCAATTGTGAATTTTTGTTTGAAAATATGGTAAAGATTTGGATTGAGTGTTGGTATGAATTATTGATTAGGTGGGTATTCCTCGATCATATAGTCGATTGTGAATCTTTGTTTCCAAATGAGATAAATAATTGAAAAAGGTTTTGATATGAATTATTCATGGAACTTGTAGTTTTATATTGTTGCAGTAAGTTCATTCATCCTTCCCTCTCGAAGTGAGAAAAATATTCGAATAGACTTTTAAATAAGTCAGCACAAATATAACTTCATCATTTGGCACCGATGAATATTCATTTTATTTTTTTATTTTTATATTTGTTCTTGTTTCTTCTTATCCTCCAGTATTCTTAATTTTTTTTTATTTTTCAAATTTTTTCGCTCATGGAAAATATTATTGCTTTTTTTGTATGTGTGCCAATCTTGTTTTAAACAAAATAATTTTATCAAAAATACATTTTGTTTTTTTTCTTGGTAATAACACAAAGTACATGGGACACTACAAAAGTTTTTTCACCTAGCTCTTCCAAAAGTTGCAAGTTGAGTTTAAGTATTTTGTTATAATGTCCACACATATTTAGGATTATGTGCAAAGTTTTAAACTTCTCAATCTTGTAGTTCGCTGCGATCCATCATTGCTTTTATGATAGGTGCACACAACCTGCTAAAGAATGAATTATCATAAATAGGAGAACATTGCATTCCATTCTTCGTTTCTTGAACACGATTTATGCAAAAATCAAAATATATCGGAAGATGCAGTGTGAAAAGCTCTATAATTTACATAGAACAACTAATTTTACAGTTGCATTTTTTGTGTTAAAAAAATTGATAAACTTCTAAGCAACCAAATTTCGACGCTGCGAAAATCATATTTTTTTTTGATAAAAGATGGATTCTCGTTTTTCGTATTTCATCTTCAACTTGCTTGATATCCTATACTAAATAAAGAATAGAACATGTCATAAGATGGAAACACCTTTTATGTTCAATTAATACTGTTCTATCGACATATAAAATATAAATCAATTTCAAACGAGTAATGCACACAACGATTTTCTTTTGTTTTAAACCAAACGAACGCAACAGACCATATACGTATCACCATATATGTAGATAACGAAAAAAAAGATTCAAAACAAATGAAGAATATTTTTAATAAAGCATATGTTCAAGATTTTTTTTTTTTGTAAAAACTTCAAACTGTAATCGACAGAAGTTTTTAGTAAGATAAACAAATATTGAATTGTTGAAATGAATCTGAATAAAACTTAGTTAAGAGTTCTTCGTCATTCTTAAGATGCTACTTCTTTAGTATGTTCCTGCATTAGCAACCCTTGCTCGTACAATCGTAGTATCATTACCAGAATAACAGACAACCATTTCATTGACTTTAAATTATTAGAAAATATTAGTCTTTCTCGTAAATATAATACTTCAGTTTATTTCTACATTCACGATCCCTGCTCGGGTTATAGTCGTGTTATTCCTTCAACAATTGACAATCATTTCATTTATCTACAATCTTACCACAATATTCAACTCTCTCTTTCGTAGACATAAATACTTAAGTTCATCTCTACATTCACGATGATCTCCATAAATTAAAAACCTTTGTGCAATTAAAAGATTACTCTCATCAATCACTTACGTCCTCTACAAATTATAAAAATTCTCCTTTATTAAAAATTGATTCTAATAAATAGCTAACGATCTCTACAAATTGCAGACTATTGTAATAATTAAAACAATCAATTATAATCATTAAGTCACGTGCTCTACAAATTATAGAAGCCTACTTTATTAAAAATATATATTGATTAATAACTTACGTCCTCTATAAATTGCAGAAAATCTACTTAAAAAAATTTTAAATAAAAATATTTTATACGATTAAAACTTTACAGAATTAGATTTAAAAACATTCGATCGTATTTTAAACTTAGCAATTATTCAACTCGAAAATCAGTCGAAAATTTGAAAGAACTTACTACAATTAAACTTCAATTTTTTTCATTTTCGCAAATGAGAAGTAGCCCTCCAAAAAACAATAATTTTCCATTTTATTCTTTCGCTTCCTATATATGTTGAAAATGCGATATCTCGGAAGTAAAGGCACAACAGCACGAATTCATTTGGAATTTCTCATGTCTCATGGAGGTCTATCTATCGCCAAAAGATGGAACTTAAAGAAGTTGAACACCTAAATATGTTCCATCGTAAGATGATTATAATTATATAAGGCTCTTTTTTAGTTTTATGTAAACATTGAAAATTTTTTATATATTGAAAAGAATATATTTCAAAGGTAAAAAATTCAATAGTTTAATTTAATAACACGAATTGTTCATTTTTCTCATTAGTTTAATGATATTTTAATCAGATTATATGTACAAATATTTAATTAACTATTGACAATAAGTATTTAACACTTTAAGGCTTAATAAAATATCGATTTTGTGCAAATATTTTTTTCCATAAAATAAACAACAAACTGAATTTTTATTCTCTAAAAAATTCTCGAAATAATCTATAAAAATGTAAACATATTCAAACTATTTTAATATTAATTTTTTTGATAAATGTCTAACATAAAATCTCAAGACTAATTTAACAAAAATAATTAAGAAATTGTCCAATCATCATAAAGAAAAATTGAAAACAATTCTTTATAGTAAATATGATGTATTAATCGCATAAGCGAACAATTATAAATGACTCTTCCTTACTTATAATTAGTGAGACTATAAAATTAATCAATGTAACATTCAAATAATATTGATGAAGTAATTTAATTGAAAAATTGGCCTAATTATTTTCTTTCCGATATGTATGTTGAAAATATGTTTGTGAGAGTACGTTAGGAACTCATTTTGAGAAATCTCAACACGTTTGATGCATCGACGAGACAAGAAAAAAGAATAGAAATGCATTTTTCTAGAATACTCATCAATAAATGAGTGATACAAACGTAATGTATGTCATACTTCAAGTACTACCTATTTCAAATATTCAATATAAAATACCAATGACATCAGAAAAAAAATCTAGTAGTAATTATACTAAAAATAGACGAGATTTTTTTTATTATTCATACGAATGTGATAAGTGATGAAAGTTTAATTCTGCTTTTAGTAAAAAAAAAGGTGTTTTTTTTCAATTATCATTTATATAAAAGTGATGAATCATGAACACCTTATTATAACATTAAGAAAACAAAAAAAAAAGGTGATAAATAATGAAGGTTTTATTCTTTTAAGAAACAAAGAAAAAAAATGATATTTTTTTCTCTAATTATCATCTATACAAAAAGTGACAAATAATTAAGATTTTAATTTTAGAAAAAAATAAAGGTGTCTTTTTTTCTTTATTAATCATTTATATGAACATGATAAATGATGAAGATCTTACTGTAAGTTTAATATTTTTGATAGTTGAATACAGCATTTGAAATTTTCCATAAAATCATATATAATTGAAACGTTAAACTATCTTAGATATACTTAAAAAAGAGTGTGAGACATAATGAATGATCGCATTTTTCATCACTTTAATATTTAAAAAAATATACAAAAAGATACAAGATGAAAGTTGAACTTCTTGTTTTCAAAACAAACAGACTAAGGTATTTTAGGACATCCAATACTGTCTTTATTCTATCACTGCGTTGAGTTTATTTTTAAAAGAGCTAACGAAAGCAAGAAGAATGAGAGGATTAAATGAATAACTCTGTTTAATCATTTTGTGAAGAGGATAGTCAATAAATCTAACAATGTTTTATAAAGAATGAGTCTACCAATGATTAAATCTCTTTAATTCATTTATCAATTAGATTATTTCTACAGTATCTCAACTATCAGAAATTTATTAAATTCAATCAATAAGAAATTTAAAGTTCTTCTGTAGGATTAGACTTCATGATCTTTTAGATATCATCTTATTCATTAGTTATGTTTGTCTGTTTCTACTACTATCGTGGGCACTTCTTTAATATTATTTGGCAATGGCTTTCTCTCCTTTTTCTAATCTTCAAACTTACTTATTCTCAAGAAATTTTTACTGCAAAAATAACCTTATCAAATCCAGGCACTCAATATATACCAGCTAATACAGCAGGTCAACTCATTTCAACAATTCAGGCTGATTCAGTCAAGAATTGTGCTACTTTATGTACTAATAATGTTTTGTGCCATATCTTTGATTATGAAGTATCTGTATCAAAACAATGTCGATTATTTGAAGGTGATACAACTACAATGGGAAAAATTGTTGCATCATCATCACCTAAATCATATGTTGGTACAATTCGACTTTCATCAGATCTTTTTGCAGAACGTGGTCGTTCATGTACTTCATTCTGTTATCACAGTCGTTATCTTCAATGTAGCAGCAATTTTACATGTGATTGTATGCCACATACTTATTGGGATTCATCAGTTTCAATGTGTGTACCACAATCACCTATACTTGGTGCACCTTGTAAAAAAAATATGAGTATGTGTCGACAAGATCTCAACTATACATGTTTACAATTCAATCAATGTGGTCGTAAGTTACCTAAAATCTCTTTATTATTGTGTTGTGTCACGATTTGTGAGTAGTACTTCTCCATTAAAGTTGAAGGCACAATTTTTTTCTAATTTATTTTATTACATGTTAAGGATAGTTGCCAGTATTATTTAACCAAAGATTATGTACTATTAGATATGACGAATATGATGGATACGAAATTATATTAATATCTTCTTCTGTCAAAATAATAAATAACATCAGATAAGTCTAAGGTCAAAGATGACCATCAAACAATTTTGAATCTGACGTCTTTGATTGTTTCCATACTACATTAACAAAAGGCTTTGGATAATTTTCAATATAATATTTGTAACTTTTATCCCCGCTTTTACCTGTATTTATAGCTATTTAATTGAATGAATATACGATACAAAGGTATGCTTCAAATCTGTTTCTATGAACAATAGTTTTTGATACTTCATTTTCAGTAAATAAATTTATATCTCGTCACTAGTTAGTGTTAAAACGCAATTGACATAATGAAATCAAATTTTTCCTAAATTTTAAAAGAAATGAAATGTACTGTGCTCAAGTGATATCCAAGGTAGCTGAAAATTTTTTCAGAAAAAGTCTTCAAAAATAGTTTAAATTAATTGTTAGAAAAGATTAATTTTAAAAATATCTCCGTATGTTTATATTTTTATTTAATGATGAGAGAACTTTGGATTAGATCTAAGTACATAAATTAATTTATTAAAGTCATGGAACATGAACTATAATGTTTAGTTTTGATTCAGTCAATGTTTGTCTTTTATAATCTTCATTCTGTCAAATATGCACATCTTGGTCCGAGTACAGTTTCTTGGATTTAAGATTAGAATTGTTCTTATACATTTTTAGCCCTAAAGATTTGCATTCTAGTATACGAACTTTGTATTTATTTTGTGTATAACACTCATTCATAGAAGAATGGAAAACTAAGAATTTTTGTCTTTTTTTTCACAGCATTATCAGTACTCTCTGGTACAACAGTTATGGATAGTACTACAACAGTTGTTGGTAGTTCGACTGCTGGTCTACAATATCCATTTGGACTTACTGTTTTCGGAACAGATCGTGATATAGTCATTATTGTTGATGAAGGACATAATCGTGTTATTGGTATGTGGAATGCTGGTACAATCAACCAAAATATTTCAGTAGTGGCAACTGAATGGGCTCCTGGACAAGCATTGTGTTATCCTTATGATGTATATGTCGATACGAGAAACGGAACTAATCTATATGTTAGTGATTATTGTAGTGCTCAAGTTGTATTTTATACCAATATGCAAAGTATTAATCCACTACCACTCGTCGTTGCAGGTAAAGGACGCACGTCGGGAGCTGCACCGAATTATTTGAATGCACCATTTGGAGTACAAGTGGATAGTCGCAACAATGTATATGTTGCTTCTATGAGTGATAACAGCGTAATATTTTGGCCACGAAATGCTACGAGTGGTATATTATTGGTTGGTGTAGGTACAGCTAGCAGTAGTTCAATGGGTCTTAATGGTCCTGGTGGTATAGCACTTGATGAGCGAAACTCAGTGTTGTATGTTGCTGATGCAAATAATCATAGAATTCAACGATATTCATTAAATGGCACTTGGCCATGTAACGGAACTACAGTAGCTGGCGGGAATGGACAAGGTTCAGCTAGTAATCAGCTCAATAAACCTAGGGATATTTGGATATCTAACAAGACGGGAACTATGTATATAGTAGATAATAGCAATAATCGCGTTCAACGTTGGGAAAAAGGAGCAACTGAAGGTGTTACGATTGCAGGAGATCCTAATGGCAGCTCAGGAACTGATGCTACTAAATTAAAAAATCCACTATCAGTAGCACTTAACGCTAATGAAACACTAATGTATGTAACTGATTCAACTAACCATCGTGTACAACGATTTCAGATCATCTAAAACGATGATAAAAACAACAAAATACAATATTTTGACTAAATTATATGATAAAATGATGTCCATTTTATCATATATTGATTAATGTTGTTTATCACATGCTTTTTGTCTATAATAAATTGCATTATCAAAAGTTATGTTACGTACAACTACATATATATATAAATTCTATACTCTTGAACAGTTGATCTTTTTTTCTTAATCTAGCTCAAAAATATTTTGATAGCTTCATAAAATTAATTTGCATCTATGGACACCAATATATAATTCCTAGTTGGCTTTTTAAGCATCATCAAATTAGTAATTCATGTATGAAAACATTTTTATCAGTCCTACACGGTTTTGTACAAATCAATTAATAAACCCATAAAAAATGTAAATTATCTAATTGCTGCAGGTCTTTTTTCTACAGTTGTCAATAATATTTTTGATTCTAATCTTTTAGCAAGTGAAAATCAAAATATTGTACTAGACAGAAAAATGGATTGCACAGTTAAGAAAGTCTAAACTGAGAAAAAAAAGAAAAACATCTTTCATTTTATTAAAAATACGCATATTTTTTCGAAAATAAAGGTTAACGAAAATCATCGAAAATTTCGACCAAAAACGAGATGCCGAAGAAAAAACAGTTGACGAGCTATTTTTCCATGCACTTACCTCCATTTCAATGATTTTGACGAAAACGAACTTCTTCGAGAGAGAAAGAAGATTTTGATTTGAAAAGTTACTCTTTTACTCTCAGCAGATTAAATAATTTTTTCGACAAAAATGACACATTCTGTTCATATATGTAATATTTAAAACTTAAATTCAAATATTCTACTATTCAACTTTAAAGGCACATGAGCAAACTCCACAGAGGCAGCTACGGACGTGACCATGATCTCTTAAAGGAGAAAGAAAGTAAACCTCACAAGAGCAGATGTTAACTTTCTTATTAGAATCAATGGATGTTTTTTAATAGAAATCTGAAACAGAGTATATCCAGCTACTTTGTTCTAAGTGACAAAGTACCGCAGTAAGAAATTGATCCAGAAAAAACAAAGACATATTTATTATTATATAAATCTTTTAGCAGAAAAAATGTTTCTGTGAAGAAACCTTATCACAAATCAGCTGCATTTCAAATCTAGCATCATTATTGTTAAACATAAAAGAAGACAAAAATCTCTGTTATAAAACGAATCACATATGATGAAAAGAACGCAAAATATTTCTTTTGCGATGCAAAGATTGAAAGAGTTAAAGTAAATACTTATGATGAACTAAAAATTCTAACCATGATATTTCGAAATCGAAAGATAAAAGAAAATTTTTTCCTCACTAGTATACAGATGAAACGTGGTATTATTCAAATCGATCTAGAGTTAGCAGAGAGATCTGAAAAACATCATATTCCATCCATATAATAGTGAATATAAATCTTGTCTTTATCTTTTGATATTTAAATATCGTATCCTGAACTTTTCGTCAACTTTTAAGTTAAATGCCAATCAATTACCAATGAAAATGAAGCATAGAGGATTGATATTTACTATACAATTGGTTATTGAGTTTGTTTTTCTTTTTTCGTATGATTCATAATTTGAAATAATTATTGAAAAAAGTATATCTTGATTATTTTTATTATATAAACAATTTCAGAAATGTCCAAAATAAATACAAAACGAACTCGAAGAGCAAAATGTAAAAGTCAATAAAATAATATATTAATAATTATTTTTTTTTAGTTCAAGTAGAATTTCCTGATTGTATAGATCATGAAGGAGAAATATCAACGAATAATACATATTTGTAAGAAGAAAAAAAAACAAAGAAGTTTGGTAAAAATAAATAGAAAATATTATTCTTTTAGACTATCTGATGTTGTTGAAGAAGCAACAATTAATTATGAAGGAAAAGAAGTAACTATTAATGTAAATATGTTGAATGATATACAACATCTTGGATTTGGCATGTATGGCAATGTTATGTTAGTTGAAATACAAAATCATCCAGAAATTAAAATGGCTGTTAAAGTATGTTTAAATTATAAAATAAAAATAATATTTCAATTGAAATATTTAATGAATAAAATTTATTTTAAAAACTAGCGATCAATATTAATGCCAAATACAAACATTCCAAGTGATTATAGAGCTATGATTGATCTAAAAACAATTCGTGAAATTGGTTCATATAATTTTCCACATATTGTCAAATTTTATGCTGAACTTATTGATAAAGTTTGTACAAAATAATATTTATTTATTTCATTATTTTATTTTTTAATTAATTAGGAAGACTTTCAAATTGTTATATGTATGGAAGTATGTGATACATCAATGGACAAATTTTATAGAGCAATGCATACAATAAATAATACTGAACATCTCGATATATTACTTAAACGAATGATAAATCATGTAAAAATAAACAAAATAATATAAAGAAGATTTGTAATATTTTCTTTTTAAGATTGTTGATGCATTAAAATTTCTTAAATCAAAAGATATATTACATCGAGATATTAAACCATCGAATATTTTAGTTAAACAAAATCCTGTTATATTCAAAATTTGTGATTTTTGTGCATTAAATCAATTTAGTAATGCAATTGTGCATTCAATGATGAAAGAAAAAGAAACTTATTTACCTGTATAATGAAAAATTTCTTTTAGTTTATTTTCTTTTATAAATGAAATTTCAAATATATTTTTTGATTCTAGCCTGAACAATTTGATGTAAGTCAAGAATCTAAAGGTTATAATATACAATCAGATATATGGGCATTAGGTCTTTCAATAGTAAATAGAAATTTTATTATTTCTTTTGGGAGAAATAATTATTCTATTTATATAGTTAGAAATAGCCACTGGTCGACATCCATTTGCTAATTGGAATACACTACAAATTCTCGTTACAATCAAGACATGGGTACCTGAAATACCAATTAATTTATCAATAGAATTACAACATCTTATTGCTTGGTTGTAAGTTATTAAATATTGATAGAAAATAAAAATATTTAAGATTGAATTGTTTTATAATATCTTTCGCTGATAGTAAAAGATATTTCTATATGTGAAGAAAAAAAAATGATGAGATTGATAATTATTTCTTGTTTAATTTTATGAATAGAGACAATATTCATTTAATGATTAATAAAATTCTAATAGTTTACTAAAGATAAATTATTTCAATTTTATTTTTTCTATTTAGATTAAGAACAAAACAAATAGATCGACCAAAAACATATGATGAAATTCAAGTATCACCTGCAATGAAATCATTACCTGCTGAAATAACAAATGAAGAAATTGAAATGGTGAAAGATGTTATAGCAAATATTCCGATTATATCATCGTATGTACTAATATCAAAATCAGTCCAAAACTTTTGGGTATTTTGGGCGAGAGGGAAGAGGTTGGATTTGGGAGTTTTGGGATTTTAATCTTTTTCTTGAGTTAGGATAATGACTATTGTAGTAAAATAGTTTCATTTGTTTATGAAACTTTACACAATATAGCCGGAGAAGAAACGCTAGGATACAATTTAATATAGTTCTTCATGATATTATAAATCTCAATTCTTAAACTGTAAACAAATATTTTGCATTAATGAAGGATGAGAGTGTGAAATCAGTATATAGAGCGAAGTTTTGACGTAAGGTTGTGCAAAGAATGTGAGTTGGATATGTGTCGTAATGCTCATGACGAGTTCTCTGTCCTGATATCCTTTCGCATTCGTTCTGCCTCTGATTCTCTATAGGATACATTGTACACTGCAGTGTCCGTATATAAGTAATATGTTGATCTATGCAGAAGGCATTTTGATTGATAAGTAAGTGTTGCACATATTGTGGCAGAGCAAAAATAATGCAAGGTGATTATTTCTATGGTGTGATCTAAACTTAAATAACTTTAAAATCTCATTTTATAGATTTATTTCATACTGTTATTCTTTGTTAATGTTAATACTTGTTTACAGTCTAAGATTTTAGACTTATTAGATCATGAAGAACTTCTATAATAGATGGGAATTTGTACAAATTTGTACTTGAGAATACTTGGGAAGGAATTCGTTCTATTAATCATTTTGTGGAAACTTTCAATATATATTATTCAATCAGTGAAATTAATAAAATTTTATGAAAATTTTTTTTTTCTCGCCAAATAGTTATTCTTGGGTCACGAAAATCAAACTCGAAAATTTTTATACATGATCCTTTTATTTTTGTTGTTAGTTTGATGTGTAGAAATCACATATACTATTAATCATAAGAATATTGATTTTGTATTTTTCAAAAAGAGAAAAATAAAAAGTACATGTCGCAAACAAAACTATCGATCTCGATATATAGAGTAAACTTCACAGATAATAATTAATTATTTCGAAGAAGCCTCGTCCGATTGGAAGTGGGCAGCCCTGTTTACAAATAAACTCGAAGTATAAATTTTTTCTTGTATAAACAAATTAAAAGATACTTTTTTCATCAAGACTAGTATGTCAGTTGTACATATTTGTTTTAGGTAGTCATTCCACATCGATCTATCACATCCTCTGCTTGAGAAATATCTAATTCTTATAGTCAGTCTATCTTTTCAATCGATCAACTATATCATCGCAAAAGTCATATATTCTAGAGAAAAGGATTACTAATTACTAAAGTTTAACTAATAATTGTATGCCGTCACATCTCTATCATTGAAAAAAGAGGATACTAATTAATTATCAAAAAAAAAATTTATTAATAAATAAAATTTAACAATCATTTAATATCCCAATGTCTTGAATGGAAAAAAGAATATAGAGAAAAAAAGCTTAAATGAGATTTTTAAATATCACTAACTGCTTAATAATTCTTTATATTAATTGTAATAAAAATAATACGATTTATATTATTACATTGTTTTTATCAAATATAAGTTGCAAATTTTATAATTATAAAAATGAAAAATATATTCGTAAGTATACGAGAATTTTTAATACATTTTACACCAAATTAATAATAATTGATTAAAATGATAGAAATGGTTCTGGAACAATTTTTCTATTATTTTATCATCATAGTTAGATGTATATTGGAGAATACTATAAGCTATATAATGGTATAATATTAGTCACGATCATTGGAGTGAACTTATGAAAAGTTTAAAAGATGTGTGACATAAATTTTTCAAAGTTATATATTTTAATGTCTATCAAGCATTTCTTATCATTAAGTATAGAAGGATTGTTCACAATATTTGTATTTAATGAAAGTTATTTAATATCATCATTTTCATTGTCATCTTTTTTCTTTTTCGTAAAATCTTTCGTAATCCTTTATATAATTGATAGATTCTTTTAATAGAGGATTCTTCTTAATAAGCATATCATAATATTTCTGACAAGTTCACGGTAATCATAATTACCATTACCATTGTCAAAACCAATATCCGTTTTTATTATAATAAAGCAATTAAAAACAATTAGTTAAATCGCTAATAGTAAATGATAACGACTATGTATAAGTAAATATGCAATCAAGAAAAAGATCAGTAACACGTAACAGCAATACACAAGAAAAAAAATCAAAATACTGTAAGTGTCACTTATGAATAAAATGAGCCATTATTTCTATCTGCTAATAGCAGCCACTTTTTAAAACATTATTATTTGTAGTGCGTCGTCATCTCTATACCGGTAAAGGCATAATATATAATAAATATCTTTTATTGGATACCAAAAGTAAAAAAGACTAGAAATTTTAACCTGAATTTAAGACCAACAGACTGTAGTTACTTTTTGTCCTTATATTACTGATGTACATTGTCCAATAGGAGATAAAATGAAGATATATGATGATTTTTATACAAATACTAGTGATTATTTAACGAATGTGGACCGATATATGAATATATAAATTTATCATACAAAAAGATAATATGATTTAAATATTTACTGTAATTTCAAACAACCAAATACAAGTATGGACAAGTATATTTCACTTAAATCTATTATATTCATTTAAATATCAGTTAATTTAATATAATTAATACAACTGAAATCTTTATATCATTAAAAACAACATCTATTAATATGTTTTCAAATAAATTATTAATAAAATTCTGACACTATATTCGAGTAAAAGCACTTATATTCACTTCTTTTATTGTTTCCATTCAGAAAATAATTGTATTCAATACAACTCGATGAACTCTATCCAGTAGTGCATTCAGATGTTTGATAAGTCAGTATGATTATACCATTGGAGAGAGCTCATCGTGTTGTATTGGACATAGATGTTTTCAGAGCTGGCACAATAAAAAAATTGAATATGGGTATTTTTACTTGAATATGGCATCAAAATTTTGTTAAGAAAATACACTATTTTGAGATTTTGTTGAAGCATAGTTTGGCTTATGAAAAAAACTGACTGCACCACTAGAGAAAGCTCATTGAGTTAGATGCAGATTAATATGCGCATGTTCATTGAAAAAAGTCGAATTTGTCCTTACGTTCATCAATATCCATCTTTAACAATTGATTTTGATAGAAATTGTTCTGACGAAAAGCAGTCGAGAATAGATTTATTTAGAAAATTAAACAGTATATCGTATCTTATGAATATATTGCTTCTACTGTTTTAAAAAATGCAACTATAATACGTAGCTTGATTCAGAAAATCAAAGAGACGAATCCTATGAGAAAATATCAAAACCTTAAATAAAAACGATGTACCTGCGACTTTTCGTAGCGTATAAAATAAACAATTTACTTTGCAATATTGTCGAATGTATTTATTTTTAGTCTATTTCAATAAGCAAATATCTCTCAGATAGATAACCTACATCTTGTATTTCTATAAGAAATTTTCTAAATCAAACTGCAGTATTTGATGTTTTCTTTTCATTATCCCTTTAAAAAACAACGTTCAAATAGCAAAGACATACGAAACAAAAATCAACAATCAATAACGAATGTAGACAGCAATACATAATCTGTAAAACATGGCACTAAATCAATCTGTCGAACATCAATATGTTAAATAATGCTAATAATATGCAATAAAAATCGTCATTTGAAAACAAATTCTGCCAACATCAGCTTAAAGATAATAACAGCTGATACTTTAAACAATACTTTACAATGCGTAAAACACATCATATAATCTACGGATTATTGTAAGCCAATATCATTCTTGTTTATAATCAAATCTTCCATCATTTCTTTGAGAAAATAATTTCTATTTCACTTGTTTAAAAAAAAATGAATACGCAATCTCAAGAATATATACAAGTACATAAGTCCTGTGAAACCTTTATTAAAATTTTTTTTGATCTGATAAATG
This sequence comes from Macrotrachela quadricornifera, assembly GCA_022393335.1. Classification (NCBI taxonomy): domain Eukaryota; kingdom Metazoa; phylum Rotifera; class Eurotatoria; order Philodinida; family Philodinidae; genus Macrotrachela; species Macrotrachela quadricornifera. Next base: position 1,381,180 of record JAJEKB010020847.1, on the reverse strand, counting down.
TTACAGTGGCAAAACTCGTAGGACCTCTCTTAAAGTGTATTATTAAAAAGATTTCACAAAAAAAACACAATAACTCAGATTTATCAATAAAAAGACAAAATAATTTAATCCCTTCATTCACCTTTTCAGCACTCATATTGATGCTGTCAAAAATTCGTTCTTTTTCAGTATTTTTTCAATAAGCTGCAATAGATTGATATCAGTTTCATTCGATGAGGTCCAATGTGATAATAGTCGAATTAACAAATAATTGACGATTATTAAGTTTGAATATTAAAAAGAATTTCTTCTTTATCTATTACTAAAAATGGTTGAGATCATTATATTTACCATGATACAGTACAGTATCATACATTAGACTAGATTGAATTGATATAGTCAAGTAAAAGGATCAGCACAAGAAACTTTCAGCATGCTATCGAAACAGTTTAGTTGTATAACCTTGGATATTAACTTGAGTATACAATAACTGTCAATGTATTAGGACATGAATAAAGTGACAAGTCATTTTCATAAACTGTTTCTATTTAAAAAAGGATATATTTAGTTATTAGAAATTAATTCATATGTGATATTTTCGTTTCTTCATCATTAAAAGAAAGTAATTTTAATACTTTCAAAATGATATTGTCATTATGTTTTGTACTTTCTAAAATATTCTAGAATAGTATAAGTTCACGAAATAGCCCATAATAATCATAAATATATTTTTGTGTACTTTTCATTGATAGAAAACAATTAAGTATACTATACTAATCAGTGAAATCTATCTGTTGAGAACAAATAATATTTTATGAAAGATTATGAAATTATAATTTTATCATAGAAGGAATGATTACTTGATATAGATGATGTGTGTCTGTTATATTATTAAGTCTTCTGCAAACATCACGACATAATAGAAGAGAATTGTCAAATCATCAAGATTGTCAAGAATTCTATATATCAACTCAATGGGAAGCGTATGGAACGAAATAGACATTTTATGAATCATTAATGTTGTTTCTTTCGAAATATATGCGTGTATTCTGAAAAAAATCTGTTATTTTTTAAGTATTCATTTTTATAAATTGCATCATAAAGTTTCTTGTCGTGGTGCAATTTTTTCTCCTTATGCACAAATGAAAATATACAATTATAACGTTAAAATATGAGGACTGTTTACAAGCAATTACCCGGCATATATTAATTTGGTAAAAAGAAAAACATCGAAAATGCAATTTCCGCACAAGCTATTCATGTAGAAGGGCAATATATGAATACTGCTGCAGATACTACATGAATAGTATTTTCTATATATTTTATTTTCGGTTGTCTTTTGTTCTACCAAATTCATGTCATTCCACTATTCTCTAAATTTTTTTTAATGTTTCATATGTGAGTTTCTCGTAGGATTGTATCAATAAACTTCAATTTATTTTCTTAACGAAGGTCAAAATGATAATGAAATGAAAAGTGTCTATCTTACAGAATGAGAGTTCATGACAAATACATAGAACAATCTATCAGATCAGATTGTTGAAATACTTGACTAATATTCAAAGGACCTAATAACCTAATATGTTTAATTTGTTAACAAATAAAATAAATAACAGCAACATGATAACAAAAGACGAAAAAGTTCAAACTTTCCTCTCGGAAACAAAAAGTATAGAGTCTTTGTGGATGAGACGATATAACTACTCAAATTCTTAACCAAGAAAAAACTCTTCAAGATTTTACTTACATATCCTGGCTTTGTTCAATAAAGATCGTCTACAATTACCAGTAACATTACATAATCCATACCATCTTTCAAATCGACATGTATTTATGAAACGTACAATGGTATATCTTGATGAACAAAGTCATTCATTACATCAACGATTAACTGATAAGAAAAAAATTAATTATATTAAAGAATATCAACATAAATTAAAACAAGCTATTCAACATCATCTAAAATATTTTGCAAATTTTTATACATAAAAGAAAATGTTTATTTTTTTTAAAATCATCAAATTCAATTACACTTGGTTCACAATTTACTTTTTTCCTTTAATACGGATGTTGCCATAACACCTTTTACAATATCTTCACTCATTAACATAGCACTATTCCATGTACGCTATATGAATAATAAATAAAAGATTTATTAAATAAAGAAAATTCTGATTAATAACATACCACAAAAGTAAAATTATCATCTACAGTATGATCACGTGCATAATTTAAATTGACTTTTGAACCTTGTACAGCTATAGGACTCTTTTCGGCAATAGTACTTGCTAAAGATATAGCTGCATCGAATAAATCTTCACGAGTATCAAATACACGGCTAGAAATAATAAAATGACATCCATTTTTTATCATTCAATTCAAGATGAAATAGTGCAAGAATATTTGTTGAGTTACGGATGATGAAGGGAATATTAACAATTATTCTCGATATGATCTTTGACTTTTTAAAAATATTCAAGTATCCGATTGTCGAGTCTTGTATAAATGAAAATTGGAGTAGATTAAATATTAGTCTCTTTTTTCGAAAAAAATCAAACATACAAAACTAGACTCATTAATTACTACAACATTAGATATGACGGTTTGTGAAGATTGTAATGCATATCATGTGCATTGTTGTGTTAGCATATTTTATGTTTTACATAGACAAAATAACTAGAATACGAATTATTTTTAAAATAGTTTTGTTAGAAAATTTTTGCGAAATTACAACAGTATTCATGAAACGCATGAAACCTCGATGAACAAGCTGTTATTCGAATCTGAGTAGTTCATAAAAATTGAATCAACAGTCTGTCTTCCATATTTTTATAAACATTTGTCATCTAAGATATTTTTTATGATGTTTACCTAATAAGTCCAATTTGTTGTGCTTCGTTTGTACCAAATGTTCGTGATGTAAAAACAAGTTCACGGAAGAGACTATGATCAGTAACTGATTTAGGTAAAATTTGAAGAGTACCGACATCAGCTGCTAAACCTATATCGACTTCCTAAAGATACAAACATATATAATTATTTGATATTTAATCTATAGAAATATTAATACCTTGATAGAAAATGTTGTATCACGTGAACTATAACGAATATCACAACAAGCTGATAGATCAATACCAGCACCGAGACAGTAACCATGAATAGCAGCTATTACTGGTTTTTCACACTAAAAATCAAAATTTTATATATAAACGAAAGAAATTATCATTTTATTTATTTACTTTATCAACTGCTCTTAAAGATTCTTGTGTTCGTTGTATCATATCTCGATTATGTAATGCTTTTTGTGCTATATCATCGATTTCAACAGATTCAACAGCAACATTTGATAAATAATTAATATCAATACCTGAAAATATTTCAAAAAAAACTTTTCATTAATAAAGAAAGAATGAATTTACCAGTACTAAATGTTCTACCAGAACCAGTCAACACTATAACTCGACATGTCTTATCGATGTTTAACTGTTCGAAACATATTTTCAACTCACTCAAAAAAAATAATACCATTTTAGTAAGTATATATATTCATACAAAAAAAAAATCTTACTCGAATAATTGTTTGTTCATAGCATTGAGTTTCGTCGGTCGATTTAATTCAACAAGAGTTACATGAGGTTTTGGTTGACTTAATTTCAATGTTTCATATGTAGGTAATGATGCCATAGATGAAAAGATGAATCGACCAATTAATAATCTTAATTATTTAATTAATTAATATAAAATTTTCTAATAATATTTGACTTTTAAGTATATCATTAGAAAGTGCATTGGCAATGCAAGTTCAGTACTTAAATATTTTCAAAACATTAGTTTCTATGAGATACACATTGTACAAATGATTGTAAAACAATATTCGATAGAAAAAATTCTGCCCTATAATATACACTATTAAATATTCCAAAGAATTTTAACATAACTAATTATTGGAACATAAAAAATGTACATTTTTGTTTAGTTGTCAATACACTTTCTAATGATATACTTAAAAGTCAAATACTATTTAACTAACTGGTTAACATTAATAATTGTTAAGTTATGAAAACTAATAATTAAGAAAAATTTTTTATACCAAATTTTAATCTGTTTAATTGTTCATCTAATGATTTATTTTTGAAGATTATTTTCTGTTTTTAATAACGACAAAATCGACAAAATACTTAAGGGGGGCCCCCCCC